>NW_024102839.1:14757617-15357617 GCF_013122585.1 Styela clava
GTCTTTGCTAATAGCCCAATCTTCTCGTTGCAGTTGTCATTCAAATCTTGATAGCATTGATTGTGTAATCGCATAAGATTCAAAACAGTGCGTATCATTATTGCTGTTATTAAGGTGGGTTTCTGAGCCGTGGCTCGGTATTTAATATTGTATCTTGCAATTCGAAATCAAAATGTGTTCCTGCTAACCCCTTACTTTTTGAGACTTTCTGCGGGACAAACGAGTTAATCCGTGCAAGTGCGCTTCTGCGTTCCCAGACTGCTATTATGAAAATGGATTGTGCAACGAGCTTCACAATACAGTGGCAATCATTACAGATGTTTGATTATAGGTTCAATATTTAATATTGGTAGTTCCAGCTCGTAGTAAATTTCAATTTGTTTGGCCCTCTCTTGGCTTTGCGCCAGACGAACGAGTTAATCCTATGGGCGGCCTCGTCTGTTGTTGCCGACTTCTGCGCAGCGTAAGGCCATATTGTCTTTGCTAATGCCCAATCTTCTCGTTGCAGTTGTCATTCAAATCTTGATAGCATTGATTGTGTAATCGCATCAGATTCAAAACAGTGCTTATCATTACTGCTGTTATTAAGGTGGGTTTCTGAGCCGTGGCTCGGTATTTAATATTGTATCTTGCAATTCGAAATCAAAATGTGTTCCTGCTAACCCCTTACTTTTTGAGACTTTCTGCGGGACAAACGAGTTAACCCGTGCAAGTGCGCTACTGCGTTCCCAGACTGCTATTATGAAAATGGATTGTGCAACGAGCCTCACAATACAGTGGCAATCATTACAGATGTTTGATTATAGGTTCAATATTTAATATTGGTAGTTCCAGCTCGTAGTAAATTTCAATTTGTTTGGCCCTCTCTTGGCTTTGCGCCAGACGAACGAGTTAATCCTATGGGCGGCCTCGTCTGTTGTTGCCGACTTCTGCGCAGCGTAAGGCCATATTGTCTTTGCTAATGCCCAATCTTCTCGTTGCAGTTGTCATTCAAATCTTGATAGCATTGATTGTGTAATCGCATCAGATTCAAAACAGCGCTTATCATTACTGCTGTTATTAAGGTGGGTTTCTGAGCCGTGGCTCGGTATTTAATATTGTATCTTGCAATTCGAAATCAAAATGTGTTCCTGCTAACCCCTTACTTTTTGAGACTTTCTGCGGGACAAACGAGTTAACCCGTGCAAGTGCGCTACTGCGTTCCCAGACTGCTATTATGAAAATGGATTGTGCAACGAGCTTCACAATACAGTGGCAATCATTACAGATGTTTGATTATAGGTTCAATATTTAATATTGGTAGTTCCAGCTCGTAGTAAATTTCAATTTGTTTGGCCCTCTCTTGGCTTTGCGCCAGACGAACGAGTTAATCCTATGGGCGGCCTCGTCTGTTGTTGCCGACTTCTGCGCAGCGTAAGGCCATATTGTCTTTGCTAATGCCCAATCTTCTCGTTGCAGTTGTCATTCAAATCTTGATAGCATTGATTGTGTAATCGCATAAGATTCAAAACAGTGCGTATCATTATTGCTGTTATTAAGGTGGGTTTCTGAGCCGTGGGTCGGTATTTAATATTGTATCTTGCAATTCGAAATCAAAATGTGTTCCTGCTAACCCCTTAATTTTCTGATACTTTCTGCGGGACAAACGAGTTAACCCGTGCAGGTGCACTACTGCATTCCCAGACTGCTATTATAGAAAATGGATTGTGCAACCTCGAAATCAAATTGTGTTCCCGCTAACCCCTTACTTTTCTGAGACTTTCTGCGGGACAAACGAGTTAACCCGTGCAAGTGCGCTACTGCGTTCCCAGACTGCTATTATGAAAATGGATTGTGCAACGAGCTTCACAATACAGTGGCAATCATTACAGATGTTTGATTATAGGTTCAATATTTAATATTGGTAGTTCCAGCTCGTAGTAAATTTCAATTTGTTTGGCCCTCTCTTGGCTTTGCGCCAGACGAACGAGTTAATCCTATGGGCGGCCTCGTCTGTTGTTGCCGACTTCTGCGCAGCGTAAGGCCATATTGTCTTTGCTAATGCCCAATCTTCTCGTTGCAGTTGTCATTCAAATCTTGATAGCATTGATTGTGTAATCGCATCAGATTCAAAACAGTGCTTATCATTACTGCTGTTATTAAGGTGGGTTTCTGAGCCTTGGCTCGGTATTTCATATTGTATCTTGCAATTCGAAATCAAAATGTGTTCCTGCTAACCCCTTACTTTTCTAATACTTTCTGCGGGACAAACGAGTTAACCCGTGCAGGTGCACTACTGCATTCCCAGACTGCTATTATAAAAATGGATTGTGCAACCTCGAAATCAAATTGTGTTCCCGCTAACCCCTTACTTTTCTGAGACTTTCTGCGGGACAAACGAGTTAACCCGTGCAAGTGCGCTACTGCGTTCCCAGACTGCTATTATGAAAATGGATTGTGCAACGAGCTTCACAATACAGTGGCAATCATTACAGATGTTTGATTATAGGTTCAACTCGAGCTGTAAGCCACGAAACATTCATTATTCGATTAGGCTGTGACTCAATATGTTCCAGCTCGTAGTAAATTTCAATTTGTTTGACCCTCTCTTGGCTTTGCGCCAGACGAACGAGTTAATCCTATGGGCGGCCTCGTCTGTTGTTGCCGACTTCTGCGCAGCGTAAGGCCATATTGTCTTTGCTAATGCCCAGTCTTCTCGTTGCAGTTGTCATTCAAATCTTGATAGCATTGATTGTGTAATCGCATCAGATTCAAAACAGTGATTATCGTTATTGCTGTTATTAAGGTGGGTTTCTGAGCCGTGGCTCGGTAGTTAATATCATATCTTGCAATTCGAAATCAAAATGTGTTCCCGCTAACCCCTTACTTTTCTGACACTTTCTGCGGGACAAACGAGTTAACCCGTGCAGGTGCACTACTGCATTCCCAGACTGCTATTATAAAAATGGATTGTGCAACGATTTCACAATACAGTGGCAATCATTACAGATGTTTGATTATAGGTTCAACTCGAGCTGTAAGCCTCGAAACATTCACTATTCGATTAGGCTGTGACTTAATATTTAATATTGCATGTTCCAGCTCGTAGTAAATTTCAATTTGTTTGACCCTCTCTTGGCTTTGCACCAGACGAACGAGTTAACCCTATGGGGGCGGCCTCGTATGTTGTTGCCGACTTCTGCGCAGCGTAAGGCCATATTGTCTTTGCTAATGCCCAGTCTTCTCGTTGCAGTTGTCATTCAAATATTGATAGCATTGATTGTGTAATCGCATCAGATTCAAAACAGTGCTTATCATTATTGCTGTTATTAAGGTGGGTTTCTGAGCCGTGGCTCGGTATTTAATTTTGTATCTTGCAATTCGAAATCAAAATGTGTTCCCGCTAACCCCTTACTTTTCTGATACTTTCTGCGGGACAAACGAGTTAACCCGTGCGCTATTTGATTAAGGTAAGCTTGTCTCGGCGCACTTACCTTCAATAGCAGACAGCTGGAGTCGTTTGGGCCTCAAAACCCCGCTCCAGTCAGTCTAGTTTGGGGGAGGCCCTCCCGCCGCATTATCGCTCTGGGCCTCTCCGTCAGCCTTATATCAGATAATTTGAAAAGATTAAATAAAAAGGAAATGATTAGAAAAGTTCGTAAGGAAATTCTGGAAGTATGTCATACTCTGCTGCTGCGTCCTCAATAACTTGGACTACCACCTGACCAAGGACCCTATTCCTTAGGACGGAACAAGAGCTGGACTTTGCAAAACTGATGGACATATTAAAGAATGACACCAACACCCGGAAGTACTGCACGGACATAAGAGCGCTCTATGAAGAGAGAAAGGGAATGTGGATCCTGTCGTTTGCGGCATTGGACGGCCCGGAATCAAGTGTCCGAGGTGATTTCCTTCGTGATACGGGTGGAAAAATACGCATGCAGAACATCGACATAGATGTGTCTTTGCCCACCAAGGCGCCAATACGGATATCCGTCCGAAGTATACCGCCCGAAACAACATTTGCCACAGCCTCCGCCATAATGAACAATATCGGATGCGGAAAAATCATAAGTGCAGTGCGAAACTACCATCGTTGTACCGATTTATATAATGGGTATACTTCTTTTCTTATGGAAAATTTCGAAAAGGATCGGCTGCCAGACTATGTGACTATAGAGGGCGTACGCTGCAAGACTTTCCTGCCTAGAGAATTGTATGTCCCTACATGTGGCAGGTGCCTGCAGACCGGCCACGTCTTTACGAATTGTGAGAATGAGCCGGTGTGCAGACACTGTAAAGAACCTGGACACATCCAGAAACATTGTAATCTGAGGGAAAAAGAATACCCAGACCTCCAAAAAACAACCTGGAAGATCCCGAGGAACAGAAGAACCAAGACAAAACAAAATGAGCAAGAGCTCGTTTCGGACGAAACAATAGCAACCCCAATAGGCAACAACATGGCCGAAAAATCAGACGGAATTACAAAGAAAAATTCACTAACTTTTGAAAAGATCCCAACCGACGCACAGAAAGACACATCACAAAATTCAAACGAATCAGATAACGAAAATTTGGATAACCCGGCCAACAAAAATACGCAAGAAGATACTACTCAACAACTTGACGAAACCCAAAACACGGCAAACAACACGGACACGCACAGGATCTCATCCTCGAGCGCAGAACTCAACGACTGGTCCTTGTGTGAGGATACCAACGGACCAATTAGTCCGATATTAACACCCCCGCAAATTGAATCATCCAAGTCACGCCTCAAGCCCACGTCGACAATCGGGAACACGCCCTTCCATGCGCCACCTAAAGGAAGCGCGTATGTGAAGGTGTTAGTTCACAATTACGAGTCGAGAGACACGACACCACCATCAGTGTTCAGTGACTCGCCGCTGGAGATTACATCAGCGCCGGCAGATTTGGGAAACAACATGCCTTTGCCAAGTAGACTGAATTTGGACATAACTGAAACTGATATTGAAAATAATGGCCATAATAATAAGAGAGATAGAGAAGACACATCATCATCAGGTTCATCGCTATCTGCGACTCACACTATAAGAGAGAAATCTACCGGGAAAAAGAAAAAGGGACCGACTGCATAACCGTGAGTTGTAAAAACCAGTTAACAAAAAAGTAAGACATTTTTGTAAATAGACCCTGATAAAATACATATATATAGTGTTTCAATACTTACCCACCACAAGGGTTAGTTTACAACATCTCGTACACCCCACCTAAAGTGCATTCCATGTGTAAACCTGAGCCTGTTTGGTATTTTGAGAATTTTTCAAAACTTGCCTAACCACCACAAATGTTGGTATTGAAGTACCATAGGCCTACCTGTTCTTTTATACTTACCTGATCCTATATGCGTGAAATAGCGGGGATAAAGATAATATCTTTGAATTCAAACGGTGTCCCACAGCGATTGAATGATCTAAGAAATTATATCGGTCACGAGAGGCCAAATGTCCTGTGCGTGCAAGAGGTGCACAAGATAGACAAATTATTGGTCACACAATGGGCGGAAGCACTAGGATATAACATATTTATGAATACGCTGGATAAATTGGACAAATACCATACGACTTTCAAGCAAGGGACCCTCATTATGATTAAATCTGAAAACACTATTTTGCCAACCACCTACGCCATACATATCCGACACCGCTTGGATAGCGTAGAAATTAATATCGACCGCCAAACAATAAAAATCTTCAACGTATATGCCCCAGCCCAAAACGGACCTGAAAAAACGAAATTTTGTGAAAAACTGGTAGTAACGTTAAGGAATTATATAGACACATATGACATAATAGTGGTAGGCGATTTTAACATTGTGCTTGAGCCAATTGATGTTCTAATCCCCAGAAATTTTAAACTTCGGCCGCCGGAAAAAATTCTAAAAAAATTCATCCAGGAAAACAACATTGTCGACACATATAGAAGAAAATACCCCAAAAAACAAATTTTCACGCACCTTACCGGATCGCAGGGAAGACGTATCGACAACATCTATAACTCGAAAAACTTGGATCATATGGTCTCAGAAATATCCCATACAATAAACACAGTGTCAGATCACCTGTTGTGCCCCCAGATAGTACTAAAACAAGCTCAAAAAATCCGATGGGGAAAAAGCGTGTGGCGAAATAACGTTCTGCTATATGACGATCCAACCTACGTTAGAGTGATTAAAAACACCTATGCATCCGCTCTAAACGAAATACAAAACTTTGAATCGCTTCAATTATGGTGGGATTATGTAAAGAACAGAATCAAAAAAGTGACAATGGCTTACTCAAAAAACGTTGCAAATAATAAACGAAACAATTTGGCTCAATTACGGAAAAACTTGGATAAATTGATAAATGAAGGGAAAAGGGAGAATACTTTAAAAATAGAAAACCTAAAATCGCAACTAAAAACACTGTCTGAAGAACGAAACAAATTGGATATCTTGATGGCAAATATTCAAACCCTTGAGGAGAACGAAAAACCAACAAAAACTTTTTTCGCCCGAATAATAAAAAGAGCCAAAGAAACTACCTTAACTGAACTGAGGGCACCAAACAATAGGGCAACCACCAAAGAGGAAGAGATCATAAAGCTGGTAGAAAACTTCTACGCAAATTTATGGGGTGAGGAACATCAAACATCCGAGTACTACCAACAATATTATCTCTCACTCATGGGAACAACTCAAATTTCAAAACAAGATAACGACGGCCTAGAACAATACGTGACCAGCGCTGAGATTCTGCATACAATCAAGCAGATGTTCAACAACCGATCGCCGGGGATGGACGGACTAAGAAAAGAGTTTTACGTTACTTTCTGGGACACCATACAAATTCAATTTACGCAACTTATAAACAATATTTTCTCTTTCGGCCCCCTACCCAAATCTGCCTCAATTGCCAAAGTAAAACTGTTGTATAAAAAAAACGACCAATTAAATCTCAAAAACTGGCGCCCAATCACAACTTTGAATACGGACTATAAGATTATATCAAAAATTATCGTAAATCGTCTGGAACCCATTATGGACCCAATTATAAGCCCCTCTCAAAAATGTTCAATCAATCAAGGAATATGGTCGACATTCATTATAACATAGATGCTATCTTCAGACACTGTCAGAATAATAACATCCCTGGTTCTCTGGTAATGTTCGATAACTTAAAAGCCTTCGATAATGTAAGTCACAGCTTCGTATTTAAGGTCTTGCAACACATAGGTTTGGGATGCAAGACATTAAACATCATAAAAAGCATGTATACGGACATATATAGCCGTATAGATGTGAATGGTCGTCTAACCAACCCAATAACTATACGGCGCGGCATACGACAGGGATGCCCGTTAAGTATGATGTTATATAGCTTAACGGTCGAACCACTCGCAAGATCAATCCAGACAAACTCGCAAATAAAAGGAATAAAACTCGGCGCATATGAGCATAAAATAGACCAATATGCTGACGACATTACTTTTGCGGTTAGAGATCAAATATCCATATCAAAAATCTTTGAAGAATTAGAAAATTTTAAACAAGCAGCCGGACAACAAATCAATAAAGATAAAACGGAAATACTATGTATCACCAAAATAGCGCTCAACTCGATATCAAAATCACCATACCACCAATATATAAAACCGGACTGCAAAATACTTGGCATCCATTTTGGACTTAAAACATTGGAAAAAATGTGGGACGAGATAATTGGATTACTAACCCGGACCCTAAATTCATTGAAACCAAGAAACCTGACTTGGTATGGCAAACTAACTGCAATCAACTCCTTAATAATGTCAATCATCACATTCCATGCGCGGGTCAAGACCATCTCCTCAAGGAATATCAAATCAATCGAGAGCGTACTCCATAAATTTATATGGTACCCCGCAAAAATAGAGGCAATAAAGAGAAAACACCTCCAACTCTCAGTGGCGAGTGGGGGTATCGGAATGTTTGATGTTAAGTCAAAAGTGGAAGCCTGTAAGATCGAACGATTAAAAGCCTTTGTGAGAGGTGAAAACCTCAATCAATTTTGGCATATCGAAGGCCTATACTCACTTGGGTCAAAAATTAAAGAAATAAATCCAAGCCTTTACAGCAACTCGATGCCGCACAGAAACACAACCCCCACAACATGGAGAGAAATGCTGGACCTCTACCGTAAAATAGATCTCACACGGGATGTCTGGGAAACAGCAAGACACAAACACCTCTATCAGGAGCTTAAGAGCAAGGCACCTGGACAATACCAACAGATACCAACCATAAACTGGGAAGAAGTTCAGCTCTTTAGTAATACCTTGAGAAACAAGTTCACAAATGCGGAACGAATACTATCCTACCGCATAGTCCGTGAAGGATACATCTTCGGCGACCGCATGCGGGAAATGTCCCTAAGATTCGACCAAACCGGAGTGCTAAAGATATTAAACTGTAAATTCTGCAAAACCCCTTCCGACAACACGAAGCATCTTATCCAACACTGCAATAAAACTGACTATTATATTGGAAAAACTGTAAACTTTATTAGCGACATATTACGTACCCCCATAAAAATCAACAGAGAGCAAATATTTTACAACAGTTATGATGGCCCACACCAGATAGCAGTAACTAAATGCTTCGTACTCTTAAAGAAGATTATAATTGGAACAAAAATCAAACTGGACATACAAAACAAATACCTGGCCCCAACCGATGATAAAATAATTCAAAAAACAATAGACAAATTTGCAGAATTTCTAATTACAATGGAATACAAACATACGGACATACAGTTTCTTGGCTTTCCAGCAAATTGGAAAGCAATCTTAAGTGGGTATTTAAATATGTGACACGATGCTTGAAAAGAACTTTACCACCCAAAGAGGTCGCCCTACCTACATTCACCATAAAAGGGAGCTTAAACCTGGTAATACCATCCTCAAATTTTCGCGGAAATGATGAATCGGAAGCTTCACGGTGGATGTCATCCTGTGTACGTGTTACACGCCTCGCAGTATGTACGGAAGCCGGGGGTGGCGGAAGTTGAGCTGTGTTAAACATGGCATTGACGGAAGCCCTGGGCAGACGTCCTGCTATTTGGCACATAGCATGTACTGATGCTCGGGCAGAAGTCTTTGCCTTGCAATACATAGCGGATATGGAAGCCGCCTTATGTATATGACCGCTGCTTACGCAGTGGCATGCTTATGAAGCGTAATACCCATATGACTCGGATATGACGTGTCTTTAAGACACTGATCCGAGACTGGAAAAACTCTGATCCGTATAAAAAAAATAAAATAAAAAAACAGCCCAATTGCCTTCATACCCAGACTATGCCGACGGAAGTTATATGGATCCCTTCTCTTTGCCATAGAGATCACCATTTTATATACCACATGAAGAGGTAGTCTTCCATTCATCACATCCGCTATAAGTGGGATGGTATTATCAAGTCAAGTCCACTTACGTTCAAAGGCCCTCAATTCACATTTCACGAACGTTGAGAGGATATCTTCATATAGAATTGCCAGAGAAGGCTATATATTTGGGGACCGTCTGAAAAATATGGGAATCAGGTATAAGGCATCTGGCGCTCTGAAGTTACTTAATTGCAAATTCTGCAAAGCGGTAACAGATAGCGCTAAACACCTGATATACCACTGTAGTAAAATCTCAAATTACATCCTGGCGATCTTACAAGTACTAAGTGACGTGGGTGATAAACGTATCTGTGCGTCAAGAGATGAAATTATGTACAATAAATACAATGGGCCACAACATTTACTCGTGACTAAATCCTTTGTTATACTAAAAAACAACATCATAAAAAAGAAGATCAACTTGGATATAATGAACAAATACTTGAACCCCAACGAAGACAGTATAGTACAAACAACAATAGAAAATCTATTAGAGTACCTCACCTTAAAAGAAACCAAATTTCAAAATTTGCAATTTATGGAGATAACCACAGACTGGAAACAAATCTTAAACGGGTATCTAATGACAGGTAACTCTATGTTTTTCAATCCAAACTTCCAAACTCAACCACCATAAAAGGGAGTTTAAGTCACGTTAATACCATCCACAACTTTCCACGGAAATGATGAATCGGAAGCTTCACGGTGGATGTCAGTCTGTGTGCGTGTCTACACGTACACACAGTTATGTACGGAAGCCGGGGAGACGGAAGTTTTACTGTGCCTTGCAGGACATGGACGGAAGCCCTGGGCGGAAGTTATGCTGTGACATACAGCATTACCGAATCCCGGGGTGGAAGTCTGTGTCTTGCAATGGCACGGCTAATACCGAAACCTCCATAGTCGTATGACTGCTGCTTACGCAGTGGCATGCTTATGAAGCGTTATACCGATAGGACTCGGATATGACGTGTCTTTAAGACACTGATCCGAGAGTAGAAAAACTCTGATCCGTAAAAAAAAAAAAAAAAAAAATCTGTGTGCGTATTACACGTCCACGCAGGGTGTACGGAAGCCGGGGGTGGCGGAAGTTAAGCTGTGCTAAGCATGGCATTGACGGAAGCCCTGTATGACCGCTGCTTACGCAGTGGCATGTTTATGAAGCGTAATACCGATATGACTCGAATATGACGTGTCTTTATGACACTGATCCGAGACTGGAAAAACTCTGATCCGTAGAAAAAAAAAAAAAAAAAAAAAATCCGTAAAAACAAATGAAAAGAAAAAAAAAAAAAAGAGCTTCTCGGTGGATGTCATGCTGCGTTATACGCGGTATGTACCGAAGCCGGGGTGGCCGAAGTTTTGTGCCCTGCACTGCATGGCATGGACGGAAGCCCCAGGTTGAAGCGTATGCATTGCATACGTAGAAGCCTGTGGCGGAAGTCTGTGCCTTGCTGATGCGCGGCACATACTGAGGCCTCCCGAAGTGTATGACTACTGCATGCCGTAGCATGCTTATGAAGCGATTGACCGATACAACTCGGATATGACGTGTCTCAAAGACACTGATCCGAGTCTGGGAAAACTTCTGATCCGCAATATGAAAAAAAAAAAAAAAAAAAAAATCCCGAGCCGTGGCTCGGTATTTAATATTGTATCTTGCAATTCGAAATCAAATTGTGTACCCGCTAACCCCTTACTTTTCTGCGACTTTCTGCGGGACAAACGAGTTAACCCATGCAGGTGCGCTACTGCATTCCCAGACTGCTATTATGAAAATGGATTGTGTAACGAGCTTCACAATACAGTATCAACCATTATAGATGTTTGATTATAGGTTCAAATCAAGCTGTAAGCCTCGAAACATTCACTATTCGATTAGGCTGTGACTCAATATTTAATATTGCATGTACCAGCTCGTAGTAAATTTCAATTTGTTTGACCCTCTCTTGGCTTTGCGCCAGACGAACGAGAAAATCCTATGGGCGGCTTCGTCTGTTGTTGCCGACTTCTGCGCAGCGTAAGGCCATATTGTCTTTGTGTAATCGCATCAGATTCAAAACAGTGGTTATCATTATTGCTGTTATTAAAGTGGGTTCCTTAGCCGCTTTTCGCCATTTGATTAGCTATACTATGATCGCTATACTTACCTGACGAGGCAGTCAACCGCGATCGTTATTTGCTGTTTGATTAATGTAGGGCCCTGAGCCTTGCTCGGAGCTTCACTGAGAGCAACATCTGGATAAATCAAGAAACATCATGGATTACCTACAAGCCGACAATGCAACGTCAGTGAGAGAAGCTGCCTCCTCCTCAAGAACAATCCGGGACTATTCTGCGGCTGTCACCTCGACACCAGCAATTGAAACCTCGCCAGGAGAAGCAAGACCAAGGACGGTCTTTCTCAAAGCGGAAACGGATTTTAAATTCGCTTCAATAATGGAATTACTTAAAAACGACGAAATAACAAAGGAATATGTTAACGAAATAAAAGGATTATACGAGACCCGCAAGGGCCATTGGATACTAACCTTTGCGGCCACGGATACCCCAAACAGCAGCCGTCGGGAAAGCTTTATGGAAGCCACCCAAGGTCAAATACAAACAATCGAAGCAACAATCTCGGTACAAATGCCAACCGAAGCACCGGTCAGGATTTCGGTGAAGGATATACCGCACGAAATCACCTACGCCCAACCAGTTCATGCTATCAACAAGCTTGGTTGTGGAAAGGTGAAAAGTGCAATAAAAAACTGGCACAGAGGGACAGATGTCTATAATGGATACATTGCCTTCATAATAGAAGATTTTAAGAAGGAGCGCTTACCCGACTATGTGGTTTTCAAAGGAGTTTAGTGTAAAACTTATCTCCCGAGAGAATTGTATGTTCCAAAATGTGGGAGATGCTTACAATCTGGACACACATTCATAGACTGCAATAATACGCCTGTCTGTAGATATTGTAGACAACCTGGGCATCTACAAAAAGATTGTCAAACCAAAGCAAGGGATTTTCCAGCAATAACAAATACAACAAAAACCTGGCATTTTCCTGAACAAATAAGGCCGCAAACGACAAATCCAAAAAATCCACCCAGCCAAACAAAAGAAAACAACGGAAACACCAAGCAAAACCCAGCGGTAATTACACCTAATCAGAGTAATAACCAATCAGCTGAAGTAATTACACCCATAACACACGAACAGGCAACAACGCAAGTTGGAAAGGATAAATCCATCTCCGAATTCTCGTCATCGGCCTCGGAATTACTTGAAATAAGCGACTGGTCGGAATGTGAAGATCCCGGAAACACAACGAGTCCGCTTCAAACACCTAAAAAAGACGCGCAACCTAGAAGATCGCCAAAAGACGCACTACCTGCAAAAACCAATCAAAGGTCAAATCAACAGGAATCAAACAGAAAACCTAAACAAACTTCAACCATAGGCAACACGCCTTTCCACCCTCCACCCAAAGGGAAGGCGTATGTTAAAGTCATGGTTCATAAATATGAAGCCCAGGACCCAACAACGTCGCTATTCAGTGACACTCCGGATGCAATATTATCGGCCCCAGCAAGTTTAGAAAACAACGCGCACTCAACAAGTATAGTAGATCTGACCGACTCAAGCCTGGATAATTCTGACCTTAACAATAAAAGAATCAGAGAAACGTCATCAGAATCATCCTTTTTGGCCGTCACAGAGAAAAAATCAACTGGAAAAAAGGAAAACATGTGAGTGAGACCTAGAAATGAGAAACATACGTGAGTAGAAATCAAATCTTAGTTTTTCTCTACAAATTGGATTTTCACGTTAAACTGGCGTACTTTCAAAAATCATACAATAATTGGTTGAACTCAGGATTGTTACCATGAGTAGTGGCATACACCCTTTTTATTGCCTATATATGGCTAAGGTAAAGATAGTATCTGTGAACGTAAATGGTGTACAGCACCATATACATGAACTGGAAAAATTTGTAAAACTAGAAAGCCCAAATGTTCTCTGTGTGCAAGAGGCTCATAAACTAGACAACGCCTTCATAACACAATGGGCAAGTGATATAGGATATTATATATACTATAATACGCTCGATAAAAGGGACGTATTCCACACTAGTTACAAGCAAGGCGCGTTGATAATGGTAAAAGTTGCTGATACCATCATACCACCAACTTATACCACGCATATCATACATCGTTGCAACAGCATAGAAATAGATAAGCGGATTATTAAGATCTTTAATGTTTATGCCCCGACAGAAAACCGAGTTCTACCAAAATTTGGCTAACATACTAAGCAACTACTGCGAATCGAATCACTTAATAATCGTGGCGTACTGGCGTACTTTCAAAAATCATACAATAATTGGTTGAACTCAGGATTGTTACCATAAGTAGTGGCGTACACCCTTTTTATTGCCTATATATGGCTAAGGTAAAGATAGTAAATGTGAACGTAAATGGTGTACAACACCACATACATGAACTGGAAAAATTTGTAAAACTAGAAAGCCCAAATGTTCTCTGTGTGCAAGAGGCTCATAAACTAGACAAAGCCTTCATAACACAATGGGCAAGTGATATAGGATATTATATATACTATAATACGCTCGATAAAAGGGACGTATTCCACACTAATTACAAGCAAGGCACGTTGATAATGGTAAAAGTTGCTGATACCATCATACCACCAACTTATACCACGCATATCATACATCGTTGCAACAGCATAGAAATAGATAAGCGGATTATTAAGATCTTTAATGTTTATGCCCCGACAAAAAACGGCCGACAGAAAACCGAGTTCTACCAAAATTTGGCTAACATACTAAGCAACTACTGCGAATCGAATCACATAATAATCGTGGGAGATTTCAATACCGTTCTGGACACTCGTGACGTCATTAATACCAGTAATTTCAAGCTGCGACTCCCAGAGAAAATCTTTCAAAATTTTATTCAACAAAACAATATTTTCGACAACTACCGAACGAAATATCCAAATAAACAAATCTATACTTTTTACTTCAATAGACAAGGACGGCGAATAGACCGGATATATAATTCAGCCAATTTAAATAGCATCATTTCGGACATAACCCATATACCCAACACCGTTTCGGATCACATACTATGTCCACAAATTACACTAGAACAAGTCAAAAAAGTTCGATGGGGCAGGGGAACGTGGCGTAATAACACCGCGCTATATAAGGACCCTACCTATATTACCATCATCCAAAATACATACGAAGACGCACTCACCGATATCGAAAACTTTGATTCCTTGTCAGACTGATGGGACTATGTGAAAAAGAGGGTTAAAAAACAAACCATTGCCTATTCAAAATTCCGGACACGTGACCACAAAAATAACTGATGCTAATTCGAAAAAGATTGGATATATTAATTAATGAGGGGAAAGGGGAGAATGTCTCAGAAATGAATGAAAAATGAAAGATTAAAATCGCAGCATGAGATAATTCAGGATGAACAAAACAAGCGTGACATATTAATGGCAAAAATGAAAAACCTCGAAGAAGGGGAAAGACCCACCAAAACGTTTTATGAAAAAATTCGGCGCCGATCTAGGCAAACAACAATAGAAGAACTTATGACTAATGACCAAAATGTATCTACCAATCAGGGGGAGATCTTTTCGATAGTGGAAAAATTCTATCTGGATTTATGGGGCAAAGAAAGCATAACGGAAGAACTCTACCAAAAACATTATTTATCCCTAATGAACTCCTCAAAAATTACGGACGACGACAATTCGAACTTGGAACGGTATATCACACAGGAAGAAGTGTACAGAGCAATAAAATTTATGGGAAATGATAAATCCCCAGGCTTTGATGGATTGTCTAAAGAATTCTATTTGAGTTTCTGGGACCTAATTAAAATGCAATTTACCCAACTTATAAATAACATATTGTGTTTCGGCCAACTTCCAAAATCTGCCAGCATAGCGAAAGTTAAATTATTATACAAAAAGGGTGACAAGAAAAATTTGAAAAACTGGAGACCGATTACAACGTTAAATGCAGATTACAAAATCCTGTCGAGAATTCTTGTTAAACGGTTGGAACCAGTATTAAACCAAATTATAAGCCCATCCCAGAAATGTGCACTTCAGCAAAGACGCATGGAAGAGGTTCATTACAACATAGACGCCATCATTAGATATAGTAAAATGAAAAACATCCCGGGATCACTAGTACTAATTGACAACCTCAAAGCATTCGAAAGGGTAAACCATAGCTTTTAATTTAAAATTTTACAACAAATCGGACTCGGAAACAGGATACTAGAAGCAATCAAAAGCATGTACAATGGAATAAAAAGTCAAGTAGACATAAATGGTAGACTTTCGAAGGAAATAAACATCGGGCAAGGGATTAGGCAAGGATGCCCGCTAAGTATGTTGCTCTACGCCATCAACATAGAGCCACTTGCAAGATCGGTTCAACTGAATCAAAATATTCATGGCATAAAGTTAGGGGGATATGAACACAAACTCGATCAGTACGCCGATGACGTCACATTCGCAGTTAGGAATCAATCATCTATCACCGAAATTTTTCAGGAGTTAAACAGATTTCATTTGGCACCAGGACAACAAATTAATAAAGACAAAACAAAAATTCTATGCATTACGAAAATATCTTACAACTTAGTATACAACTCGCCTCATAGGGAATACATTGAAGAAAACACCAGAATACTTGGGATACAATTTGGGAATATGGGACTCGACAAAATGTGGCAGGATATTGAGAATAGGCTAATCAGAACTCTAAACTACATCAAACTGCGCAACTTAACCTGGTACGGCAAACTAATAACAATGAACTCCCTAATCATGTCAGTCGTAACGTTTCACGCGAGAATAAAAAGAATCCCCCAAACTTATGTAAAGAAAATTGAAAGTGCGCTTTTTAAATTCTTATGGCACCCTTACGAGATCGAGGCCATAAGTAGAAAATCATTACAAAGAATGTGGAAAGATGGCGGGATTAATATGGTAGATGTGGACGCGAAGATAAAGGCATGCATGGTGGAAAAAATGAGACCCATCGTGAGTAAAGAACCCCTAACCCAATTCTGGCAATTAGAGGCGATATACTCTTTGGGATCCAGAGTCAAACAAATAAACAAGGACAGATACACCAACTCAATGCCCCACAGCGATACGATTCTAAAACAATGGGCATACATTCTGGGCATATTCAAAGAACTAAATTTTTCGCAATCCACCTGGGAGGTTGCAAGACATAAGGATATGTATAAAAAACTGAAGAACAACCAGGCAGCCAAACAAGAACAACAACTACAGGATATAAATAGGGAGGAAGTTCATTCATTTAATAACGAATACAGAAGTAAGTTTACCAACGCGGAACGAATTAGCTCATATCGCATTGTACGAGACGGATACGTATTCGGCGACCGCATGAGGAGAATGTCCCTAATATACGATGCATATGGAACCCTGAAAATATTAGGCTGCAAATTTCGCAAAAACCCCGTAGACAATACTAAACATATATTTCTGGACTGCCTTTCAACAAAAAAATACATAGCAGAAATTACCAACTTTCTCAACAGCGTATTAAGTACCCCTTTTAATATAACGAGAGAGGAAATCTTTTACAGTAGCTATAGGGGTCCCAATTCAACAGCTGTTACCAAATGTTTTGTCATAATGAAAAAACAATTAATTGGCACAAAGATAAAACTAGATATCCAGAATCAATATATGGCCCCCACGGATGACATCACGGTTTCGAAAACGATATATTAATTCGCACTATTCCTAACCACTATGAAATACAAATTTAATGACCTCCAGTTTCTAGGAATAACAACTAACTGGAAAGAGATCCTAAATGGATATCCATCAATAAAACTTCGATCCCTGGAAAAATCTCCTGCCATCTCAAATTAAACGTTCCGAACACAAAGATAAACCTTGACCCACCACAAGCACCAGCATATCTGCCGAGCTAGACTTTGCCAATTTTATCTGTTTTTATGTCCGAAATACCATCTCACATATAGCGGATGTGACGAATCGGAAGCTTCGCGGCCAAAGTCGTGCTGCGTTAAACGCTGCATGTACGGAAGTCGGGGTGGCGGAAGTTGTGCTGTGCCATGCATGGCATGGGCAGAAGCCTTGGGCGGACGTTATGCCGTGCTACGCATAGCATTTACGGAAGCCTGGGGTCGAGGTCTATGCCTTGTTGATGTGCTGCACATACCGAAGCCTCCAGAAGTAGATGACTACTGCACGCAGTAGCATGCTTATGAAGCGATATACCGATATGATTCGGATATGACGTGTCTTTAAGACACTGATCCAAAACTGGAAAAATTCTGATCCGCATGAAAAAAAATATATATATATATTTGATTAGGGCAACCCTTCACCGGGTTAGGCCCTCGATAGCGAAGAAGCAAAAAGAAAAGAAACGAAGAAGAAGATGAATTACGCCGAAGCCGCCTCAACAACGTCTACACCTACAAGAGAAGAAACATCTGCACCGACTACACGACCTCGCACTCTGTTCAGGACCACCACCGAAGACCTGGACTTCCCTCGACTGTTCGGCATCCTCAAGACCGACTCAGCGTCCCGAAACTATGTCGACAACGTCACGGGACTGTTCGAGGGAAGAAAAGGTCAGTGGATATGTACTTTTGCCGCCACCGACGACCCCAACTCTAGCTGTCGCGAGCAATTTATGCACGACACAAAGGGTGAAATAAGAGTTTCAGACGGTGCTATTACGGTATCGCTGCCAACCGAAGCACCAATCCGAATATCCATTCGGGGGATACCGGGAGAAACGTCTTACAGCAAGGCCGTGTCTACAATCGAACGACTGCAGTGCGGAAAAGTCCGGAATGCCACCAGGAACTGGTACAGAGGTACGGCTATTTATAATGGTTACACTTCATTCTTTATTGAAAATTTTAAAAAGGACAGATTGCCAGACTACTTGATCATCGACGGGAGAAGTTGCAAAACCTACTTACCCAGGGAATTATACGTGCCAACCTGTGGAAGGTGTTTAAAGCCTGGTCACAACTTCACTGAATGCGAGAGTGTGCCAGTATGTCGCTACTGTAAACAGCTGGGCCATCTTCTAAAAGATTGTCCATCCAGAAGGAAAGAGATTCCATCGATTTCTGGATCTACATGGACCATCCCAAGACGTCGAAAACAGCGACCAGAAAACCCACCTCAATCGAAACAACCAAGTAACCAAGATGCCTCAGAATCAGCAACAAACCTGGATTTACGAAATGCTCCACAACCTGGACTAAATTTGAATTTACAAAATGCACCACAACCTTCACCAAATTCGGGACTACAGAACAACCAAAATGTCGTACAACCTGAAACAACTACAAAACCGGATATGCCAAGCAAAAACGACCAAATGGACTTACAACCCGAATTGACTCCTCTTGGAAATACCTCGCACGGCACCACAATCAACAGGCATGGCAATAGGATCGATCCAGTCTCGGATGTAATTGAATTTTCCTCTTCCACCGAATCAACTGACTTGAAAGAAATTAGCAACTGGTCGGGAGTGCGAAGAGGTGGGAAGCGCTTTAAGCCCTCTATCAACACCGCCGAACCTACCGCTGCCCAAACCAACAATGCAGTCGTCCAGACTCAAACAATCATCGACGATAGGCAACACTCCGTATCACCCTCCTTCCAAAAGCAATCCGTATGTTAGAGTAATGGTGCACAACATCCAGGCATCCAGGATCTTCCGTCTTCTCTACTACACCGGATGAAACATCCTCTTCACCAGCAAATATGGAATATAATAAATCTAAACCAACTGTGGACTTACCTGAATCAAATCTCGACAATTCGGACTATGCAAACAAAAGATACCTTGAAGAAACTTAATCAGACTCTTCATTCTCAACTTCCTTAAAATTCAAACTAGCTGGCAAGAAGAGTTGTAAGTCATTCGGACCCCACAAATCAAATTTCTATACTCTGGACATTCATTTCGGCCTCTAAACATCACGCGTACAAAAATTTGCCTGGTTGAAGGCATAAAACTCAACTAAGATAATACCATCCCACTTATAGCGGATGTGATGAATGGAAGACTACCTCTTATGTGGTATATGAAATGGTGATCTCTATGGCAAAGAGAATTGATCCACAAAACTTCCGTCGACATAGTCTGGGTATGAAGGCATTTGGGCTGGATTCCAGACTTTGTCGTTCTGATCCGTAGACGAAAAAAAAAAAAGTGGGTTCCTGAACCGTGGCTCGGTATTTAATATTGTATCTTGCAAGTCGAAATCAATTGTGTTCCCGCTAACCCCTTACTTTTCTGAGATTTTCTGCGGGACAAACGAGTTAACCCGTGCAGGTGCGCTACTGCATTCCCAGACTGTTATTATGAAAATGGATTGTGCAACCGAATGAGCTTCACAATACAGTGGCAATCATTACAGATGTTTGATTATAGGTTCAACTCGAGCTGTAAGCCACGAAACATTCACTATTCGATTAGGTTGTGACTCAATATTTAATATTGCATGTTCCAGCTCGTAGTAAATTTCAATTTGTTTGACCCTCTCTTGGCTTTGCGCCAGACGAACGAGTTAATCGTGAATACCGATTCTCGGTAAAATGAGAGTAGAAGTCACTTTACGAGACGTCTGTTTTAGCGCGCAAAAAATTCTCTCGAATAATTTCTCTAGAATATTAGCGATACTTCGAGAATACCATTTTTGCCTTTTACGAGAAAGTAGGTGCTTAACTAACACGATAAACGATAAAGAAGTTTGGCCAATGGTGCCCCTGAAGTATGAGCTGCAGGATGTCGCACAACCTGAACCTTAACTTTGTTCACAGCTTGAGTTCAGATTGTGCGCCATCTTGGTGCGCATATTTCAGGAAGTCCCAAATCTTATTAGAGGAATAATAGCACTATGCAATGATGAATGGAAGTCAGTTTGGTTATTAGGCCAAACATACTTTCATTCAGTTTAATTTATACCATAGGCTAACATCAATAAAAAAGGAAATGTGCAAAGTTGAGTGCCCCATCTCTGGTGGTGAAAACGAGATTTCTGCGCGAGACTGCTAAAGATGATAGATTTGTAACAATTGAATACATTGTCCAAAATTTGCTTGAAAAGTTAATGCAACTGACATATTAAAAAAAATGAAATCTTATGCTCGTAGTAATAACCTTCACTGTAAAAATAGTCAAACATAGACAAACTGGTGCTCCCGTAGTATGTGAACCAAGATGGTGGACACCGCAACGTAGTATGTGTACAAGGTTAAGGTTAGGCCATAATTCCAGGTATGAATACTACGGGAGTCGCATGGCTACTCTCCGAACTCGTAATATAACTATATAATATAACTACGGAAAATTGAAATCAAATTAGGGCCTAACCCTAATCCGGTACGCATACTACATTCCGGTGTTCGCCATATTGGTTCACATAGTACGGACGGAAGCACCGACAAAATATGGTAGAAAAAGTTAAATGGAATCTCTCGTGGTTTGGCAATTACCCAAAAATGGTTGGAAATTAGAAAATGATAAAAATATCACAAATTCTAAAATACTCAGAAATTGACAAGATATCATCAATTTACGACTGGGCTATGATTAACTCATCAAATATTTAAAATTTAAATACAATGCTGACACGATTTAGGTCAAAATGGCAATTCAGGGTCAACCGAACAGGCATATTAGGAGTCGAGAGAGAGTCTAGAACCGCAAGAGGGAATTACCTGATATTCAATATCGACATCTGCTGAACAAATAACAATTCGTATCTCTACACCAAATATTTAAAGTATTAGTAGTTCTCTGAACTTCAGTCTTCTCCTGTAACTTCGCTCAGAGATCATTGTTCTATATTTTTGAGTCAATGCGCGTAACCTTGCTTTGAATAAATTTTCTTAATTAAACAAAAATCTCTTTGCTCTGGCCTCTGATACGGCATTGCATTTGGAAGGAAATTACAAAGTTCATGTGAGGCGAGCAACCCAATACTTTTCGGGTACTTTCGTAGTGTGTGTACCAAGTTAGGGTTAGACCGATTTTTTATATGTTAGTTTTATTAAGAGTGCAAGGACCGTCCGCTTTAGCCAGGTGAATATACAAGGTTTCATTCTCTTTGCACAACTTGATGTAAAGTAGGCGAAAAGAATTAGTTACCTCCATACTGGTACACACCTCCGGAGCGCTCTCTTTTGAGCCTTCACGAGCCGCGAAATTATACATAATCTCTTCGCTATATTTATCTCGGAAACTGAATGCCAAGCCCTGTATTATTCTCAAAATTATTAACAGAATAAAAATTATTCCCATTTTCTGATTTATATTTTTCGAGAAAGGCTGAAATTTGATGATATTTTTAGGGTTTCCATATAATTCACACACTTTACCACAATTTTCACAGTTTATGAATTACGAATACATTACTTCAGTATTGTCTTAATCACTAATATACTGATTGACATGACATGGTTTGCAATACGATAAACATTCGTATTGAATTTCCTATCTCCTGCAATATAAATATATATTTTATTATGAATGAATGGCTGTTAGTCATGTCATATATGGTATTTTAACACGTTGAGATTATGAATTAAGATTTGCCTCCAACGTGTTGTTTGGTTGAAATTCTGTTTTCCAACTGTTGTCCTCAGCCCACTGATGGAGAATTCGGCACTGAAAAATAAGTGTCACAGTTTATACCTGTCAGAAGCAAAAGATGAATTTTGTTCACACAACATGTAAACCTGATTGTATATATTTAAAGATTTTCTACATAAATAGTGACATATTTCTAAAAAGTTCAGACCAAAAAAATGTCAGCATTAACATATGAATTGAGTCTAAACTTTTAAAAGCGATTTCGTATATTGTTACATAGGTCATCTAAATTCTAAACCATTTAATCTGATATCAATGCAAGCCAAAGATGAATTATGAAGTTATTTCTACCTGGTATCCCTGGGTTTGATGTAATTTGCAGTATTTGTCTGCAATTAATTCTTCGTCCACTCAAGTTGTAAAATTGGGGAAAGCATCCGCCACAGCTGCTCATACGACATTGCACGTTAGGGTTGTTGAATTGACTGTCATAGTAGTAAGATATTTGCTGTCCGTATGGGACGCATCTATAATTTGCACAATCCTGCTGATTGCAGTTTGGTACGGGTGGATAGTTACGAGGACACCGGCCTGTAGGTATAAAATAAAATTTGATATATCTTTTCTCAAATGAAAGTTTTGAACAAATGGCCAAAAATCACCATACATTGTCTAAAAATATTGAATGATTCATTATATATATTCTCCTCAACATTTTTGCGCAAGTAGACCTCGCACGATTTCAAACTATTTATTCACATTAGAAATATTAATTACAATTGATTTCGAGTATAGTCAGATGCTGTGCTGCTATTGTACCAGAGTGTAAATGCCTAAAATTTTACATATTGACTTCTGCGGATCCTTTGTGATCGATACACAAAAAGAAATAATTTTTGTTTTTACTAAACTTTAATGTGAACATCAAATAACGTCAGGCAAGACCATACGCTATGCAAGTATATAATCCACAGCCTTAGTTCAAATCCGGTATAGATCTTTCAACTCTTTTATATTATTGCTCATCGATCTTGATCGGTAAGTATGTTGATAGGTATTTGTCTGTTTGTCTGTTAGATACACGCGATATTTCACGAAAGCAAGATTGAATCTTCTCCAAATTTTGCATGTGCACTCATCATATCTCGGACCAGAAGCCTATTGATTTTGAATGAATTATGTTGTATAATTAGCGAGGTATTAATTAATTAGTGATAGGACACGCGGTCTCGCTATTGAGTAAGAGCGAAGGATACACGCCGCTAGATCGATAAGTCGGCGGTCTCTGATCGCTATCTCGTTGTATACATATTGTTGCCAATTTATGAATGGCTTCTTTTTACAAACAAAGAGTCTATTACCTAGCTTGTGGTACTCGTCCAAATCGAGATAAAGATTGTAAGTATTGCTATGTAGCCCATGGTCGTGTCCAGCTACTATATGTAATTGATTAGTTCGACTAGATCTATAATCTGTAAACTCATCATCTAAGTCTAAAATTATCACTGATATGAACAATATAAATAAACAAAGATTAGAAATAATTTTGTTTTGCACCAACTCTCATTGGCTTTGTGTTTGCACAGTTCATTTGTCTTCAACAGAAAAAAAGATGTTCCGAAACGCAGAACAAAATACTTACATTGACTGGTAATTTCTTGTCGAAAGTCGTAGAAGCGGGCTAAACAACCATTGCATGTTGTTCTACATTGTGCATTAAGGTTTGCTGGACATGTTGTAACCTGGCATGCTTTTACTAAACAGTTTCTAGGACATAAGTTTCCGCTCAATCCACCAAATAGAATCAGGAAAAGGGCTTCTGTAAAAGCAAAATATTTGTTTGAATGGTTTTTGAACTACAAAATTACCAGCATGAAAGTATGACCTTCGTATGATTGTTTCAATCACAGCCCCAGCAAAGTTTCTAGTTATTAAAAAAAGATTGAGATTTTTAGTTTAAATTGCCTAACATTTTCACGTCTCCCAACAGGGGATGAATTAATCCCCAGGGAAGAATTTATTTGTTCTTTTGCATTTGTTGTAGTATTACTATTATTCTTCAGTTTTTATTATTACATAGTTACACATACATGATAAAATACTTAAAGTTTAAGTTGAGTTATGTTTTGAACTGTACCAAAGCGAGAAAGCTATTTGCGTATAACACTAGCTAATAATGTATCAAAGATTCAACCAATGAAGCAGTCTTTTATGCATAGGGAGAGAGTAATAGAGAAGAATTTCTATTTCAATGAGCCACTCAACAACAAGAAATCGACGGACGGTAAGTTATAAGTTATGAAAACTAATTCCAAGCTGAAAAAAAAAGTTGAAAAGATAGAAAGCATCTGCGATTATAATTTCACCTTTAGAAATTGATCGTTTAGGCAAATCCCAACAAACAGAAGTTCCACATTTTGTCGGACAACAAATCTTCTTATCATCGTTGCAATCAGCATTGACGTCACAGTTGCTGTCAGGACATGAAGAGTGTTTATGAGCACCAGGACATTTGGGATCGAATTCTAGATAAAATGAAGAAGGACATGTATATTAGGATCATTCATGCCAAACTCAAAATACAAAAATGATCGTATGATTGAATAAATGACTGAATGCTAATTATTGGGTTCTGCTATCCAAGTTTAGTTCAATTTATATTTTACTGAGAAAGTCTGTCAATGGTCAAACAAAATATTACACAAATAGATTTGTGTCAATATGCAAATAGACTCTTGAATCACCCAGAATCAACTCGGAAATTTGGTCAATTTAAGTTTTATTCAGTAATTATCTGACTCGGTATTATCCGGACCACTTGAACTTTTTATTTGCTTTTTAATATTTTATCATACTGCCAGACACTTACTTTTGCATGTAGGTGGTTCTTCCGACCATTCTCCTTTCCAAAGACAAACAACTTTCTTCGCTCCCCATCTTTGCAAACCAGATTTGCAGTAGAAACTGTTATAAATATACTTTTTATCTGTGCTATTAATATTACTCTAGTCGCTAGCTAGTGGCTCTGTAATTCAACGACAAATAAAATCATTGGTAAATGGTATTGAAAATCTGATTTTCATAGCAAACGTACATAGAAGCAGCCGTCCCGGTTAGCACCTTGTAGGGTCGAGTTTGTGGATTAGTTCGAGGATTTAAATAATAATAACAAAAACATTTCTTCCTTTCATAACTTTACTGTATTTTTTTGTATGTATAAATTATCTATAATTTGTTTATTCCGCAAATTAATTTTGAAGTTAGACATAGAAACTCAAAACTCTTCCAGGACAGCAAAATGTTATGTTCGTCTACCAATGTAAGGTATGCGATTAATTTGCCAGGTATTTGTGTCAGACGCATGGACTTGATGGCGAAGGAAGCCGTAGTCGACCGGCGGTAACATGAACCCTAAGGTGGCAAGGAGTGCAGCAATCCTCTCGCACATAATTATCGCCCATTAAGTTTGAACCTGCAAATCAGAAGTGCGGTGGCAAGAGTATTCCTCACGCTTAGTATGATGATATTATTTGCGTACCTGCAGTAACTCCCATAATTGTTTTCATCAGTACAATCGAAATTTCCTTGGTCAGCTGGGAAATTTATCGCCTGGCAAACAACGTCTAAATGTAAACGGAAACAAGAACAGTAAGTGAATACTATTATTCGGAATTGAGAAAAGACGCAAAATTTGTTTTTTATAAATCACTTTTTATCTAGTAATCAAGCCAGTTTGACTATCTGAAGAGTCAGAATCCGTTTGATTCTGTTAGTATTTCATGTAATGAAGGATTCAACACCAACTTGTCGGGAAATATGGCCGATTTTTGATCGTTTGCCTTGTCAATTGCGAGAGAAATTTTTGCAACAAAATAGTTTTATTAACAATATCTTTACTTCAATGTTTACATTCAGCATCTACCGTAATTGTAACACACCCTATATATAACATTGTTTAAACAATTCATCGCAGATCATACCCCTCAGGGCAAAGAAAATGAACAACTAAGCCAGTTTGTAACTCACTGGTCATCGTATTTCCTTTGGCCAAATAATATTAATAATAAAAGTAAAAACTAGTTATCTTACCTTCACAAGTTGGATGGATATCAGACCAATTTTTGTCGCCCATGCAAGTCCTTGTTTTTGGGCCTTTAAGTTTTTTCAGAGATTCACAAACAAACCTTAAAAGCAAACAGAAATACACAATAATATTGACATATTTTACTTCAACATTTAGCTTTCCGGCCTCGCTATTCATTGAGCACTTTTACATCCTTCACTACGCCATATACAAACATCTACTGATTACGTAGTAAGATACTATTTTGATGACCAGAACCTTTCTGGTGAGACAAGAAAAAACCAAAATGTTAGGCGGTGGGTATTGTTTATGAAATTGACATTTTTCAACTATTGACGCCAATACAGTTAATCTCCCTCTATAATCCCGACATGGACAAAATCCGGCCCGTTGGGTAATTCAAACTGGCCCGCCTGATGCTACCAAATCCAAACTAAACACAGATTTTGATGTTTTTGCCCAAAGAAGCTCAAGAAATTTGTTGAGATTGCGATTAAATTTAGTATTGGCACGAGGCTTATTGTTTCCTAGAAGTACAACTTCTGCTCTAACCAATAGGCCATCGCGCCCTCATAAAATAGTAAAAATCAATGAGGTTTATTTCAATCCTCAGTTGACAGTGATATACAATATACTCACGTGCATTTATCGAGATAACCATTACCAGTGCAATGCATAAGTCCTGGTTGTCCATCGAAGTTGAGTTCTGGGCATTGAACGGCTGTTGAAATATAATTAGGAAAACAGAATGATTGCTTTTCTAACATTAAAACTTTTCACAATTGGTCGCAAAAGACATGCGATAAAGGCACGAGATATTTGAACCAAAGCGGACACACGTTATTAGTCAGTAAGGTAAATATATGGAAAGCATCTTCTGATTATTTTTGTTGGAATAATTTCTTCTCCTATGTCCATTATTTGACAATATTAATAATATTTACGCATAAAAACTTGATTTAAAAATCAAAATCGCTACCTTAAACAAATGTGGGCGTATAAGATTTCGGTGCGTGATAAAATCGTTGAAGATGCAACAGGTTCTTCACCTTTTATTTGGGTTAAAGGAGAGTTATTGACAATAACAAACAAAAATTCCAACAAATAACAATATATGTGGACGTTACTAATTATTCCACGTAGTCAACGATTAAATTAAAACATAAAGTTACATCAAATGAGGTATACGATTGCGTTCATATGATTGTATACGAGCCCATAATTAGTTGAAAATAAAACCTCCGTCGACTAAAATTTTAAATCTGTTATTTTCACAGACTGTAACTAGAAACTTAAATTAAGAATAAAGTTTCCAAACCTTGCATAATATAAAAAATTGCAAAGCATACATACGTTGACATGCTGGCACTTGTCCAGCCCATTCCAAATTATCTTGGCATATTAAGGTAAAGCTTTTGCTCCCATCGCCATAAATGAATCCAGGCTTGCAAGATATACTGAAAATGTAATAATATTTTAAAATTGGTTCACACATGATTTGTACTGGACAAAAACACACACTAGAAAACCTTTGTTTACCCCAATGCTAAAACTACTTCAGGCTAGATGAATGTTGATAATGCTATATTAGTTTTTACTTTTATGGCCTCTTTGTATATAACAGAAATACAACTGTGAATAATTTTCTTTATTTAATATATCGGCGGTCATTATCATACATCAATTGAAACTGTTAACAACATTTAAAAACCTAAAAATTAGCCATATCGTAGCCGTATCGATTACCATCATAAATTTTTTACGTAATGAAGTTAAACGGAATCCATAATAAAATTATTTTGTAGTTTTTACGTGCAACTGTTGGGGAAATCTGTGCAATCCATCTCCTGAGTCTCCTCATCTATTCCGAGTAGAGGACATTCTAGTTCTGTAAACCAATAAAAAAATTATTTCCACATCGTTTGATTTTTAATAAAACTACGTATACGCAAAATAAACAGCAAATCTGCTCATATTCGAAATGATACAAATATCGGGCACCGATTACAAGTATAGGAACTCATTTTGTTACACCAATTTCATTATCACTATCATCAAATATTAAAAAATTGCGATGGCGTAGACGGGCAGGAATTTAAAGGATTTATTATGTTCGCAGATACTAACACGAGATAAACCAGATAATAAACAATTTTCAATCGATCAAGCAAATCATACCAATATAATGGCGCTTCCCAAGTATTCGTACCAAGATGGCGCACAATCTGAACCTTAACCTAGTACACATACTATTTTCAGGTTGTGCGCCATCTTGGTACAAATACTTCGGGAGTACCAATATAATCATAACTTAGATACGTTACTGCGTTTGATGCGGTATTATGCCCTTAATGTCACGTATGTCACTTTGTAAAAAATATATATTAAGAGCGAAAATTACAAAATTAAATTCATTGCTCATTTATTACTTATTGAAAAAAGTCTAATTGTTACTATTCAGCTCTATCTCGTGTTGTTGGTGTTTTAATTTCTAACTCTTTGAACCCTGAAAGCCGCTTTTGCGGCTTTCCTGAGAACGTCTTGTGACCCTAAAAGCCGCTTTAGCGTCTTCGGCGTCCCATATGAGGTATGCAACTTTGAAACCTCATATCTCGCGAACCTGATCATATATTTGGACAAGTTGTTCGGAAGACAATCTTGAAGACTAAATATAATACTGAAATGAAAATAAAATGTCGCGATTATCCTGCTAAAATTGGCAAAATTCAAAACGATGAAATTGTTTTGAAAATCTTTTGAATAAAATAACAAAAACTTCAATTTGTTCATGTTTTAACCTAATACAATATCGACACATTTGTATAAGTTAAAGATTGTACCATTGTACCATCAAATTGTAGCATTAGATTGAATCTATGATGCACCAGTATAATTGTATAAGCAATACAATGTAATCCAATTCGTCCGCTGCGTCAACTTGACGTAAACAACGACGTTTCATAATTACTTCGTTACGCAGCGACGTTACGCAATTACGTCGCCAGGCAGCAGCTCCTCACGAAAAACACATATCGCTTTCCCCAGCAAGCGTGTAACATCATCATAGATTTATAGCGGGTATTTTTTAAACTGGTATTATATTGTCTGTTCACACTATGCCAAATGTTTAAATTCTGCGTTTTAAATTATTATTTCAGAATATGATGATATACTCGTGGTAAATTTGCTTGCTCCAACGAGGTGTTCCAACAATTGTTCAAAAAACTATAGAATGTATACGGTCTCATGAATAGCAGATTGTGGTGCCATGTTAATTGCGTAAAAACGTACAAATTTTAAAAACCAGCCGCCGCGACTGGTGTTACAGCTCTTATCAACTTATCGGCAATATATTTCGATACTTTTGCGCCGAAAATGTGAAATATTAACCAGGTAATTTAGCGACGCCGTCATGTCTTCCACGCTCTCGTTGATAGGACTTGTTTTTGATTTTAATGATATTCAGCAGTGAAAGATTATCCTTGATGTTACCGGCGGAACGCATAAGCACGCAGGGTTCAAACTTTGGTTTACCATTCAGTCACGTTCCATAATCAGATATCAAACGTACATACCATGGTCTTTGTTTATATGAATCATTATCCATGTTCAATCAAGATTCGTTCGAATATATAATGACGATAATGGCACACTCGGAACTCCAGCTTTGAACGACGAAATGCGAGATTGCGTAATCTACGGTAGGTCACGTAAAGCGCTACGCCGAAAAACGTCGCAAGAACGTCAATGCCTAATTTGACTTTGGGTCGTGGCCTAACCTGGCCTCAAATCGCTCAGCGATTTTGTTTATAAACCGTTGGAATCGAAAACACATATTCATCAATAAAATAGTGTCTACGTAAGCTAGAAAAGACATCCGCACATCCCCTGAAAGGTAATTTTGTATCCTTTTCAAAATCATAGACATATAGCAAATTTAGATGAAAAATCGATGAATAAATTGTCAGAACTTACTCAAATACATAAAATTAGTGAATGGTCTTAAAAATACGCTTGTACATCTCATCAAAACTTCTCGTATAAAATGATGTCAATTATGAATTAAAGACTAAACAAGCTTTCGAATGAGATATTTCAGACCACCCAATATATAATGGTTTAGAAGTTACATTGATTTAAAATAACGAATATTACGAATTTTCAACGCGTCGAATTCGTGCGACACCATGGAAGCTCAGGGTGAGAGAGTAGCGTCGTTCTGGGAACTCAGAGTTGAAATAGCTAAGCTTAGAAAAATCATTATTGGCATTTTTGACTTTGATTATTCAACTTTTAATATTCACATCGGGAAAAAGCAAAATAAAGCTCAATTCAAAACTTGCCATTTGTTTCACAAAGAACGCCACTCGCGATTCCTAAATTTGTACTCGTCGCCAAGCCATTATATGTGGATGCCGGATTCATCATAAACTGAATCATTGTTCTGGTACGCGGCGTAGATCCGAAAGTCGATGGTTCAAACTCACGCCAAACCTCCGCTGGCAAATTTGAGTTTGATTCGTCATAATTCTTCAATAATTGATTCTGTTAAAAGACAGGTCGAACATATTACTTTTTAAACAATCATGTTAATTGGCACAATTTTAGAAAGATCTGGCTATAAGTGCTAATGGATTTTAGTATAAGTGTGTTTCGACTCCATAATCAACATAACGGACGATAAAAAAAAATTGATAAAATCAAATAAATAAAAACTTAATATTAAATAAAGAAAGCAAACAAAGCCTAAATATATATAAAACGTACATAATTTAGCGCTCCGGAAGTATGTGTACCAATATGGAGGTAACTTATTTTGTTCGACAATTTTGCACCAAGTTGTGTAAAGGGACTGAAACCTATAGGCAAGGGTTATTATGTTCACTTGGCTATCACAGACAGTCCACGAACTCCTAATAGAACTAAACCAGCGTTTCCCAACCTTTGGTCGCGGACTATTTTCTCACCGGCGGAAACCTTTGCGGACTCAAGGTGCGTTTATTGCTACCGTACTCTTTGTGGAGAAGCAATAAAACCGAACACAACAGAATTTTAACGAATTTCAAAATCGGAAATTCGCCGCGATTTTCGCTTTCGTTAAAAGAGCCGACTTTTTTAGTGTATAATGGTCTTTTCTGTCGCACAATATTCAATCCATGACAACGACGAGAATTTAAAATGCCTTTCTATTTTAATTTAATTGTGTTCATGGTAACTCGCGGTTGCGTCTACTTACGACAAGATAAAAGCATTACTTCTTTAGAATGCCACGCAATCTGCGAACTTAATAATGTGAGAATATATTGCCCGATTTTATTTAGTTTTGATATATATTTTTTGCGATCTTGCGAATTTGTTATCGCCGTTGGAAAAATCCTACTATCTGCTATAAATTTCCATAAAGTACAACTTGATATAGTACTTAATAAAAATATATTTAAAGTATATTAGTAATTCAAAAATACATATTTATCGCCTTGCTTTATTACTAATTTAATTGTGACCAATTTAATCTGCGGTTGTGTTGAGGAAATAAAAGCAATACTACTCCTCAGAAAGTACTATGACAATCCGTAGACACAAAAATGCGTGGTGAAGTGCCCGATTTTATTTTGTTTCAATTCATATTTTTGTGAATTCGACAAATCTGAGCTGTTCCTACAACACTTATGGCGCTCCAGTACTGTACGTACCAATGTGGAGGCAGTAAAGCGAAGAATCCTAAGGAAAAAATGTCCTGGTACGTATACTACGGTAGCACCCAAAATTTGCAATTTGCAATGTCTAAAAAAGCGGTCGCGGACAATCATAAAACAAAACTTATGGTGTTCTTCGTTTTATTTTTAGTATTTTGTATTGCCGCTTTTCAATTTAGAAAATTTGGGTTGCCACCATTGACATCTACCAGTAAAAAAAATTATTCCTCGTTGTTCGAACTCGCGAGAAACACCAGTTAGGTATCTATTGAAGCGTGTACAGACTCGTGTTCTCGTCAGAAATCCGCGAGTGAGTTGTGAAATCCAATCATTTGATTAAGCGACACAAAAGTGACCTGTCGGGTCGCGTGTTATTTTCGAATAGTAAATTGCTATTCTAATAGTTGAATATTCGAATATATGCCCAACCCTACTCAGTAACCAGTAATTATTGACTCGATTAATGCCATGTAAATAAACTTGCTTTTTTTATGTTTAATGTAAATTATTACGTCATTACGATAGTTAAGTTTAGCAAAAACGTTTGCGGCCCGCAGTAAATTTCTGGCTCTTTGCGGACTCATTTGAACGCTCCGCGGACTCATTTGAGACCGCGGACTCGGGTTGGGAAACGCTGAACCAAAATAAGAAAAATCGGATTAATTTATGGCCTAATCCTAACCTGGTACACATACTGCGGGAGTACCAATATTTTAGTATTTGAATAGAAGAAAGTAGAGACGAGCTTAGAGTTTCCAAACGAAATGATCTTAGATTTGAAACGTGGACATCCAATATAAAGCCTATGAGCAACGGGCGCCGGATAATTCTCTCGATAGCACGACATCTTCAACGACCCTAAAATTCATGATTTAATTATGTTCAAGATATTTACTTATTTTTTATGTCTCCGTTTGTTATCGTCCATGTCATCTCAGAACAAGTTTAAGTGGCGGATCAAGCTGTTTCGTTTGTGCTGTAACTTTTAAGTTCACCTCCACTATTATTAATTATATTAACGAAAATCAAAACAATGATAATAAAATAACGAGTTTCCTAACAGTATGAAATATATTTATATACATAATAATAACTAAATAGTTTGCCGCGATGGCGGTTAAAATGCTAGACTTAACTTTGTTGTCATCAAAGATTACACATCTCGTGATCAAACCCCATGCGCTCCCCTCACACAGGGTGAAATGAATAAGGAAATGCCGAAGCGATTCCGGTTCTTCCGGTAGATAGTCCGGTAAATATATAGTAGTGTTAGACTCCTAGAGGCGCGAGTTGAGGTCGTATAAACTTTTTAAAAATATAATAATAATTATCCTTACCTCTGGGTCGAACTTCATTCCTGAATACAGATGGTATCCACTATCCCCTTCTGGAGTGAGTGGCCTGCCATAGACTAGAATTGAATTGAAATGATCCATATCGTATATATTTGCCGGTGTAGAAGTAAATTCACTGCACTTATCTTCTGACTGTATTGCGTTTAATAACTCAAGAATGATCCAAAAGCATTTTTTGTTGCGTATGATTCCGCCGGCCACTTGACAAGGGTGCTCAGCTCCTATACGATCAAAATTTATTTTATATATTTGCATAAATACCATACAAAAATTGACAATCTTAAATTTATTAGTAATGCCAAAACATTAGCCCAGCTACAACTAAAAAAACATATTTGAAAAATAAAACGAATGAAAAATTACCCACGAATAAAAGTTTTATAAAGATTTGAAATAAATTAGCCTCCTATATGCCACTTTACATAAACTACTATAAGTCATTGGATAATATGAAATTATCTTACGATGCTTTAGGTATGAAGTGAAATGTGTACTTACTTATGACTGGATATGTGAAAAAACCGAACAACAGGACCAAACAAACGCCCTGGTACTTCATCGTGTGTCGTCCGAAGTGTTGGCGAAATATAGAAAGCTATGACCACCGCAATGGTAAATAAAGTCAAGTTGTTTCCTCAGGGCAGTTTAGTTAAGATATCAGTGATTATGTCTCTCTTTCTGGCAAGTTAATTAGTAGTTTATCAACTTCACGTCTAGTGAATTCAATTTGAGAATTTGAATTTTTAATCAGCAGAAATATGGAGACATCGCCTTTTGCGCGCTTAATGAGACAATTGTACATTTATAAATACAGGGCAATGGTATGGCATTTACTAGTTGTTGTGAGTGGGTTCTTTGTTGAAAGCTGAACAAGCGATAATTCAAAACCATAAACATTAAACCGAGAATACAATCCCAAGTCGAATCTTCATCAATTAATTTGAGCTTCTCGACCATCTGATTCAAAGAGTTTTGTTCATCCTAACGCTTTAATATTATAAAAAATATTGTAATATATTGTCAGCACAAAAATAATGACAATAACATTCCAATAGTATAGTATTAGAAGAGTCAGAGACTTCTGGATCTTATATTCAGACAATCGCTCATTTAGGTACGTTAGTATTCATTTGATCGACGTAGCCCTCAGTGAAAATTACACACGGACTTTAATCAACGGTGAATCCAGGTTTATAATATTAACTCCCCAGATTGATTGATTGCAAATGAAATTGAAATTAAAAATTGTGAATTTTTTTTTATATCCCGTCAGTGTGCTGAACATATTTAAGGTCATTTGAAAACCAAGTTTTCATTTCTTTCAATGCCTCGTTAACGCACAAAATTGTCCTTGTTTGTTCAATTACACATAGCAGTACTACATAGTTGTTGATAGTATTTCCTTTTTGTAACTGAGGTATTTGTTACTTGAATTAGCAAATATGGAGAATTGCCGGTAATGCATTTTTTTTATGAGCTATTCGATATAGGTGAGAGCCTCGGCGCTTAGACCCTCGATAGCGATAGAACCCAACAGAAGACGAACGACAAAGAAGAAGATTAAATACTCCGCCGTTTCCTCCACTTCTGCCACAGAAGAAGATGCCACTGCAACATCTCGTCCACAAGAACAAATCATGGGGCTCTTCGAAAGTCGCAAAGGGAACTTGGGTTCTGGCCTTTGCCGCAACGAACAACCCAAATGACAATAGTCCAGTATTCTTTCTTCTACAGGTGCGCAAATACAAACTACTAAAAGCATCATCACCCTACATCACTGTCCAGCAAAGCTCCAATTCGGAGTTTCATACGCGGAATTCCGGATGAAACCTAGTACACAAATGTTGTCTCAAAGATCAATCAGCTAGGCTGTGGTACAGCGAAAAATTCTGTAAAAACTGATTTAAATGCACGAATTGAATTGAATCCAAATGAATTATGAATGCGCGTAGCAATCAATGAGGTTGTAAAATAGCATTTCTAGCAAATCAATCATTCGAATTGACCAATCGAAGTGCCTGGTATAAGAACCTCTACCCATAAAATAAGGACAAAAATAAGGACACATGTCAAAATAGGGACGTTTTTTAGAAATGAGGACAAAAATATTTTCTAAGACGAAACCTTCAAAATAAAGACAAATCTTAGAAATAAGGACGTTATGGCAGCCTTGTAAGATACACTACACATACACTATACCAGTACAACGGTATGTAGACTTAACCATTTTAGCATCGCGGATTTACACATCTCGAGTTCAAATCCCACACAATCCACCTTGCAGAGGGTGAAATAAATCGGGAAGGCAAAGCCGTAAGATACAATACACATACACTATACCAGCCGAACCAGAAAGATTCCAGTCCTTCCAAATAAATAGTACGGTAGTTCCTACCGGATGATTCCATAATAAAATTGAATATGTTTTATTTTAAATCTAATTGAATCTCGAATACTTGGAACATAATGTAATTGTATTTGATTTGTTTAATGTAATGGCTCCTAGAGAAATTACTCAAAATAGAATCCATTACTCAGACAGTTCGCTGGGTGTTCACACATATCAAAGAAATATGCCTCATCAATAACTCTCTAGAATGAAAAGAGTTGTATGTCGAAATTATATTTTAAAAACATGACTTCAATGAAAATTATTGAGGCATTCACTTCGACCCTTGTCGGACAAAAAAAAAATCTGGTGGCGTTTCGAATTTTCTTGTGAACCCATTCGAATAATAAGCTATTCGATTCAATTCAAATCGAAATGCCAGCTGTAATCAGCATGCGTATCAACAAAGGTTCAGCAACATGAGTTCCCAATATATAGCTATGAATTTAATGTAGTGTCATGCGAGCCTGGATGCCCTCAGAAAAAAAACATCAGGGAATCTATCAAATTCAAGCTGTATGCGACCAAATCATCTTAGTTAGGCTTTTGGAATATTATACAAACACTCAGGGTATTAACAATATTATTCAATATTAGCAATATAGATATAAATTAGACATTATATCTGAAAGATGTAGGTATAGATACTGTAGATTTAGGAGAGGTAAAATGGCCTATCGGTCAAGTGTTTGACTTGCTCTACTGGCACCGCAGGCAATGCGAACATAAAACGATTAGGTTTTTCCATACATATCACGATATATCCGATTTTAGTGGTTTTGAATTAGCGCTTGATCAGTCTTTAACAAAGATGTACCATTATTGCCCTGTATTTATAAATTTACAATAGTCGCGGATGTTTCATTATTCGCGCAAGATGCGATGTCGTCATATTTGTACTAAGCGCTACTCAAATTATAGTCAGTAGACGTGAAGTTGATAAACTACTAATTAACTCGCAATAAAGGGAGATATCGCCACTGATATCTCAAACTGCCCTGAGGAAACAACCCGACTATATTTACCATTGCGGTGGTAATAGCTTTCTATACTTCCTCAACACTTTGGACGACACACGATGAAGTACCGGGGCGTTTGTTTGGTTCTGTTATTCGGATTTTTCACATGTCCAGTCATAAGTAAGTACACATTTCACATCGCTTGTATTATATTTTACCGATTGTCTGTGATAAGCATGAACATGGCAAATAATATTTAGAATTCATACCTAAAGGATCGTAGGATAAACTTCATATTGACCAATTACTTATAATTTATATTATGTGCAGTTGCATATAGGAAGCTAATATATTTTATATCTTCATAATACTTTTATTCAGGAGACATTTTTCATTCGTTTTTTTTTCAATTATGTTTTTACAGTTGTAATTGGACTATAATTTTGGCATTACTAATAAATTTAAGATTGCGTAATTTTTTACGTTATATATAATCATATTTGATAATAGGAGCTGAGCATCCTTGTCGAGTGGCCGGCGGAATCATACGCAACAAAAAATGCTTTTGGATTATTCTCGAGACATTAAACGCAATACAGTCAGAAGAGAAATGCAGTGAATTTACTTCTACACCGGCCAATATATACGATATGAACCATTTCGACTCAGTTATAGTCTATGGCAGGTCATTAATTCCAGAAGGGTTGAATTGGTACTTTGTGCATCTAGGAATGAAGTTCGATCCGGATGTAAGGATTATTAATATTATATTTTTGAAAATTTTACTTACTTGTGCCTCTAGGAGTCTAACACTACTATATATTTGGAAGGACCGGAATCGCTTCGGCATTTCCTTATTTATTTCACCCTGTGTGAAGGGGGCGCATGGGATTTGAACACGAGATGTGTAATCTTCGATGGCAACAATGTTTGCTTTTAGATTTTTTTTCTTCGTACAAGGCACTTAACCAGTAAAATACTGGATAAAAAGAAAAAAAAACGCTATCACATTTCAGAGAAAAACAGAATAGTTCATGGAATCTCATATATACTTGTATAAACAAATATTTAATTTATTATGTTATTAAAACCAAATTATAAATTGATTAATATTCTCTACTATTCAATTTTGTTCACAAAATCGATATTCAGTTGAGAAACCGTTAAAAAAACTATTATTATGGCGTGGCAGAAAATGTTCGTCTTATTTTTTCTATATCCCAATTAATTTATTGAAGTTGCTCTTATTTTTTTTATTTTGTTATAACTCTGTGATGTATCTTCGTGTGAATGTGTGTGTTTTAATTTAATATATTTAGGTGAGTAAACACGTGCCACTTCTTCGTTTCGACACATTTTTATTTAAATTTTGTACTTAATTGAACCTTATTTTAGATTTTGTTTGCTCTCTTAATACTATAATCATTTTTTTTTTCATTTGTTTTATCATTTATTTTATCACCTGTTATGTTGATTATGGAGTCGAAATAAACTTACACTTTTAACTAAAATCCATTAGCACTTATAAGTCAGATCTTTCTAAAATTGTGCCAATTCAACATGATTGTTTAAAAAGTAATATGTTTGACCTGTCTTTTAACAGAATCAGTTATTGAAGAACTACGACGAATCAAACTCAAATTTGCACGCGACTGTTTGGGTGGCATCTGAGCCGTGGTCTTCCGCATCTGCGCCGCGTACCAGAACGGTAATTCAGTTTACCAATTATCCAACTTTCTTATCTGATGGCTTGAGAACGTTTTCAGGGAGTACAGGAATTGCGAAAGGCGTTATTTGTGAAACAAATGGCAAGTTTTAATTTGAGCTTTTTTGCTTCTAATCAAAGGGAATATTAAAAGTCAAAGGCCAGGTCGATATTAACGAGCAATATGATGGAATTGTTTTCTAACTGACCATACATTACTGTTGAGGTTTATAAACAAGCACTTAACTTGCAAAAAAGCATTGCACAAGAATATTTTTGCGGAAAAAATATGGGCAAATGTTTCTTTGCGAAAAAGAATAACTTTCTCGCAAACTTAGTTGGCGCAAAACTACGCTCATGTGCGCTAGGTGTGGTCTAAAAAACGCCACCAATCATTTTTCAAATCTTTAAAATTTATAACACCGGTAACATGAGATATGGCTGAATAGCAACAATTATACTTCCTTTAATAAGTAATGAATGGGGCAACGAATTTAATTCTGTAGTTTTCGATCCTATTATATCTTTTTTACAAAGTTGCACGTAACAGTAAATGCATGGTACCGCATCAAACGCAGTAACGCATCTAAGTCATAATTATCTTGTTGATAGTATCTTGTGATAGTGATAGTATCTGCGAACGTACTGACCTTCAACTTCCTGCCCGTAACAAGCGATAATGAAATTAGTGTAACAACATGCTATACTTGTAATCAGTGCCCGATGTTTTTATCATATTGAATATGAGCGGAATTGCAGTTTTTTGCGTACGTAATTTTATTTAAAATCAAACGATGTGAAACTAATTTTCTTTATTCGTTCACAGAACTAGAATGTCTTCCTCTCGAAATAGATGGGGAGACTCAAGAGATGGACTGCACAGATTTCTCCAGCACTTGCACGTAAAAGCTAAAAACATTTTTTTTATTATTCTTTTTGACTCCATTACAAAAAAGTTTATCAACATCATCATCAAATTTCTCCTACGATATGGCTAATTTTTGGGGTATTTTACTATAAAATGTTCGTAACATTTTGAACTGATTTATGATAACGACCGTCATTATATTCAAATAAGGAAAAGCCTCGGATTGTTTTTGTTATATATAAAAAGGACACAGAAGTGAAACTAACATAGCATTATCAACATTCATCTAACCTCAAGTAGTGTTAACATTGACGTAAACAGAGGTCTTCTAGTGTGTGTTTTTGTCCAGTACAAAGCATGTTGAAACTCTTGTCAGAATGTTAAAGTATTACATTTTCAGCATATCTTGCAAGCCTGGATTCATTTATGGCGATGGGAGCAAAAGCCTTACGTTGACATGCCAAGATAGTTTGGAATGGGATGGAGAAGTGCCAGCATGTCAACGTATGTCTGCTATGCAAATATTTATCGTTTAAAAACTTCCTTCTTAATTTGGGTTTCTTGCCACAGTCTGTAAAAAGAATATTTTTAGTCGATAGAAGTTTTTTATTTTCATTTTTCAACTTTTTACGGACAATCACATCTGCAATATTTTTTTATCAACCGCAATGTCGAAGAAGAAATTTTCCCAACAGAAATAATCAGAAGATGCTTTCCATATGTTTACTTTACTGACTAATAACGCGTAAACCACCTTGGTTCAAATATCCAATGCCTTCATAGCATGATTTTTGGCGAACAATTGTGAAAAGTATTAGCTCGAAAAGTAAATATTATGTTTTCCTAATTATGTTTAAACAGCCGCTAAATGCCCAGAGCTTAACTTCGATGGACAGCCAGGACTTATGCATTGCACTGGCAATGGTTATCTCGATAAATGCACGTGAGTATATTGTATATCACTGTCAACTGAGGATTAAAATAAATCCAACTGATTTTCACTATTTCATGAGGGCGCCATGGCCTAGTAGTTAGAGCAGAAGTCGGCAAAGTTTTGCCCATCTAGTAAATAATAAGCCTCGTGCCAATACTAAATTTAATCGTAATCTCAACAAATTCCTTGAGCTTCTTTGGGCAAAAACATGAAAATCTGGGTTTAGTTTGGTTTTGACAGCATCAGGCGGGCCAGATTGAATTACCCAACGGGCCGGATTTTGCCCATGCCAGGGTTAGAGAGAGGTATTAACTATATTGGCGTCAATAGTTGGAAAATGACAATTTAAAAAATAATACACACCACCTAACTCAGGGTGTAATATTTTGGTTTTCTCCTGTCTCACCAGAAAGAATCTGATCATTAAAATACTATCTTCTTACGTAATCAGTAGATGTTTGTATATGGCCTAGTGAAGGATGTAAAAGTGCTCAATGAATAGCAAGGCCGGAAAGCTAAATGTTGAAGTAAAATATGTCAAAATTATTGTGTATCTCTCTTTGCTTTCAAGGTTTGTTTGTGAATCTCTCAAAAAAATTAAAGGCCCGAAAACAAGGACTTGCATGGGCGACAAAACTTGGTCTGATATCCATCCAACTTGCGAAGGTAAGATAACTAGTTATTACTTTTAATATTTACATTATTTGGCCAAAGACGATACGATGACCAGTGAGTTACAAACTGGTTTAGTTGTTCATTTCAAGTTCACTTGCTTTGTCGTGGGGGGTATGATCTGCGATTAATTGTTCAAACAATGTATAGGGGCGTATTACAATTAGATGCTGAATGTAAACATATTTAAGTAAAAATATTTTCGACAAATAGTTTTGTGGCGAAAATTTCTCTCGCAATCGGCACGGCAAAAATCGGCCATATATCCTGACAAATTGCTGTTAAATCGATAATAATAATAACGGAATCAAACGTGGATGTACTCTGACTCTTCAGGTAGTCAAGCTGGCTTCATGGCTGGATAAAAAGCGATTTATACCGGACAATTTTTGCGTCGTTCCCCAATTCCGCATATTAGGATATTCTGTTTATGTTTATCTTCACATTTTAGATGTTGTTTGCCAGGCGATAGATTTTCCAGCTGATCAAGGAACTTTCGATTGTACAGATGGTAACAATTATGGAAGTTACTGCAGGTACGCTAATAATATAACTCTCTGTCTACCCTGCGCTGATTCGCAGGTTTGAAACCTGTTGGGGATAGGTATGTGCGGGAGGATTCCTAAATTTCTTGCCGTCCCAGGGTTAACGTAACCGCTGGTCGGTTACGGCTTCCTCTATCATCAAGTCAAAGCGTCTGAAACAAATAAATGGCAAACTAATCTCATACCCGACATGGACTGGTAACCCCATGAAAGGTCGTGTTTCCCATATTATTAAGTCGTCTTATCGACTTCCAATCGCCGGGATAAATATGTAAATCCAATGATATTCTGCAGTCTCAGAGTGCATGTCGTAAATCACAATCAGGGGTGTGTCAAACTTTATCGCTGCGTGGGGAGAGTTTCTGATGCCAGTGTCGAGTTTCAGATAATGATGCGCTTCTATACTTACCTTGTTAAATTACGAAGACATTCTGCTTTCTTTGGCCATTGTCGGTAGCCTTGTTGTTATATTTAAAAAAAATTGTAAGATTTTCATAAAAATCGAATTATCAAAACTATTTTTCGTTCTCTGATACGGTTTAATCATGGCGGCTAGAGTAATATTTGGAGCACAGATAATTAGTATATTTGTAACAGTTTCTACTGCAAGTCTGGGTTGCGAAGATGGGGAGCAAAGAAAGTTGTTTGTCTTTGGAAAGGAGAATGGTCAGAAGAACCACCTACTTGCAAAAGTAAGTGTTTGGCAGTACGATAAAAATTCATAAGCACAATAATGGGTCAAGTGGTCCGGATAATACCGAGTCAGATATTTACTGAATAAAACATAAATTGGCATATTTTTGAGGTATTTACAAATTGCCAGAAGCTTATCTATTTGTGTAATGTTTTGCTCGACCAATGTCAAACTTTCTCAGACAAGCATGAATTCAACTACACTTGGATAGCAGAACCCAATTAATAGCATTCACCTTAATATTCTATCATACGATCATTTTTGTATTTTGAATTTGGCATGATATGATGTTAATGTACATGTCGTTCTTCATTTTATCTAGAATACGATCCCAAATGTCCTGCTGCTCACAAACACTCTTCGTGTCCTGAAACAAACTGTGCAGTCAATGCTGATTGCAATGATGATAAGAAGATTTGTTGTCCGACAAAATGTGGAACTTCTGTTTGTTGGGATTTGCCTAAACGATCAATTTCTAAAGGTGAAATTAAAATCGCAGATGCTTTCTATCCTTTCAACCTTTTTTTTAGCTTAGAATTAGTTTTCATAACTTATAACTTTTCGTCCGTCATTATTTGTTGTTGAGTAACTCATTAAATTAGGACATTGGTGCCCAACCTTTTTCTTTGAATTGTTATCTATACCTCCCCCATTATCCTTAAAAACTGCTTCATCGGTTCAATCTTTAATACAATCTTAGCTAAAGTTATGCGCAAATAGCATACCCGCTCTGGCACAGTTTAAGACGTAACTCTCTAGGCTTGCACGTAATTGACAAAAATGAATTCCGTAATTACGGCCAAATCGATTACGTAATGACCCCGTAATTGCGATATTTTTTCACACATTTGAACCTATCATACCAACCAATTGAATCCACTTCATTTTCGATTGGGACATCAAGTATGGGTTTCATATTCCTGGCAGTACTACACGCCGGCGACAGATGTTAAGACAAGAGTGAATTCAAATTAATTTTATTCTGATTTTTATCTTTTGTGCTAGCTTTGATTTCCTTTATCACCTTCGCAAATTAACCATCCCAATTTTATGCGATCAATTTTATCATTACCGACAATGGTATACGGATATTTATGAAACGATAGTTGACTTTTTTTAAATCGTATTAAAAAAAATGTCGGGTTTCCAATTTATCAATGCCACAACGAGCGTATTCTCTCGTTTGATTATCCTTGCGCTTGCTCGCGACGAAGACTTGTTTTTGCACCGTTTTTAACATTATTCGACTTTACTACCTAGTCAGCATTTTATAATAATTATTGATGTCGACTTATTGACGTTATTCCGATTACCATGCTTCATTTTACATTAAATCATTTCGCGGCCTAAATGTTGTAACATTATTTGCAACAAATTTAGATCAAATATTAATTATTTGCGCATAATTTAAATACCGTATTTATATGATATGGCTTTTCCGAAAATACAAAGTTATATCGCAAAAAAATGCATATTGTGACATTTATTTTGCACTCACGAAAAAATTAACTTATTTTTCTAACTCAAGTCGACGATCCTATCGGCCAAGATTGACACAAATTTGGTCGAGTGTCGGTGGTATTCAAGAATCAAAATAAGTTGCCGCATTTGGTAAAGACAGTTTATCATATTTGGCCGAAATATTGCGAGGCATTGTGGAAAATATATTGAGCAAGGATAATTCCGGACTGATATAAAACGATGTAGTAACAGAACAGGTAACAGAGAACATCAAGGTTTTGTAATTGAAAATGGTTCTCGCACAGAATAAACACACTGGCTCATACTTGATATTTGATAGTAGTTAAATTGAGAATATTGAACTGTTAAAAACAAAAAAACGATCGTCGAAATTCTTAAATCTCGTTGCCTTGTTTAAATATAATCCAATGATCAGGACATTTTCAATTAAATACTGCACAAAGATAGTTATACATCCAACATTTAGGCTACAATTTAGCTTTTTTTTAACATTTCAATCATGCATTGTGGTGGAGAAATCCCACTATTTAAATACGGGTAACTATAAAAACAGAATAGGATTCTGGATTCGATTTCAGTATTCTAAAACAGTAGTTCCCGCCCGCCGGTCCGCCGACCGTCAACGGTCCGCAAAGGATTTTTACCGGATCGCGGGAAATCCCGTCATATTGTTGTTTCTCTGCCGTCTCGATCGCTTTACCGATGCCGAAAAGACGAAGTTGCGTTGGTTCATTACGCAATTTCTCTTCCATCGTCATATTGCTGTTTGATAAGCGCGACATTAATTATCACGGAGACATATTGGCAAGAGAGAGAAAAGTCAGAAAAACGGCTGCAAATACCGAAGCTCTAAGTTCTTTTACTTTTTAAACTTTCACTTTTTACAATCGACGGAATTGAATGCTTTGAAGAAAGCTTGTTTCAATCGCGAAATCGCTCGACCAATAATTACGACTTTACGTAATTCGTAACTTCCCTTCCGTAACTTGAAATAATTCCGTAATTCCGTAAATCTGTAAATTACGTGCAAGCCTAAACTCTACTTAAGTAGTTTATGATGTGTGCATAAATATGTATTAAAGTAATGATAAAAACTGAAGAATGTTAGTAATATTAGAGAATATTCTTCCCTGGGGAATAATTTCTCCCCGGTTGGGAGACGTAGAAATGTTACGCGTTTTAAAAAAAAACTTAATCTTTTTTTTTAATAATTAGAAACTTTGCTGGGGCTGTGATTGAAACAATCTCACGAAGGTAATAGTTTTATGATGGTAATTTTGTAGTTCAAAAACCATTTAAACAAATTTTTGCATTTACAGAAGCCCTTTTCCTGATTCTATTTGGTGGATTGAGCGGAAACTCATGTCCTAGAAACTGTTTGGTGAACGCATGCCAGGTTACAACATGTCCGGTTAACCTCAATGCACAATGTAGAACAACATGTAATGGTTGCCGAGCTCACTTCTACGACTTTCGAAAAGAAATTACCAGTCAATGTAAATAGTTTGTTCTGCGTTTCGAAACATCATTTTTCCTGTTAAGACAAACAAACTGAGAGGCCAATGAGAGTTGGTGGAAAAAATTGTCATTTCCAATCTTTGTTTATTTATATTGTTCATAGCCGTGATGAATTTCGACTTAGGTGATAATTCTACAGCTTATAGATCTAGTCGAACTAATCAATTACAAATAGTAACGGTCATCTGAATCCGATCATGACTCCGACAAATAAACTATAAATTCCAATACTTTAAATATTTACCTCGGTTTTGGCGGACAGCGAGATAACAAAGAACGGGCGAGATAAGCCATCCCTCGATAAATAACTATGCAAATTTGCGTTACTTGTAGACGGATGCCATTCGATTCGTAGATTGGTAACAATGTATATACAGTAATCTCAAAGAATTGAAATATTCACACCAGAAGTGAACTAAGGCTGTGGATTACACTTGCATTGAGTATGACCTTGTCTGGCGTTGATTGATGTTCACATCAAAGCTTTGTAAAAACAAAAATCCTTTCTTTGTGCGTATTGGTCAAAAAGAATCTTCAGAAGTCAATATGTAAAATTTTAAACATTTTCACTCCGGTACAATAAACGTACAGCGTCTGTCAAAACTTAAAACAAATTGTATTTAATACTTCTAATGTGTGTTTATAGTGCATTGATAATCACGTGATTTTTACGTGGGCTAAAATTAGAGAAAAAGATTCCTAAAGAGCCTTAAAAATTGTTTGAAAAATTATCAAATCTTATCAAGAAAATCATCAAATCTTGTTTCATGCATACAGGCCGATGTCCTCGTAACTATCCACCCGTACGAAACTGCAATCCGCAGGATTGTGCAAATTATAGATGCGTCCCATACGGACAGCAAATATCCTACTACTATGCCAGTCAATTCAACAACCCCAACGTGCAATGTCGTATGCGCAGCTGTGGCGGATGCTTTCCCCAATTCTACAACTTGAGTGGACGAAGAATCAATTGCAGACAAATACTGCAAATTACATCAAACCCGGGGATACCAGGTATAAAATAACTTTTTGCTTCCACCAGATATGAATACATTTCTGACAGATATAAATGAAGTCACTTGTTTTTCAGTACCGAATTCTCCAACAGTGAGCTGAGGACAGCAGTTGAGAAACAGAATTCGAACCAAACAACACATTGGACGCAAAACTCAATTTCTCATTTCAGCATGTTGAAATACTATATATAAAATATGACGCATAGATCTATTCATTTTCTTAATAAATACTTGCATCCTTGCTGTTTTAAGACTTCCAAACACTTGTCTAACTTTTAGTATCTAAGGCAAGGGTCACCAACCCGTCAGTTGCCCAACCCGTCAGTTGCCCACCAATTCGCCTGTGAAGACCACATGAGTCGCCCGCAGGTCTGTTACAAACCAAACTTAATAACGGCGCTCGTGAGTAAGCTACATCACTATATTAAACATTGTAAGAAGTAATCTAATTTGTATTTAACCTAAGTAATGCGACGGGGCATTTAATACTAGTCCAATCATGACATCACACATATGTCACTTTCTACGAACACGCGTTTTTTCTTGCCCGTTGGTCTGTGTAACAACAATATTATGAATAATAATTTCAAAGAAAAACGAAAGAAAACCTATCATTTTCATGATGAAAGAGAGGTGGATTTATTTTTACCATCGTTAAAACAGCCTGCGTAAATCTCATTTGCGAGGTGATTGTAGCGACGGCAAAGCGGGGAGATATTTCACATCTTGTCACACAATCTACCACGCTAACTATCCACTGTCCAGCGCAGTACGTGCAGAAAAAGCTCACGCCTCACTGATGAAAATCTGCAAGACTCACTCAGAGTCACAGTGTCAAGTTACACTCCCGAGTACCAGGGTTGCCAGATCCAAGCGGTCAAAAAAAGCCAAATTAAGACGAAAAAAGCCAGAAAAGTAGAACAATGTGGAGCAGCGTTTCCCAAACTTTTTCGGCCACAAAACACTAAGGCTTTTTATGCCGCCTCGCGGAACACCAAAAATGAAAGGGTAAAATTGATAAAGAAAAACGGTGTAATGTAGTGGTTTTCAATGGTTTCGCCGAGGTGAGTTGCCAAATGCGGTTTCTAGAGGGCGCGTTTAGTTGCTAAATGTGCCTTGAAAACTAACAGATTCGTATTAAACATATATACTTAAGTTAACATATAATTGAATATTTTACATATTGCATTTGTTATAGATGCTTTCATTGTTTCCTAACTTAATTAAATGGTGTGTATATGAATCAATAAATTCGTTTTACTATATTCTATGTCGTTAACTTTTCATTACGCAGTATTTGCCTCTACTGTTACGTTACATATGATGAAGATAGAGGCAGTGGTGGGATTCATCCGGTTCGCACCGGTTCTATAGAACCGTCTTACGGGATTTTATGAGATCAGCCAACCGGTTAGCATTACTGGTTACTGTCAATTGGTTTTTGCATCTTATCTGACACACCGATTTTTGAGATCATGTAGCTCATGTGTTTTTTTCAAAATGTGAAATGATCAAGTTCGCACGTAACAGTTATACATGTGTTAATTTTTATAATTGTAGTAATTATTATAATTGTAGTGTGTTTTCAGTAGATCATACATCTTCAGGTTTTCATCATCAACGAGTATATAATATATACAGCAATATAGACAATCCTCAACATCACCAAAAATTTCGATGCTAATTTCGACAAAATGGTGCTTACTTAACCATTATTTTGACATGTTAATTAAGAAGTAATTAAAAATAATCAGTTTATTTGCTAAAAAATATGACTTTTTGTAACAGAACTGGCTGGAAAATATGACTTTTGTGATGGAACCGGCTGACAAAAAATTTGAATCCCACCACTGCAACTAAACTAAAGCTCCTGGGAAGGCATAATGACAATTAAGTTGTGCAACTATTTTTTGGAAACAGAACTAAAAACTGACAAATAACACGCAAAACTATAACAACGAGGCAATGTTTACAACCATGCTTGAACATCTGTCTGAGCAGCTGCAGAAGCTGCAATTATTTCTGATTGGTCAGGTTAAGTATTGAGGTAATAAACAAGGAAATCGATGCTTGGGGAAATCCAAATGTTAAGTAGCTGAGCAATAGGCTATTGTTACACACTAAATATTGTATTCCATATGATTTTAAAAATAGACACTAAAAGAGACTTAAAAAAGCCAAACGGAAGTTTTGACGCCAAACGTGTTTGAAAAAATTAAAAAAGCCAATATCGCAACCCTGCTGAGTACAACGCACTGGTGGAGAGCATTAGACCAGATTTGTTTGATTTGGGTTTACTAGTTGAAAATAAGATATTCATAGTTTGTTAAATGAGTTTGTGAATGTAACATTTAATAGTACAACTGCTAAGCTCATTTCATCTTAGGCATATGCAGGGCGATTGTAAAAAAGCAGGTACACTGTGGTTTTCTAGGATATTATAGTGGTCACTTTAAAATCAATTTGATAAACACACAAGTTTAAAATGTAAGTGTCCATTGATAGTAATTTATTTGCTACGTTGTTAATACCCTTTGATTTCCTGAAGAATCCTAACGTTTATCAGTGTCTCTATTTGATTAAATACCAGCCATTATCAATAATTGAAGCTTAATTCAGCAAATTGACTTTTTTAGAACTGTGCATTGAACTGGTAGCCCCCAGCTCAATATGTACCCAGAAAGTAGCCCTTGGCTTCGAAAGGTTTGGTGACCCCTGATCTAGGGCAGGGTTACTCAACTATTTTTGCCACAGGTCCGTATGCAAAACTGTTGCTGTTGTCACGATATTCCAAGCACATGCTTGCGCGAACTCCCTGCATCCACTGTATCACTGGTCACAGGTAATAGCAGTAAACAACAGTGAAAGCAAGCAAGTTATATTGGGAAAAATACTTCGACAGTTAGTCAGGTCCGAATTCCATTTGAGTCTATCCGACTGTGACCGGCAGCCAGATTTCAATCTGTTTGTCGAAATTTCTACTCGGAAATGTCTCTCTACAAATGATTACTCTCATGGAGTCGCCGCCAAATCCGACGTATTATATTCAGAATTGATATAATGTGAAAATTATAGTAAATTGTGTGAATTTTATCAAAAAAGGCTATAACATCGTTCATTCACAACCTTGCTCGCAGAACGTAAAGCAGTATTTTGAGTTGTTTTTATTGGACACGAAATGTACATATAGATCGTTTCGTTATCAGTTGTTTTTGTTGGACACGTTAGTGGACATAGCAATCGTTTTGTTATTACGTTGTTCTTGTTGTTCTTTGTCTCAGAAAAGAATCGCTTTTCACTTGATTTCTGGTCCAATTGCTTTTAAATTCGTCAATAGGTGGCGCTACGTACCCATATATTAGAGCATAGCTATCTTGTTCTTGTTAGTATTTTTTTTTTGTTATAAAAAAATTGCTTTGAAATTTTCAGCTGTTAAAGATTGTATTTCCGATAGAAGGCTATTATATTTAGTTATTTCTAAATTTTTCTGGTATCTGTGGAATTCGTTTTTTATGTGCAAATTGCGCACCTTGTGGCGGTTCCGCTTTCGTGTTACTCGTGAAGATTGTCGTGTTGGTGGTCTACTGGGGCAGATTGCATGCTCGTGCTACTTCGTTCTGTCTCTTGTTTCACATATTTGAAATCGCTCGCTTGCTTTTAATTTGTTGATATTTTTTGTGTAACTTTGTAGGAGAATAAAGTTTTTATCCTCAATTTTCCAGTAGAATAGATTTAACGAATAGTCAGTCCATGGATTATTTTGCGACAGGTGTATGTATGTGTGTATTATAGAAGTAGATGACCCTTCAAAATATTTAGGTCCTGGCGATGGTAAATTCGATGTGGTGCCGGACATTTTCTTCCTGTTGTATGCAATTCACCATAAAGTTTGAAGCATCCTCTTGCGTATATTTATTATTACGCGACAAGAGTTATACGTACTACAGATGGTGGAAGTGTTAAAATTATTAACCCAAATGCTGACAAGGCCAAAATTGTTATTGATTTTGAAAGATCAGCTATGAACGCATTTCATTCACAATTTCGGCAGTACGAATTGAAGGATTGTATTTTGACTTGCCACAAGCTGTAATTCCAAACGTTAGATCTTTCGGGTCAAAACAGAAGTTTGAATGCCTACCCTCTTTCACGTATTCCGGCACCTTCGAAGATTCACTGAAAGAAATCAACTTTTAAATATATTTCGAATTCATACTTTCGTGGACCTCGAGTAGGTTCACGTTAGGGTTGCTATTTTGGGACCAGATCTGAAATCCCGGGCTCGGGATTTTCAACTTCTACTCATTCCGGGATCAATAGAATTAACACACACAGACAGAGGTCATCGAGAGTGACATCATTAGGACCAGTGGTTTCCTTCCTCTATCATCAAGTCAAAGCGTCTGAAACAAATAAATGGCAAACTAATCTCATACCCGACATGGACTGGTAACCCCATGAAAGGTCGTGTTTCCCATATTATTAAGTCGTCTTATCGACTTCCTATCGCCGGGATAAATATGTAAATCCAATGATATTCTGCAGTCTCAGAGTGCATGTCGTAAATCACAATCAGGGGTGTGTCAAACTTTATCGCTGCGTGGGGAGAGTTTCTGATGCCAGTGTCGAGTTTCAGATAATGATGCGCTTCTATACTTACCTTGTTAAATTACGAAGACATTCTGCTTTCTTTGGCCATTGCCGGTAGCCTTGTCGTTATTATTTGAAAAAAAATTGTAAGATTTTCATAAAAATCGAATTATCAAAACTATTTTTCGTTCTTTGATACGGTTTAATCATGGCGGCTAGAGTAATATTTGGAGCACAGATAATTAGTATATTTGTAACAGTTTCTACTGCAAAACTGGGTTGCGAAAATGGGGAGCAAAGAAAGTTGTTTGTCTTTGGAAAGGAGAATGGTCAGAAGAACCACCTACTTGCAAAAGTAAGTGTTTGGCAGTACGATAAAAATTCATAAGCACAATAATGGGTCAAGTGGTCCGGATAATACCGAGTCAGATATTTACTGAATAAAACATAAATTGGCATATTTTTGAGGTATTTACAAACTGCCAGAAGCTTATCTATTTGTGTAATGTTTTGCTCGACCAATGTCAAACTTTCTCAGACAAGCATGAATTCAACTACACTTGGATAGCAGAACCCGATTAATAGCATTCACCTTAATATTCTATCATACGATCATTTTTGTATTTTGAATTTGGCATGATATGATGTTAATGTACATGTCGTTCTTCATTTTATCTAGAATACGATCCTAAATGTCCTGCTGCTCACAAACACTCTTCGTGTCCTGAAACAAACTGTGCAGTCAATGCTGATTGCAATGATGATAAGAAGATTTGTTGTCCGACAAAATGTGGAACGTCTGTTTGTTGGGATTTGCCTAAACGAACAATTTCTAAAGGTGAAATTAAAATCGCAGATGCTTTCTATCCTTTCAACTTTTTTTTTTTTAGCTTAGAATTAGTTTTCATAACTAGCGTTTCGTCCGTCGATTTCTTGTTATTGAGTAACTCATCATATTAGAACATTGGTCCCCAACCTTTTTCTTCGAATTCTTCTCTATTCTTTCCTCACAATGCATGAAAACTTCCATATTTCTCCGTGCATAATAGACACCCAGGTTTTAGTACATATTTAACGAGAATTTTTCTCAAACTCCATGCATAATACGCACATCAAAACTCCGTCTTGGAGGTGTTTTTTCCGAACGTTTCAGACATTCTGTCTGCTGGCCTTTTGTTAAATATATATTATCTGGTAATATGTTTTATGTATTTGCCAGTTAAACATCTGCCAATCATGATGTGATTTTATTTGACATTAAAGTATCTTGTGAAGTTATTTTTCTAAAGCAATCTATAATACGCACCCCCATATTTATGAGACTAAATTTGACCATGGAAGTTCGTATTATACGCGGAGAAATACGATACCTTATTGGTTTAATCATTAAAAGTACATCCGTATAGCTAGTGTTGTATGCAAATGGTTTCATTACATTTGAACCCACTTGCATTTGAACCCGCGACAATTGCACCTGCATACTATTGCACCTACTAATATTTGAACCCATACTAACCCTAACCCATGGATTTTAGCACCCGCATATAAATTGAACCCGCATATTGACCCGTGCGTTCAAATGTGCTGTCACCACGCAAATATCACGGTATACAGTTTAAGACGTAACTTAACCCAAATTTTGAGTAGATTATAATTTGTGAATAAATATGTATTATAGTAATAATAAAAAGTAAAGAATGTTAGTAATACTACAACAAATACAAAAAAACAATAAAATTCTTTCCTTGGAATTAATTTCTCGCCGGTTGTGAGATGTGGAAAGTCACGCAATTTAAACAAAAGATCTTGTTTTTTTTTTCAATAGTTTGGAACTTTGCAGTGTCTGTGATTAAAACAATCATACGAAGGTCATACTTTCGTGACGACAGTTCGTAAACCATTAAAATAAGTGTTTTGGATTTACAGAAGCCCTTTTCTTCATTCTATTTGGTGGAATGAGCGGAAACCCATGTCCTAGAAACTGTTTGGTAAACGCATGCCAGGTTACAACATGTCCAGCAAACCTCAATGCACAATGTAGAACAACATGCAATGGTTGTCGAGCTCACTTCTACGACTTTCGTCACGAAATTACCAGTCAATGTAAGTATTTTGTTCTGCGTTTTGAACCATCTTTTTTCCTGTTAAAGACAAACGAACTTTGCAAATACAGGATTAATAAAAGTTGGTACAAAATATTTCTATTCTTTCTTCATCATATTATTCATATGAGTGATAATTTATGACCAAGTCCGAGGTGTACAACAGGCGGCCCGCGGGCCACAATCCGGCCCTCCAAGCCATTTAGTGTGGCCCTTGTCAATACTCAGACATTTTCCCATCAAGCATAAAATCATAATCCGAGTCTTTCTGCACACTAACATAAGTATATTTCTGTAACGTTTCATTTCACGAAAGTAAGACTTCCCCAGACATACTTTATTCAACTTAAGGTCTTTACTTTGGGTTTGTCGAGAACGAAAAGTTGAAATAAAGGGCAAGCAACAACGAGATGAAACAGCCTTCGATAATTAATTTTAGATTTCACGACTCACTGTGTAAATTTACGTTCCTTGTAGAAGGATACCGTGTCCCATTCGATCAATTAGTTGGCGACATTGTTTAAAAAATAATTGCATTGAAATATTGATTGTTCACACCAGTTGCGAATAGAATCTGTGGATTACTCTTGAATAACAACGTAAGCCCATCCCCGACGCTAATTTGTGACTACATCAAAATTCAGCAGATCAAAAATTACATTTTTAGGCATATTGGTCACAAATGATCTGTAGAAGTCAATATGTAAAATTGTAAAAACAAGCATTTTCGCTCCGGTACAAAAGCACAACATCTGTTCAAACAACTGAGAAGAATATCCATAAAAAACCATTAAAATATTTGAAATAAATGATTCAATATTGCTCAATGCATACAGGCCGATGTCCTCGTAATTATCCACCCGTACCAAACTGCAATCAGCAGGATTGTGCAAATTATAGATGCGTCACATACGGACAGCAAATATCTTACTACTATGCCAGTCAATTCAACAACCCTAACGTGCAATGTCGTATGAGCAGCTGTGGCGGATGCTTGCCCCAATTTTACAACTTGAGTGGACGAAGAATTAATTGCAGACAAATACTGCAAATTACATCAAATCCAGGGATACCAGGTAGAAATAACGTCACAATTCATCTTTGACTTACATCGATATCAGAGTAGGCTAAATGTTTAAGATGGCCGGCGCTCCAGAAGTATGTGTACCAATATAAAGGTAACTAGTTTTGTTTGCCTACTCTACATCAAGTTGTGTGAAGGGACTGGAACGTATATTCGCTTGGCTAACACAGACAGTCTCGAACTCGTAATAGAACTAAAATAAGGAAAATCGGAATAAAATTATGGCCTAACCCTAACCTGGTACACATGCTACGGGAGTATCAGGTGGCCTACTATGAGAGCTTTTGTGTTTTGATGTAGGAGTTTGCTTATATTATTTGATAAGTCAGAGTGCGTGTTATTTAATTCCTTATGTAACAATATACGAAATCGCTTTTGAAATTTTAGACATCATTCATAGTTAATGCTTGATATTTCCTTTGATCTGGACTTTTTAGAAATACATTACTTTTTATGTAGAAAGTCTTCACATATATATAAGGTTTACTGGTATAGTATAGTATATTCGTTAAACAAAATTCATCCTTTGCTTCTGACCGACATAAGTAAAGTCACATATTTTTCAGTGCCGAATTCTCCAACAGCACGCTGACGAAAGTAGTTGAAAAACAGAATTTGAACCTAACAACACGTTGGACGCCAAACTTAATTCATGATCTCATACTGTTGAAATTCCATATATGACATGACCAACAGACATTTTTTCATAGTTAAAACATTCATATATATATATATATAATTCAATGCGGGCAATGGCTTTAACATGCCTTAGCTAATTTAGAAAAGTGTGTTCTTTTTTCCAAACGATTTGGGGCGCTCGGCGTGCTAATTCCATATGAGGCTAGGTACCAAACTTTAGATTCACTCGGGATCGCAACAATCGATGTAAAACGTACGTACGCAAACGGGATGAAAATCATCAAACTATTTACAATAAAATTTACTAAGCGTTAGTCGATTGGTCTTATTTTGGTAGCATAAGATTATATTGACTTCTGGAATGAGGAAAAAATTAACATTGTTTATCGTATTGCAAACCATGTCAAGTCAATCAGTATATTTGGGATTATTACAAATCCGACGTAATATATTTGAGATTGCAATTTTTCCAAGTAAATTCCTACAACTCAAATTTTTACAAGGACTCTCCACAACATGAATTTTCACAATGATTTGACGCAACATGAATTTTCATAAGAATCCGTCTCGACGCAAATTTTTATACTAGTTTGCCACAACGCAAATTTTCACAAGAATTCGCCACAACGCCAAGTTTCACAATGATTCGGAACAAAGCGAATTTTCACAAGGATTCTCCACGACACGAATTTTCACAATAATTCATCTTAACACGAATTTTCGCAAAAATTTGCTACAACTTAATTTTTCAAAGTAATTTGCTAAAACGCAAATTTTCCCAATGGGTTGCCACAATTCAAATTTTCACAAGAATTCGACGCAACGCAAATTTTAACTAGGATTCGTGTCAAGCTGAATTTTTATTATAATTCGCCACAACGCGAATTTTCATAAAAATTTACCACAACAAAAATTTTCACAAGAATTCGCCACAACGTGAATTTTCATACTAGTTTGCCACAACGCAAATTTTCACAAAAATTCGCCACAACGCTAAGTTTCACAATGATTCGGAAAAAAGCGAATTTTCACAATGATTTGCCACAATGCCATATTTTATAATAATTCGCCACAATGCGAATTTTCACAAGAATTCGCCACAAAGCAATTTTCGAAGTAATTTGCTACAACGCAAATTTTCACAAGGATTTGCGACAACGCAAATTTTAACTAGGATTCGTGACAAACTGAATTTTCATTATAATTCGCCACAACGCGAATTTCCATAAAAATTTGCCACATCGAAAATTTTCACAAGAATTCGCTACAACGCCAATTTTCACAATGATTCGCCAAAAGAAGATTTTTCACAAGGATTCGTCACAAAGCGAATTTTCGCAAAAATATACTAGAAAGCAATTTTTTCAGATAAATTGCTACAACGCAAATTTTCACAAGGGTTCGCCATAACATGAATTTTCACAAGGATTCGACAAAACGCAAATTTTCACAAAGATTCGACACAACACGAATTTTCACAAAAGATTCGCCACAACGCAAATTTTCATAATAATTTGCCAAAACGCATATTGTCACAAGAATTCGCCACAACGCCCATTTTCATAATGATTCGCCAAAACACGATTTTTCACAAAGATTCGCCACAAAACAAATTTTCGCAAAAATATACTAGAAAGCAATTTTTCCAAGTAAATTGCTACAACGCAAATTTTCACAAGGATTCGACACAACATGAATTTTCACAAGGATTCGGCACAACGCAAATTTTGATAATAATTTGCCACAACGCCAATTTCCACAATGATTCGCCAACACTCGATTTTTCACAAGGATTCGCAACAAAGTGAATTTTCACAAGGATTCGCAACAAAGCGAATTTTCACAAGGATTCGCCACGACACGAATTTTCACAATAATTCGTCTTAACACAAATTTTCGCAAAAATTTGCTACAACCTAATTTTTCAAAGTAATTTAAAACGCAAATTTTCACAAGGATTCGCTACTGCACAAATTTTCACAAGGATTTGCCACAACGCAAATTTTCACAATGAGTTGCCACAACTCAAATTTTCACAAGAATTCGCCACAACGCAAATTTTCACAATGATTTGCCACAGCGCAAATTTCCACAATTAGTTGCCACAACTCAAATTTTCACAAGAATTCGTCACAACGCAAATTTTCATAATAATTTGCCACAACTCAAATTTTCACAAGAATTCACCACAACGCCAATTTTCACATTATCATCTTTACTGACTGCCATAGCAACCTTTTAAGACAAAATTGACGGTGTTTAAAGTTTTTTCCAGAGTGTATGATATTGTTTCAATTTGTAAAGAAGCATGACGCTGCGAGAATCTCAAACTGAGATGTTTCATAAAGTAAGAAACAGTAAAGCAGAGATCAGACGGTCTGTTGGCACAGGAGACAGAAAGATCAAATTGATGGACTGCCTTCGGGTCCTAGTATTCCTCCATCAATGTCAGAAGATTTTTTGCAGATTTACTTCTTTGAATTATCTTATGCGTCTTGTCGCTATGATTGCATAATAACACATTTTTTTGATAAAAGTGAACGAAGTAATATGCACCACAAATTTAAAACGGGATATCACGGGCATGAATACACATTCTTCGAATCAATGTAATTTTCCCGGGGTTGTCTAGTCGTGAGCTGCCAAGCGTGACGTCGTTAATTAAGTACGATTCTGATCAACGGGATCCTCGTCAGCATCGGTGGCGCAGGGGAATCGTAGAGACATGGTCAAGCATCAGGCCAGGGTTCGAATTCCACAAGGTAGACTGAGTTATAGGCAGTGGCGGCGCGTGGTCATTTTGACAACCGGGGCAAGCTACTGCGGGACCAAGTCACCCCCATCTACGGGGACAGGATGAGCGCTGTAAGTTCTCCCATCATTTTATGAGTATAAAAACCATTCCATCGGTAACAACCAATCGGCAAAAGCGACAATTTTTAACGATAAGAAAGTGTCCTTAGGGGATCAAGTCAAGGGATCCCAGTCAAGGGATTAATAAATATAGACATAGTTTATTTTGAAACCTCTTTCAAAAGGAAAGGCAATATTTACCCAGATAAATACAATGACAAATTAACAGAAACTTCGGGAAAGCAGACAAAACCTAAAATAAGGTTTAAAACGTTACTATGAAGAAAGAAAAGTTAATGCAAAGATAAGGACATGCGTCGCTCACTCATAGATATATATGCTGCTAGACTTCTACTGCTTGAACATATATGCAACACGCCGCGGTTTCTTGGAAGCAAAATGCTCAATAACGCGCTGATTAAAGTCATGCATCCCAGAAATAACGTCTCTGTGAATGGATAAAACAGCCAAGGAATTTAATCTATCTTGCTTCATTGTGTTTCTGAGATACGTTTTAATACGCTTCAGCGTGCTGAATGTTCGCTCTGCGTCGGCGGAAGAAATAGGCGTCGTCAAAATGATGTCCAGAAATTTTGCAGACGCCGCAAAGGTAGTTACTAGAGTGTTATCTATGAGGAACCCATAGAGCGCGCAAGTTGATGTGATGTTCAAAAAAGTTTGATTGGTGTATATACATCGCAATTCATTTTCCAATTACCCACGTTTATCATGGGGTAAAATTTGGAGACAGTAGCCAACAAATGGATGGGAAATTGACGTGCAAATTTTGAAAAATTTTTGGGGTTCATCAAAGAGAACGCGGCAAGGTGTTCAGTGCGCAGACGATCGCCTATTTGATTCACCAGAATGTCACAGCATTCCTTTGCAGACAAAATCAAACGCTGCGTTGTTTGCCCGCGGCGTAAAGAAGCACTCCATGTGTCGTCGTATTTTATTGTTTCCCGGATACGAGATACAGCATCGCAGAAGTCTGAAATACACGACTGCACAGACGCTCCATCCATTAGCCTTGACTGCAATGCGCCGTATAATACATCCACGTGATGGAATATTGTGGAGAAAAAAGCGAGAAAAAACGAAAACTCACCATCTTCTAGCAGACGCTTTAGACCTGCCGCCTCCCTCACAGAGCGTTCGTCCCAAACCGGAGAGCTCTGAATGCCATTGAAACACTCAATGAGCTCAGACCTAATTTCGGACACGCCCTGCACCACGCGTGATTGGAAGTTCCAACGTGTTGGTGCACAAGCTGGGAGACGGCGGCTACATATCTGGCGAAGGAGGTCAGAGCGCTTCGGCGAAACGGAAAAAAATGAAGAAACCCCGAAACATTTGCAAAAAATATACGGACGAGAGGGGTATCAAGACACATATTTTTAATAACGAGGTTGATGTCCAGAAATTTTGCAGACGCCGCAAAGGTAGTTACTAGAGTGTTATCTATGAGGAACCCATAGAGCGCGCAAGTTGATGTGATGTTCAAAAAAGTTTGATTGGTGTATATACATCACAATTCATTTTCCAATTTACCCACGTTTATCATGGGGTAAAATTTGGAGACAGTAGCCAACAAATGGATGGGAAATTGACGTGCAAATTTTGAAAAATTTTTGGGGTTCATCAAAGAGAACGCGGCAAGGTGTTCAGTGCGCAGACGATCGCCTATTTGATTCACCAGAATGTCACAGCATTCCTTTGCAGACAAAATCAAACGCTGCGTTGTTTGCCCGCGGCGTAAAGAAGCACTCCATGTGTCGTCGTATTTTATTGTTTCCCGGATACGAGATACAGCATCGCAGAAGTCTGAAATACACGACTGCACAGACGCTCCATCCATTAGCCTTGACTGCAATGCGCCGTATAATACATCCACGTGATAGAATATTGTGGAGAAAAAAGCGAGAAAAAATGAAAACTCACCATCTTCTAGCAGACGCTTTAGACCTGCCGCCTCCCTCACAGAGCGTTCGTCCCAAACCGGAGAGCTCTGAATGCCATTGAAACACTCAATGAGCTCAGACCTAATTTCGGACACGCCCTGCACCACGCGTGATTGGAAGTTCCAACGTGTTGGTGCACAAGCTGGGAGACGGCGGCTACATATCTGGCGAAGGAGGTCAGAGCGCTTCGGCGAAACGGAAAAAAATGAAGAAAACCCCGAAACATTTGCAAAAAATATACGGACGAGAGGGGTATCAAGACACATATTTTTAATAACGAGGTTAAATTGGTGTGCATAACAATGTAAAAAATGCGCATGAGGAAAATCTTCTTTTATATAAACTTGAACACCATGTTTCGACCCACTCATGACTGCCGCGCCGTCATAAGTTTGAGCTATCAATTTTGACTTCGCGTTGTAAGGCTGTAACACTTCTTTCAGTACAGCCGATATCCCGCAAGCCGTGCGATCAACGATTGGTACAAAGCTGTAAAATCTCTCGGTAGGTGAACCATCTTTTACAAACCGAAAAATCACAGTCAGTCGGGAAACGCACGTGATGTCAGTTGTCTCGTCAGACTGAATCGAAAGGAACTGGCAATTCTCAATTTCCAGAGCCAAATGTTGTAAATAAATTTTATACATTGAGTCGAGCAAATCATTTTGGATATCCTTAGATGTCCCTTTCGAAACAGTTGCGGCATCAAGATGATCTCTCAATACTGTATCTAGGGATGCGGTGTATTCCACCATATCCAAAAATACCCCTCTATTAGAAGAGCCAGCCCGTTCATCGTGCCCACGGAGGGACAGCTCGTGACAACCAATGAACTTCAAAACATCTATCAATCGACCGAGAACATGGCGGTTTTTCTCGACGTTTTGGTTGTGCCGACGAATAGAAACCGCGCGTCCTTCATCCAACTGTGCTGCAATATTAACATTTCCAAATGTTCGGTATTTTACTGCATTGTCCAAATGCTCCATAGAAGATTGATGATCCCTGGCACGCTCGGAAAGATGTTTAAGATCTCTAAAACCAAATTTACACCAACGTGAGTCACGGGCGGTAGCAAAAAGTAGGCAATAAAAACAAAAAAGTGCATTTTTGTCCTCGCTGTAACACAACCATTCGTGTTTTTTATACCAAGTTTCTGCGCAGAATGTACGCCGACGCTTTCCTCCGTCATGGGATTGTTCCAGTGAACAATTTTTTGGTTGATAAGGCCCAAGACGTTGTACCTCTAATTTTTGTTCCAGCGGCAGCTGCGAAAACGGAGTGCGAAGTAGTGCATCGACCTTATTCATTATGAGGTCTAAGGCTAAGAAATGCGAAGCCGGAAAGAAGTGAGGAGCTCAAAAGGAATGTGGAAAATCGAAAGCAAATGGACTAAAGGTCTCTAACTGATTCAAATAGCGAAACAAGCGACAAAAACGAAGGCGAGGAAACTATCAACTCTTCAAGCAACCAACGAACGAGAAGGAATGCGTGAATATGTCAACACGTTGTTGTAAGAAACGTCGGCATTGTGTCGTCATAACTTCGGGACTAGCCCCGATGATTTAGTAAAAGAAACAGAAAACAAACGAGACAAACGCGGCGAGTGGACGATAAAAGAGAGAATACGATATACAATGAGCAACCGGGGCAAAATCGGCGTCGCCCCGTCGACGTTCGGCGAAGGCTTTGCGAGCGAAAAATGAAGCATGTCGGGAGAATATGGCTAGTGTAGACAGTCTGTGCAACCGATATTGAGGTATTTTTCGAATATTTTTTATTATACCGAAAAAACAACCGGGGCATTGCCCCGGTTGGCCCTATTGACGCGCCGCCACTGGTTATAGGGATGGGCCGGCAGGCATGACAGGTAGAGAGAGTGGGAGCTGATAAAAACGAAGATTCGCAGAGCAAGTGAGTGCTGCAGGGATGGGTCGGTCGGCAAGCCAGGGGTTACTTTACAATAGGAGTAGAGAGCAAGAGACGAGGGAGGATGGAATGAAGAGTCATGTGGGTCAGCAGGAAGCGAAAAGGAAGAAAGTGTGTGTGAATGGGAGAAAGGAGAGATGGGCTTTTTAAAGGCTTTTTTCCTGGCCACCTGTGAGGTCAGGCCCACTCCTCCCCGCTCCAATTAACTCCGCCCACGAGACCAACTACTCTCGCTCGCTATTGTTAGCCTTGCTGGTTTCACTCTCATTTGTCTCCTCGCCTCATTTTTACTCCTCCCTCATCGCCTGGCATTCTTCCCTCTGATTATTGCCTCCATCTCTGCTCTCTTTGGCTGTTGCTCACGCCTGCCCCTTTGCCCTCCGACAGAAAGTGCATTGGAACATGCTTCGTTGATTCGAAGCAAGTGTATTCATAATTCAATTGAAAGCTTTTATCTGGGACTATCATGTGTGTTGCTTTAACTATTGAATGTGTGAATATCCCATTTTAACTTTGTGGTTCATTTTAGTTTAGTTTTTAAGGAAAATGCGAAGATAATTCAAATTAGTGAGTGTGCAAACCAAATTTCTGACTGTTAGTGGAGGAATATTAATTTGATCATTTCTGTTTCTTGTGCTAACTGGCCGTCGTATCTCTGGTTTACTTTTCTAAATTTATAATACATCTCAGATCCAAATCGGCGTGGCGTTATGTCTTTTCATAGATTGAAACGATATCACGCACACTAAAAAATGAAAAACACCTAAGTTTTGTCTAAATAGCCCCGCGACAAGTAAAATATGCTACCCCAGGCACTAAAGATGAAATGTAGTATATTGCGCGTGCTATATATCTTTCTATTCATTCTGACACCCTCCATATTTCCCCGGATTCAGATGAAATATCAACTAATCAATGTGAAGGCTATGGTCAAACAGTATTCTATTCTATTATAAATGCATTCATTCCGGTTCGTATATGGGAATTTCTGCCCCATTTTTATTGGTTCCTTAGCACGTGATTATTTTGACTAATGGACAATCCAGCACAACTTAATATACAGGGCGTCTCTAGTCTAAAGTAAGTATATATACACTTTCAATTTTTATTTGCCTTTCAGGTACTCGTCATAGAGCATTCATTTCTTCAGAAAACATGGTATAAATAAGCTGTAAAATTTAGATACTGTTTGCATTCTCATCAACCCACAGAATGACTAGGAGATTAAACCAAGAAATGAGGTGCAAAATTGCTGTCTGGCAAGAAGCGTATAAATCAGTAAGGCAAACTCTCTGTTCAAGAGGCGCTGAGTTTACCTTACTGGTTCATAAGGTTACTGCTAAACAGCTATTTTGCACCTCATTTTTGGTTTTATCTACTTGTCATTCTGTGGGTTAATAAGAAATGCAAACAATACATAAATTTTACTACTTATCCATACTATGTTTTCTGAAGAAATGAACGCTATATGATGAGTACCTGAAAAGCAAATTAAAAGTGTATTTTTGAGACACGCTGTGTATATATATCATTCATCTGTAAAATTTAGATTCATTTATGGCTTGTATTTATCGTATCAAAAAAGGTATACCTTTAGAATTAGGTAAAGTAAGTTCAACTTATCCATGATTATTAATCGTCAAATAACAATGTGTTGTTTTGTTTGCTTCATTCTCAAAATTTACTGTGGGTCCGTGAACATTAATCAACCTCTTCAACGGCTCCGTAACACCAAGTGTTTGAGAACCATTGTCTTATATATATAATAAAGTTCCTCAAATGCTTTCGCACAAGCGAAGAAAAATTTTATTTGTAGAAATGTATCAGATATATCAACTATACCATGTTGTTCAACCTTTATGGCCGGAGGGCCACTTGTAGTTTACAAATGATTGCGCGGGGCAATTGACATGGAAGTTATGTTCTAATTTTCACTACATCGACTACAGGTTAATGAAAAAACAAACAAAACCATAACTCCAAAATTTTAAGAATATTTAGGATACAAAGATACAGTAAAGTCAAAAGTTTTCACCACACATAGGTATTTCAATGTGATGTATGGTACTGCTTTTATCCAACAAGTTTGTCAATATTCGCCTCGGTGCGATAGATGATGTAGCAATGCGTAGCGAATTTTTCATATGACTGTCAAAAAATTAGTGATTACGCGGTGGATTTGACTTGGTTCATCCGTGAAAAAAACTGCTTGTACAGGAAAGTTCTGTCCAATATCGAGGTCATTAAAACTGTGTCTCTTCCACAAAAAGAAGGCAGGAAAACAGATTGAAATACATGGCAGACGATGAAAATAAATTTAAATATATCTCTCTAGCAATAACGCCGACAACGAGACTTAAAAATGCTGGGTAGTGCTTAATGCGCGTTTGAGCGACGAGGATACATTTTTAGTTAGTGGTTAAAATAGTGACTCAGATTTGTAAAAGACATCGGGCTTCGAATAATATCGCGAGGGCCACTCGGAAACCTGCGACGGGCCACATGTGTCCGCGGGCCACGGGTTGGACGTACCTAAACTATACATACGAGAATCTGAGTTGTTGGGAATACATGCGTTTAAATGTAAGTGTCGAAAATAATTTACCTCATATAATCCGATATAAGCATTTAACAAAAAATTTCACAATTTTCAATCCCAGCAGAAATTCCCCTTGATGTAAAGCAAGGAGCTTTTATTACTGAAAATTATCGTAGTATATATGTTGCACCTCACACAATTTGAGTTGTTGGGAACAAAATTTTGCATTAACGTGCAATCCGTTATTGAAAATGTTCTATTAATCCAAAATCGACATATTCAAAAATTGTGAAGTTTCACAATTTTCAAACTACAACAACATATTTATACGTTTAAGAGGGGCGAGATTTTTTTAATTGATATACATTTTACCATATGCACTCTTCATCACACAATTTGACACCAAATCTTGCATCTATGACATAGATGTTATCTATGAGTTATCCGCTATTGAATAAGTCACATTTCGTCAAATTCGACGGCGCTCCACAAGTGTGTGTACCAATACGTACGTAACTAATTTTGTTTGCCTACTTTAGATCAAGTTATATAAAGGGACGGAAGCCTAAGGGCATAATAGGGTATATTCACTTGGCTAACACAGACATTCCCTGAACTCGCAAGTAAACTGAAATGAGGAAAATCAGAATAAAATTATGGTCTAACCCTAACCTTTTACACACACTGCAGGGGGTACCAATTTGAAATAGGCGGCAAACATGAAATTTCACAATTTTCAAACTACAACAACATGTCTTTCCGATTAAGTTGGAATAAATTTCATTATTGAAAAATACAGTAGTACATATGTGGTACATCAAACAATTTTGATTTTCCTTCTACTAATAATGAATTCGATGATGTATACGGTAATATTGATCTAAAATTATTAAGACCCTTGGATGCAGCCCCGATTACTACTCCAGTGTCATATGACTCGAGTGGTTTTGTTGGATTTAAAAATGACCCTATGAATATGTATTTTCCTCTACCATTTGGATGTTATTTCAAAACCTTAGACGGGTTAGCTGGATGTCATGCAGGAAATTTACCGTTGATTAAACTGAAACATTTATCAATGAATACTCAAAAAATATTGATATAAGAATTTTACATGTCAGGTGTGGTAAATATCGTAATTATATTGGTGGACTATATGCCGAATTTAGTATAATAAAAACCAGGAATTTGTATGATTAATAAACCTGTTGCTTTAAAAAAATTTATTGAACTAAAATCTGGCATGATAAATTTCACGTTATTTTCAGAAAAAGTTCTGACTGAATTAAATTTTGTGCAATTTATTGTGTAACACTCAAATTGTCGTAAAATGTGAAACCTCAACGGAAAATCCCATGATAGAAAAGGAATTCTATTTCATAATTTAACTTCACCTAATGTTACTACTATTATAACTAATATAAAGTTTGATCCGTCTGGATAGAGATCTTTATGGAAAACTATTATGCTTATTGGTGGAATATGTATTATTGTGCTTATTGCTTTATGTTGTGTAATGTCGAATCCTTGGCTGCTTTAGGGTTCCCAAAATGTCAGTAAACTCTTATTTTACTTATTTTACTCCTGAAAATATTTTTGAATTGACCGATATTACCCCTAGGCCAGGGATGGCGAACCAATGACCCGCGGGTCACAAAGTGACCCACCGCGTTTTGTTTGTGACCCCCCAAGGCCCATTGGTTCTCAAACTGGGGTCCGCGGTCGCTTAGGGGTCCGCGAAGCGATTTTAGGGGGACCGTGAGACCATTCGGCACAGAAGCACTTTGATTTGAAGTAAAACTTTGATGTCATGCTTTTACAGTGTTTCTTCAAACACGACACGCTCTACCGAAGACATGATCACGTAACAAACGTTGATGAATGTGACAATTGCCGTAAATAAAAGCGTATTGTTTATGAAAGGCGTGTGCAGCTGATTGTAAATTTTCTCGGGTCAATTTAAAAATTTAGATATATATAACGATTTATCTGTGAAATTTGGTTTTGCTGTGACGAGTTCTGGAGGAAAAGAAAAACCACAGTGGTACCGTCCTATCCCGATGTCGCTAAGATGGCACGAAAAATGCTTATTCCATTGGCAACAACTTACGAATGTGAGGCATCTTTTTGGAGGTTACTCGTTATTGAAACAAAAAGTTGAAACAGAATGGACGTGAGACACGATATGAGAGTTGCATTATCCAAAACAGAACCCAAGCTAGAAGAACTAGTGGAAGCCAAGCAGGCGCACCCATCTCATTGAACTGTTTCAATGTCATTCAGTAGATGAATGCTTGATATACCGCGTTGCTATTTGCTTTCATTTCTTTAGTGGACCGCGAGTCATCAGAAAAATTGAAAGGGGAACTTATGCATAATTTTTTTAAAAGTTTGAGAACCACTGCGCCAAGCGAAGGCACGAATAAAATAAAAAATGCTAACATATCAGTGATAAAAATTGATACAACCGGCCTTCAATTAATCTAACAATAACAAAACAATTATAATGTACCGTCAGTTGGACAGTCAGGGCTGCGATCGCTCATATTCAAAATATTGATTTTCGGGCCGGTATGGAAATTTTCAAAACCCCTAATCTTGGACGCATGTATGCACCGCTGTATACCGTTATTCAGCTATTGGGCCTGACATCGTTTAGGACATATAAATGCAATTGATATGTTCATTTCGCGCAACGCCTGTCTCTCTCGGAAGGGCATCTGCAGAATGTTTTAGGGATTATACGAGAACTAGATGCTACTTTGCATTTTATTAGTTTTTCGCCTACAATGCCGTTGAGAAAACAAAATCTTTCAGACTTGAAATAAAAATTTAGAAATCTGATATAACAATGGGGCAGTGTAAAAGAGCTTTAATGTGGTTGAAAGCTGATCGAAAATTATAACACTATCAAAGCGGAATTACCTCCAAACACTAGAACCGTAAAATAATTTAACGCATCATCCTAAACGTTTTCGGTAATTCATATGCGTGTTTTCGTACTCTAATATCATAAGACCGAGTGTCATAAAAAGTCCCTGATAGAAGTGCTGCATAAGTAGACTTACCATACGTCCCGCTTTAGGCGTGACAGTCCCGCTTTTCAGCGTCTTGTCCCGCCGTCCCGACAACTCAGCCAAAATTCCCGCTTTTGTATTCAGCCATCCAGCATAATACACGAACATGTTCTCGTTACTGTTGTTTCTGTGTAGCGCGGCGCTAGCCTACTTACTGAAGGTGAATGCGCTTGTTTCCCGCTGATTCCCATTGATAGCAGACGTATCGCATGTAAAACCAATACTAATTAAAGTAGTCTAAATTCGAATTATTTGTACCGGTATCGTTAACGTCAATTCCTTTCTATTTTTCAACTGAACCCGATATTTGGACAGAGAATATGCGCATGAAATTTCGATAACAATATTGGCAATAAAGACAGCCGGGACAGCTTTAAATGTCGGCCCATATAGTAAAATCGGAAAATGTGAACATACAAAATCACAGCTAAAGGGTCGTTGTCTTTTGAGGCGTCCCGATTTGAAGTCACAAAATATGGTAACCCTATGCATAAGTAATGCCCAAAACTACACCAACACCAGCTTATAAGATTTGTTTCAGAAGTTTCTTATAGATACAAACGTGAATCAAATATCTGTGACCCACTCTCTTCTGTTCCGCGATAAAATTATAATTTTTGACCCATTCATTGAAAAAGGTTCACCATCCCTGCCCTAGGCTAAAAGATGTGAACTAAGTTTAAGAAAGTTACTCTCGGTCCATATTTCAATAAGCGCTTGTACGCGAAAGGAGTAATTTCCTGTGACTCATTTCCTGGTATTTATTCAGAGACGCTATACCAAGTATTAATATGAAACCGTTAGTCTGAATTGGGATATTTAGTAACAGAACTCTGCCGAGAAGTAGTCAAGGTTTAGACTTTATTATTTTGTAATGTGAATTTATAAGGATAGTGTATTCTGATTTAGTTAATGTATTGTTATGTATTTGATATAATGGCGCCCATATCACTTGCATATTATAACAAAATAAAATGATAAAAGATAAGCGGATAAAACTTCTTACTTACTAACTATGTGCTCTCCTATTTTTGCATGAATTAATTAATTAATTTACTGTAATCGAGTATTTGGTTGTATTAACACTCAATGTTGGTTTCTAAAGTTTAATAAAGACCTCGTTGTCTGTGTAGCGTACCGGCAGTCTATGAAATAATTATCCAAGTCTTTTGTGTCTACTGTTGTCTGATCCCGATAATCTTGTTCTTAACCCTTCTTTCCTGTCTGTTTGCCACTGTATGTCTACTGACCCTGCCTGGTTTCTGACTTTCCTCCTGTGTTATCTATCCACTTTGTCGGCTTTCGGTACTGACCCGCCATCCCCGCGTTAATTGGTTTCCGACTTCCTTGCATGTATACTTCGGCAATTAACATGCTGAGTTCGTTCATGCTGTAGCCTATATGATGATGTAACCTAATAATATCCGACCAAGAGTGTAACGGTTTCAATATATATGTACCATGCGTTTGTAAGTTAATGATATAATTTACATATAATTTCCAGGGTGGGGGAGGTTGATTTAGGGATGTTGTTCTATCGCGTCTGGTGTTAAGTGAACTAATAAAAATGCCCAAAAATTGCCCTGAATCAGTTGTGTATTTCAAAAAGGAAGAACACAGTACTGTACATGCGCAAAATACAATATACATATGTACAGTATTTGAGTCTGGGCAAGCCCGATAGATCATATTTTTACGTAACAAATGCAAGTTTTGCGCTGCCAGGTTCAAAAATGAACGTGCCGAATATTGCGTGTCTACTATAGAGTCTACTCTAGACTGATAAACGATCTTACAATAACTTCTGCAGTATGCGGAGGTTATAGGATATTGGGTAAATTAGCTGCTTTTGGTTAATAGTTTACGTGTTTCAACCTAAAATCATTCTAATCTTAAAACTAAAATAAGATCTTAATCATAAAACACGTAATAAAGTCTTGTAGGTTGTAATGCCCTGAGGGCAACAAAACCAGCTTAAAAGCGACCATTCGTTATCCGACGAAAAAGATAACGATGGACGATTAATTAAACTCGTGCGTGCAGTGCAACTTATTTTGTTCTTTGTATTTGTAAATATATACAATTGCAATACATGTATTCGGAACCAGGAGTATGTCTTCATCAGATCAGATCAACAGAATCAGACAGCAAACAACAGCGAAATACTAATTTTATCCCCTAAAGGTTATTGTCTTACTCCAAGAGCAGTGTGATAAATTTTATTCGCAACGGCAGCAGTGACATCAGAATGCCAATTTTTTTTAATTTTAAGCGAGCAAATAATCACTTGGAGGAAATTGTAAATTAGATACTGAAGTTTGAGCAGTCATGCAACATTCATGGTTGAGAATATTTATTTTTCGCTGTTTGGATATTACATAAATAAATGGCAGGGTTTCTTGAACACTTACGACTAAAAATTAGGCACGCTTTATAACTGAATTGTATGATATAAATAAATCTACTCGGGATGCAGTGTATAGTTCAAATCAACAACTTAAATGGAACATAAAAAATACAAATTTTGTGTCGATTTTATTAGGAATGCACCCACAAAGTCTTCTTATTGTGGTGGAATTTTTTGTATGCGTGTGTGCAGTTATCTGGATATTCAACAGTTGATTGCGAGCAGTGCGGCAGTTCCTGCACGAAAGTACCGTGGCGTCTCTTGCCATGATTTTATGGCGCTACTCAGTAATCAGTATTACCGGTATATTCACGAAGTCATGTACCAGATTTTAGTTTATCATGCCGACTTATATCTACTTTAACCTGAACCCTAACCCCAAATCTATCAAAACTGTATCAATTAGGAAAAATATTCTAACTTACCCAATATTGGGAGCTAAAAAGTCAGACGCCGTGGTTTGGCCATAGCGGCCATGGTTTGGAAAGCTCACCATGGTTTTGCGGCAGCTTCAGACGCCACAAAATACTTAAAACTGCACTTGTAGTATGGCGTACTATCAATTCTCGTAGACGACCGGAATCGCTTCTTGTGTCCAAATAGTTATCTTCTCATAACTAATCACTCTCCGGCATAATTAGCGATGCAAAGGCGAGAGAGAATTCAAGAATGTAATCAGATGTTTAATTGGGTACTCCCGAAGTATGTGAACCAAGAAGACGAACTTTATTGCAATTTTCCTTATTTTAGTTCTATTACGAGTTCGGGGAGCAACCAAATGATTCCCGTAGTATTTGCACCTAAAATTATGGCCTAACCCTAAGCTGGTACACATACTACGTTTCGGTGTCCGCCATCTTGGTTCACATACTTCGGGAGGACCCAATTTTTATCGATAATAGCGAAATATTTACCACCCTCCACTGTTTACTGTGAGTACTGTGCGTGATCTTGCGATTTAATTAATTATTTTCTGCAGAATTGTTCAGACATTACCAATTTACAAAAAGGCACTCATGTCGTCATCATATTGTTGCACGCTTGAAGACGTGACGTCAGCTATGACGAGAATACGTCCCTACGTAGACAAAACCCCCATGATGACATCATCCACATTAAACAAAATGTCAGGACATAAAATATTTCTTAAAACGGAAAATTTTCAGGTAAGCATTTTATTTTTTTTCTGCTTGGTACTCTCCATAACTAATTCTAATCTAGCTAATTATTAGACGATGAGATCAGAAAACAAGGAGAGCGATATTCAAATATATGGACACGAAAACCAAAACGAACGGCCAATTTGACGACTCACAACGAGAAAGTGGTTTATAAGTTACGCAATTTTTGATGACTCAATCTCATACAAAAAAAACGAGCATTATAGAGTTGAAATTTTTGCTTTTTGGACACAAACCAACATTATTATCGTTTAAAAGGAAATTCGTTTTTTTTTTCAATTTTGTTTGTCCCTTGGCATTATCAACTCACTCAATGTCTTCAAACCATATTTACCGCGAACAACTTCTTCACAGCCAAATTCTTTCGCGACCCTCAGAAACTGAAATAAAAATAAAATAAAATTTAATAATATAGAAAATATTCGACAGTACTTTCAATTAGACCGGTGAACATCTTAGTAGTGCAAGTAGTCTATTATTGTATATTGCGAACCTGCAAGTATTATCCAATCTTGGAGAAAATTGAGCTTTTCGGTATGTTTTTAACTTCTAATTTATTATTGTTTTTTGAATTTATTTTTACTATCTAGGGCCTTTTACTTCCACCATATTATCTGATATTGATTTTAATTCTAAATTGCGCTCCTTGCACCACGAAATTAACGGCGTCACGGATTGTTAGCGTTATTGAGCTATATTCAATTCCACAGAAAACAGGGTCATTCAAGATAAGAGGCGCAACAAATGCAGTGCTCAAAATCAAACAGGATTTACCAGACGTGAACTGTGTGGTGTGTGACAGCAGTGGGAACCACGGCCAAGCTCTCGCACGAGCGGCTCAGACATCGGGACTCAAATGTTATGTAGTGATGCCAGAAAACTCGCCAAAATGCAAAATTGACGCCGTGAAAGGGTAAGTGTAATGGTTTTGGCGAATTTCCAGAGTATAGTGCCATTTTTATGCCAGTTTGCACTAAGTAAGCTCCCGAGTAGGGCTAGGCAGTTCGAATCGAATATTCGAAGCGGATCGAAGATATATCAATCAGACAAAAATTTAGAATCGCCGCCATCTCATTTCTTTGCCGTCAAAGGTCGAGATGAATTTCTCGTTTATTTTAATGAAGCCATACTTTTGAAACGCAATTCTGAAATATAATTCTGTTTTTCCTAGTAATTATTCATGAAATATGTTTTCTATTGTGTGTGGAAACTCAGTGAACTGCCTGAGTATCGGATTTTATATTTTCAGTAATTTGTCTTTCTGGAAAACCCATCACAATGGACGTTTCCCCGACCCTCTCCCCCTGGAAGATTCTCGCTATACCAGGGGTAGGAAACCTCGCGACTAAAATTAAAGGTTGCAAGTCATTATCGGGCAGCACATACTTTTAGAAAGTTGAAAACCGAACAATAAAAATCAAGAAGTGATACATCTCTCGTATAGAATTTAGATTAATTTCCTCATTACATTGCATCTCAAACATTGCTCATTAAAGGAGCAATTGTTAATTTTATACTTGTTAGATTATAATACAATTTAGTCTACACGTGTCTCACAATAAATTCTGTTACGTAAAGAATATAATCGTCAAAACAGCTGTTTTGTTACTATAGTTCAGTGAAGCGTCGCGTGCCGGATTATATTACTCCGCGGGCCGGATGAGGAACGCCGGCTGTAGGTTGCCGAACCCTGCCCGATACAGTACTTTATCATAAGTAAATTTCTAACGCTGATTTCGAGAGTGTTTTGGAGAGTTGGCGCCCCCAAACTGGCTCACACGTTCAAAACTTCCATTTTTATTCGAAACAACAAACCATGTACCGCTTACAGGTACTGATAGCTGAATTTAGGTTAGTCTATCGCATCGTTTGCAAGAAGAATTTTTATTATTGCAGTAAACTGAAAGTCTTCGGAAAACACAATGACAATTAAGTTATTTGATTCACAACTAATTTTTGGAAACATAACTAAAAACTGACAAATAACACGTAAAACTACGAAAGCTCGACAATGTTCACAACGAGATAGCGATCAGAGACCGCCGACTTATCGATCTAGCGGCGTGTATCTTACGCTCTGAATCAATAGCGACGCCGCGTGTCCCATCACTAATTAATTAATAACTCGCTAACTATACGACATAATTCATCTAAATAGGCTTCTGATCCGAGATATGATGAATGCACATGCAAAATCTGGAGCGGATTCAACCTGGCTTTCGTGAGATATCACGTGTATCCAACAGACAAACACACAAACAGACAAATACCTATCAACATACTTACCGATCAAGATCGATAGGTAACATCGTTTAAATATCTGTCTGAGAAACAAAAGATCTGAGCGGTGGAATAAATTCCAATTGTTAACTTATTTATGACGTAACGCACTACCGTATTTTACGAGCGATGAGGCGTGCTTTGAATAATTATTTTTATTTTTTTGTGAACTTTTGTTAAATTTAGGTATGGGGCCAACGTTGTTCTCTGCGAAGCCTCGGAAGAAGCTCGAAAAAGGGGCGCCGATGACGTCATCAAACAACATGGCGGCGTGTACGTCAGTTCCAGTCAAACTTTTGATGTTATAAGAGGCCAGGGCACGTTGGGCCTTGAAATTATAGAACAAAATCCGGAATGTGATGTCATAGTGGCTGCTGTCGCCGGTGGAGGAATGATATCTGGCATCGCTACTGCAGTGAAGGGCGTTAACTCAAGCGTGAAGGTCATCGCCGCTGAACCGGAACTTGCAAACGATTGTTATATTTCTAAAAAGACGGGAGTTTTAACCCCAAACCCAACTTTTCCGAATACAATTGCCGACGGTGTGAAAGTCAGTGTAGGTGAAAACACTTGGCCAATGATCCGTGACCTCATTGATGACGTCATAACCGTTTCTGAAGACGAAATAAAACATGCCACACTGCTTGTTTGGGAAAGGTGCAAATTGGTTATTGAACCGACAGCAGGGGTTGCTGTAGCCGCTGTCCTTTCTGAAAATTTTAACAAAACTTTGTCGAAACTCTTCCCAAATTCGGAACCTAAGAATGTAACAGTGGTTCTATGCGGCGGGAATGTAGACTTCGGTGTCTTACCGGAATTGTTAAACTGTGCGCAGGACTTAGGATAACGTCCATGACTTCAATAGAAGGAAAACTCAGGAGATTCCGACTCCACGAAGTCACACGGTATGACGTCATAACACCCGAGGGATCAATGGAGAGTTACTTAATATTATATATTGCTATATCCAATGCAAAATCATTATTTAAATAAGTAAATGATACTTTTTAACCAAACTTGCCCCAGACTCAGAACCTTTAAAATTGTAACACATTTATTACTTTGTAAATTATCGAATATGCACCGAATTCATTTTGACTGTAAACCTAGGAGAATCACAGATACTTTTTTACCTGCCTAAAAATGATCTCATATTCTCGAGACAATGGAATCATCGATATTCCCACGAAATCTATACCATTCCAATCTATTTTACAATATATTTACAATGCATTTGACTTTAATTAATTACCGCGCCGATGGTATAAACCGGAAATAATAATAATCTTGCCCAACCAAAATTTCTCCTATCAAAAACGAAACAAACAAGTCTTTGATTGGTCGAAAAAGAACCTTCTTTCCGCAAAAGTAAGAAATAAAGATAGAGGATTTAAACGAAGTAATCTCAAACGCCTTAAATAGAATAACTTAACCCAAAATAAAATAAAAAGTAACGTAGGGGGAGAGGGAAGAACACGCAACAATCCCATTAAGGTATCGTTCTATACTTTATGCTATATGTCGTATCTTGTACTTTCTACACTTCGATTGTTGTGTTATCGTGTGGTTATTTAAACGGAGCAATAAAATCTTGAAAGATTGTGAAAAGGTTATATAAAGTTAACAGGGTTTAATTGAACACGTATAACTTCTGATTACTATATTGCTCAACATTGGAGCCTAATATATAACTGCAGTTGTAATATAGTCAACAACAACCAACGGAATAGTCAACAGATAGAGAACAATTCATATAGCAGTACAATTACGTTACGTAACAATCATACAAAGCAGCGGGAATGTAGATTTTGCCATTTTACCGGAATTATTGCACTTCTCGTCCCGTGACTCCTGTTTGTTTAAAAATAGGAGTATGGCTATGACAGGACCACAATTTGACTGTCCCATTGCCATGACTCTGTTGACGTAAGTTTTGACGTCATACTGCCCGGAGCTCTATGTAGCGTGATCAAATCTTGTGGATGTCTATATGTAGTACAATTTCAATATTTCTTGAAGTAATTGTTATTAAAAAGTTTGCTCGTCAGAAGATTACTGATAAGACGGCAATCACTAAAATATAGGCTTACCATGCGTCCCGGTTTAGCCGGGGCATTCTCGATTTTGACAAGCTGTCCTGCCCGGTAGACTTAATTGTCCCAGTCATGCAGTATGGCAGTTCGAGAAACTTTTTTAATCAATATCATCACATGTTTCGTTATTTGAGGCCATTATCACTGATCAGTCTATTTATCTATTATATTTATGAATATTACTAATATTCATATGACGTGGCTATTACTGGTCTCCGAAATCGAACCACGGTTTGTCTATTCCGACCTGTCCCGTTTTTTGTTTCATATATATGGTGAGCCTACTAAAATACCTGAAACTACAGAATTTTAGTGATGCATTATGAAATAGCCAACCTCATCCTAGCTAGTAAAAGCGCCTGTCAAACCTTCATGAACAGAATGCAAAGCATACTAAGAATTAAACTACTGTAATCGCAGCCAAATAAAGAAACCAGTTTATTAAATTGCTTTAATCATCTGAATAATATTATTAACGAGATAGCGATCGGAGATTGCCGACTTATCGATCTTCAGCAAAAAAATGAAATGAAAAAAATGAAAAAAAAAATTAATTAATCAATTATTAACTCGCTAATTATACGACATAATTCATCGTAAATCAATAGGCCGAGATATGATGAATGCACATGCAATTTGGAGTAGATTGAACCTCGCTTTCGTGAGATATCGTGTGTATCTAACAGACAGACAAACAAATACCTATCAACATACTTACCGATCAAGATCGATAAGTAATAAAAAGAATAAAACCTCACAAAATGTGAAAACGGTTAAAAAGACTGATTTGCTTGAAGTTGAAGGTCAGGTGAGTCGAGCAAAAACCTTAGTGGGCCGGATTGTAAAAAAATGTGACTTCGGCTCCGACTTCACCCGACCCGTTTAGTACATGGTGCGGTGCTGAATTAACCATTTAGCAAAATAAGCGTGCGTTTGGGGCACCAAAAAAGAGAGGGCACCACAGAAATTTCCATAGACAAATTTTCAATAATGACCTAGTCAGACGAAACGTTACAGAAATATATTTGTGTTAGTGTGCAGCAAGATCTTGAATTGCATATTATGGTATTTTTATTCCTGCTACAGCATCCTCGCATTATACGCATATGGGTTCACTATAGCGCAAAGGCATTGAGAAAGGATTGGGAGTTGGGAGTCTCGCGCAACCCTACTGATAGTTATACAGATACAGTATTTGAGTCTGGGCATGCCCGATAGATCATATTATTACGTAACTAATGCAAGTTTTACCGCTGCCAAGGTTAAAAAATAAACGTGCCGAATATCGCGTGTCTAGGTTCTAGTCTAGTCTAGACAGACAAACGATTCTACAATAACTGCTGCAGTATGCGAAGGTTATTAGTCTCACTCCAAGAGCTGTGTGATCAATTTTATTCGAAATGATAGCAGTGGCATCAAAATGTCATTTTTTCTAATTCCAAGCGAGAAAAGAATCGCACTTGGAGGAAATTGTAAATTAGATACTGAAGTTTGAGCAGTCATGCAACATTCATGGTTTGAGAATATTTATTTTTCTCTTTTCAAATATTACATAAATAAATGGCAAGATTTCAACACTTACGACTAAAAATTAGGCACGCCTTATATCTGAATTGTATGATATAAATAAATCTACTCGGGATGCAGTGTATAGTTCAAATTAGAAATGCGCTCACAAAGTCTTCTTATTGTGGTGGACTTTTTGTATGCGTGTGTGCTGTTATCTGCATATTCAGTACTCGATTGTTTTTGTGCATGAGTCTATTCACCGAACAGTCGATCGCGAGCTATTTTTAAGATTTTGTCGATCGCGGTCGAAAGCAGGTTGGCCACCCCTGTAATAGGGCATTAGCTTATTTGTCTGAATTTAAGGATATGAATTATGAGGATCTTTTGTACAAAGCTCTCTCCAAAAAACACCCCTGCCACCGCTTAAAATGAAAAATTAGTAATTGTCCATTTAATATACGGGCTAATTTGTTATTTCAAAACGTGACGGAGGTGTTTTTCTCAATTCGCTCTATTTTGCCCTAATGGCGGGGTCTTTGTACGAAAGCTCCAACTACAAATATATATAAAAGCAAACCTAATACTGTACTCAAACAGTATTGTCGACTCAAAGGAATCTTTGAAGTGTCACAAGTTTGATACAGTAGTGGCTAACCTAATAGGATTATGAGTTGGGTTGCATGAGACTAACTCCCCTTTCTAAATATATACATTTATGCTAGTAGATCCATATGCGTATAATGCAAGGCTGCTTGCTGTAGCAGGAATAAACATGACTATACCATGCAAATTCAAAAGACTCAAGAGACATTGAATAGTAACCTCTATTTGATTGAGGTATTTGAATATTTGAAATATACATACATTAATAATGACCACGGGTGGGCAAGGTTTTTGAACCAGGGGCCAAAAATTGTGTCCACCTAGACTGGACCAGGGGCCATGGAAGTGGAACGTAAAAAGGACATTTTATGCACAATATTTACAGTGTTACAAAAGTAGAGGTGAAAAACAATGAGCCTCGTGCCAAAACTAAATTTAACCGCGATCTCAACAAATTCATGAGCTATTTTTGGCTAAAACATCGATATTTCGGTTTATTTATGGCAATTTGAATTCGGTTTGGTTATGGCAATTGAATTACCGAATTTGGCCCGCGGGCTGTACTTTGCCCATGTCTGATATAGACTGTTGGATTTGAATGAAAACTTGCGGAACCCATGGACTGTACTAGCGAAACTAGCTACTAGTAAATATGCTTCATCCAACTGCATATCCAGGCCTCAGACGCTTTCATATGGAGATCTTAACCTAAGCTAAAGCCCTAAGGCCCTCCTCGACAGCCTTTTCTTGGGACAGGTCGGCTCCGCTCCTTTTGTTATCATCTTATCCAGGGGTGTGCAACCTTTAATACGGGAGGGCCAGATACAAATAACTAGATGAAACCGCGGGCCGCACCTTTATGTAAAATTGGCTTCCTAGTAGTTGCAGGCTCAAAATTACTATAACTTCAAGTCGGGAGTGTAACCCGGAATCCGGATAGTCTGTTGGTTGAGTTATTATTAAAATCAGTTCCAGTCCGTACACCAATCTAACCTGGTTTTGATGCAACGATATCGCAGAAATGTGATAATTGTCTAGGTGTCGCTCATGAATACACAGCCGCCCTGATAGTGGCTGTTAATATGGGAAGATATGAGGTAACAAGCAAATTTTTTTTATAAAAAAGTAAACATCTGAACATGAAATATTCGAGCAATCCATAATTGTCATAGTCTTTTAAAAGCGACCTTTCTTATCTGCCTTCGAGTGACTCCCAGTTTTATACTTATTGGACACCAAGAGTGCCTATGAATCGTTTTGGTATCGGATACGAAGTTTCCAATTACTGGATCAGTTTCTTTGAAATTTGAATGGATTGTTCTGTTATTATGCTGTTGTTCTTGTAGGTATTTTTCTTCATCGTATACCGATTTTCCCATATATTACTGGATCAATTGCTTTGAAATTTGAATGAATCGTTTTGTTATAATGCTGTTGTTATTCTTGGAATTTTTCTTTTTGTTGCTATCGTATACCACTTTCCCACTTTGGAATTTTCAGTGGTTAAATATTGCATTTTTCGCTGCAAGCTATTGCTTTTTTTTTATTTTAAAAACTTCTGTATGATTTGCGGGATTGTTTTTTTTATGTGCGACGACGTTATTGAAACTGGGCACCTTGTCGCGGTGCCGCGTTCGCTTTAGTTGCTTGCTAATGGTGGTCAGTCATGAAGACTGCGGTACGGGTAGTCTACTGTGACAGAATGCATACCCGTACTACCTCGTTTTGGCTTTTTTGTCCATATATCAGAGCATTTGTTTGTTTGCTTTTTTGTTTATTTTTCATTCCGATAACAGCTTGGAAAAGTTACATCAAACTTGGCGTTGACAAATAACGCCATCTAAATAAGAACCTGGTCTCGTATTTGCCATTCCTCTGTCATTGGAGTCAGAGCCTACAGATAGATAAACATTCGGTCGATTCCACCATTCTCTTACTAAGGGTCCTTTTGGACCCCATTTCATGAAAGAGTTTTTTGAAGTGATAGCCCCCGTCTGAAATAAATAGTTAGTCATTAGTGGACATCGACGAATTTTACATTCATTCCAAACTTTTGCTTCAAGAATACCACGGTCATTCATCCGAGGTATCTTGTACTTTCTGTAGTATTACGAATATTCTTCTAATTTTTATTATCATTACTATTATATTATTACTAATATAGATGTTCATGCATATATATAAAACTACTCAAACTGTACAACAAGAGTGGGTGTGACATGCGCATAACGTTAGATAAGAATTCATTAGTGATTGAATAAACAGTTTTTATGCAAATCGAGGAAGGAATGAAAAGTTTCTAAATTTGCAAAGGGCAACTTAAACGGTTTGGAACCACTGTTAAATCACTGCATGTCAATAAGTTTGTCAAAGCCATACATGCCGATATCAAGGACACTGCGAAACTATATTCCCAGTAATAGCCTTCAAGCGAAAAATACATACTTTAAACCACTGAAAATTTCAACGCTGTTGGCCCATTAGTCAAAGAGCAAAGTTGTCACATCAAGGAGAAAATGAAAAATACTACAAACAAGAACAACATGGTACTCCTGTAGTATGTGAACCAAGATGGCGGACACCGGAACGTAGTATGTGTACCAGGTTAGGGTTAGGCCATAATTTCAGGTACAAATACTACGGGAGCCACAATGCTAGTCCCCGAACTCGTAATAGAACTAAAATAAGGAAAATTGGAATAAAATTATGGCCTAACCTGCTACACATACTACATTCCAGTGCCCACCATATTAGTTCACATACTTCTGAAGCGTCAACAACATAATAACAAAACAGTCCATAGATCCAATTCGTCCCCAATAAATCATTACCTCAGTATTGACAATTACTCCCGTCCAAACAAGGACATTCTGGTCGTATTTCAGTTTTATCTTTCCCACCACCGCATTGTAAATGCTTTCGGTTTCAAAGTGGGCGGTAACCGAAGTTTCTCTCAAACAAATTTCCTCCGCTACATCGTACGAGACATCCATTATGTCATGAATTTCAGACCAGTAACATGTGTCGTTAGATATGATATCACATAAATCTAAAATACGAGAAGCAGAGTATTAGACTCCGCGCAGTTGGTGTGTGTAGTATGAAAATATATGGCGTTTTTAACAATTTAAGTCTATTGCGCCATCAATTTAGAATGAACTTTCAACATGTCTATAACGTGCTCCTGGCGGACTTTACAACATCAAGTCATGGAGAGAAAATTCACCATACCTTGCTTTTTATCCCAAGCTGTAAAAAATTGGAAAGCTATATAAAATCGTAATAATTACGGTAATTTCAAATTTAATAACTTTTTGTATTTCAAATGAAATAGCATTTACATATTTTTCCCGGGGAGAGGAAAGCCGATAAGATGAATTCATTATATGGCAAACCACGGGCTTACCATTTCATTTCGAGTCGTGAATTAGTTTGTCAGTTATTCGTTTTAGATACATGGGCTTGATGGTGGAGGATGCCACAACCGACCAGCGCTTGCGTGAACCACCCTACAGTGGCGTGAAGTTCAGCAATCCTCTTACACATAATCATCCTAAATCTGCGACGCTAAGTGATAAAAGTAGCTCTAGACATATTGTGAGATATCAGGGTCTTGAACAGAGTGCAAAGCGCGAGATAGGATCGAAATTAGGGCTAGGCATTTCGAATCAAATAGTAAGTATTTAATTCGAATTGTTACCATCTTGTTTTTATTGTTCGCCAGAGGTCAAGGTGAAACCGTCAATTTATGTTCATGAAAGTTTCAAAATGCAGTTCTGACGACTTTTTCGTTTCAGTGAGCTATTGATTAAACAAGTTTCTTATTTTGTGTTAGCACTAAGCGTATATACTGTCTGCGTGATGGAATCTTTGTTTTCGGTGATTTATACGTCCGGAAGACCCATTAAAATAAAAATATAAGTCACGTACAGTTACATATATTCCAAGTATTCCCGATTCGAAAAAATCAAGTATACGAAAATGCCCAGTCCTACCCAAAATAGCACAATTCTATACCTCAGCATAGTAAGAACCATGTATAAATTGTCTACTTAACCTGTATCAAAAGCCGTTGTTCCCATCGTCGTTTCCATTGTAGTCGTCATAGAAGAAGTAGTTGACGAATTGTTGTTCATAATTGAAACGGGTAAACTTATTGCGATAATCAGTAGAGTAATTCCAACAATGATAACTACAGATCTCTTTCGGATAGTAACCTTGCCTTAAAAATCACGAATTATAAACATTTGTAGGTACTCATGTAGTTTGTGAACCAAGATGACGGACACCGGAACGTAGTAAAGCTACCAGGCTAGGGTTAGACCATAGTTTTGAGTACAAATATTACGGGAGTCACTTGGCTAGTCCCCGAACTCGTGAGCCGTGATAGAATCAAAATAAGGAAAATTGAAATAAAACTATGGCCTAAACCTAACCTGGTACACATACTACGTTCCGATGTCCACCATCTTGGTTCACATACTACGGGAGTGCCCATTTGTAAATTGAAAATACCACAGATTATACTCCAGTAATTGACAAAGAGTATTTTACAATTTTGTAAACGAAACATATGATGGCTCAGTAGCAGTGATTTCCCCACACCCCTAAGAAAGGCAGTGTGTAGTGAACATCCCACCCCCCAAAAAATTTAAAACATAGCGGCGTATATATCTATGTCAGCCAAATACATAACTCATAAGTTATAAATAGTTGCATCGCTAATGGCAAAATATCTACCACCCCTTGAATTTGGATTTTAAAAAAACACCCCGCAACGTTCTAAAATCAGTACTTTTCGGGTTCGGGTTAGAAATGATTTAAAAATTTGAATTTTCTGCATAATCTGCATTCGAAACCCTATCTTAATTAATAATTACTAGTTTCTTTATTTTGAGCGTTGGCGTGGGCTTTCTACAAAAGTATATCTCGGGTTTCGACTGCCATTTTCACCACCTCTTTCATGGAGTGATAAATTGTGTAGACAATGCCGGACAAGAAAGATTCTTGTTTTTCTAATAGCTCCTTCACATATTTCTATCTGTGGCTTATTCTACGGGGCCTTGTTCGGAGAGGAGAGTATGCACAAGCGTCTCATAAAAAAACTATCAAATATATTGCTCACTTTTTGTAGTTGTGGATTCTTTATTGTTCATATTGTTTTCACCAATACTTTGTGGTCTTTTCTGATTGTCAATTTCTCTTGTATTTTTCCCATTAACTTTGTTGTTAGTATTTATCGCCGAACGGGAAATATTGCCAGATCCTCCGATATCATTGCATCGTTGAATATCTTCCTTGGTATCGAGGTTAACTCTTTTCGCTTTAAAGGCTGCCATTGCTTATATACGGGGTGGTCGCTAGAAAAACAGAAAAATTTTTCAACCGTTATTTATTTTTACAAACAATAACTTTTACAAAGTTCACAAAACAGTACCCCTGTCAATTTCTCTACAATGATAATCTTCAGCATACTACGCGGAACCTTCGTGGATATTCCGAATATATTTGTGATTTATGTTATTTTTTCAAATAATAATTTACAAATAGTGAAACTGTTGATGTTAGTAATCGATGGACAATAAATAGGTTATGGCTACGCGCCATTAAATCCTATTTTCTTTCAACAAAAATATTTCAAACACTTTTGTCCTGTAGATACCGCAGTTAAATGTTGCCATTTTTCTATAATCAGATAAAAACAAATGATGGTTGCAAGTATGATTCTGTTGCAGTGTCTGCAACCACAAGTACGAAAACTGGCCTCGGCTGCTTCACCCGATATATCAGTTGATACCAGAACTGGATTGTACCGGTTTATACTGGTTGCAATGCCAAGAGTGTCATCAACCATACACAAAGTATTGCAATCAATAAATCATTATCTAGTTGGCGCTTCAGAGGTATGTGTACCAAGATGACGCGCAACCTGAATCCTAACCTGGTACACATACTAAGGTCAGGATGTGCGCCTTTTTGGTACATATACTTCGGGAGCACCCTGAAATTTGTAATTGCCAAGTTTACCTGTAACAGGTGGTCTGGCCGGAGACCGCAAAACGCAAGTTTCTAAGAGAACTGATGTTCTAAAAATTGCTATGTGTGACACAGAATGTTTTTAGAAATCGAAACTGAATATGTCAGGATTCCCCAAGAACAAGGGCTTCAAATGGAATTTGCGGACTAAATGGATGTTTCCCCGAGAATTGACTTCCTTGTTTACTTCATGACATTGGCCAATCAGCTCGCTCAGTCAGATTTACAGGCGTCGTCGTAAACATTACCTCGTTTTCGCGTTTTTGAAATCTATTCGTTAGTTTCTAGTTGTGTTTCGGATATTCAAATATATATCAAATAATTCAATGATCACTTTTCAGTTTCAGTTTAATCGAAAATTAGTGTAGAAATAGCTGTTATAGACTAGGCTCAAATTCTCTACCGGTACTTTTAAAAAACCGATTGTTTGGCAGTGTATTTTAATTCAGTTTGGTTTTTCCGTCTATACATACATAAATTGATAAACTAGCAATGATTAACTTAGGTAAGGCATGTGTATATTTTCGTTTGGAAGCATCTGACAACTGAGCGATCATCATTCGCGCATGTTAATGATGTTAGTCTTCGCTATAATTGACTACAGTACATGTATTTCGAGGGTAAAAACAACATTTTAAAAATGTAAAAATCGAAAAGGTAATTTAATGTGGGGCTCCGTAAATAATAGTCTATCTGTATACCGGCTCCATAACACCAACACTTCAAGAACCCCTGGTCTAGGATAATTGATCAATACGTTATCAGTTGTCTTGAATAGTCTAGTACAGCGTTTCCCAAAATTCTACGGCCACGGATCACTTACAATTTCTCGCCTTGCGGTACAACAAAAAAAAAAAAAAATTTGATAAAGAAAAACGGTGTAATGCAGCAGTTCCCAATGGGTTCGCAGTGGCGAGTTGACAAATACGACGCAAAACTAACAGATTTGTGTTAAACATACTAAATATGATTGAATATTTTACATAGTACACCTATTATAACTGTTTTATTGTTTCTAATTTAAATGGTGTGTACATGAATCAATAAATTCATTTTACCTTTCTATTTCTTTTACTCTCCATTACGCAGTGTTTACCTCTAATGCCAATGCCAATCGAATGGAGGTAGAAATACTTGTTGCAACTTCGTAAGCTGCAGACCTGCAGTTTATTTATCTGCTAAATCAAGTTTAGCAAATATGAGTAATTTTTTCAGCATTTCGAAGTAAAACCAGGCAGAGAAGAAGAGTTGACCTTTTCCTTTATTCTTTGGACCTGCTTGTTTTAATATGGAAAAACCAATAGGATTACTGTAAATTTGATAATGAACTTAACAGTCAAAAGCTAGACCGACGGTTAACGAAAATGCCACAACCTTAGTTAGTGCGTTTTAGGCCGACCGTGACGCGTTATTGAACGGTCAGTTGGGCGACAACTTCACGATTCTTAGATCGCTTTGGCGAACAATTCAGACGTATTTTTGGTTCCTTTTCCATGGAACACTCTGAAGACGCTTGCGGAACATTGGTGCTCCGCGGAACATAGTTTGGGAAACGCTTGTCAATGGGACGTTCCGCGGAACGCAGTTTGGGAAACGCTTGTCAATGGGAAATATTTTTTGTCCTGTTCCCAGAAATTTAGGACTTTCCCATCCCGTGGGATGTTTCTCACTGGAATCCCACTTTCATGGACAACGCTGACGTAATCTCAGCACAAAATAGATAATGGGAACAAATATTACGGAAACTGTAACTCTCACGTAAAAACCTTAAATTTGCGGCTTCGGCAAGGATATACTGCTAGATCAAGCTGATGTTAAACCGAAACTTAATGCACAACAGTCGTGTATGAGGGCAGGATTTGTGGTACCATATGCGTGTCATTTGGGTATTAAATATCGAATGGTTACAATGAATATGTTGTATACAGTCGAGAGCAGGTAGGCAACCATTTAAAAACGTTCCTGCAATTTTAATAACATTAGACAATTTTTCAACAGAATTTTAATATTTTCATGGTGAAAGATACAAAAGATATATAAAGCCTGTGATGGTATACAAGGGGTTAGCATTGAATAGGAGTAACATATGTATCTCGGGGGAAAGGAAAGTCTATACGACAGCATATTCATATATAGCCTTGCTATTCTGAAGTGAGGGAACCCGTTGTTACTGAATTTGATAAAACGAGAACCATTTTTCAAATTGATGATATTATGAACTGCCATCGTTCACCCAATAACCAGGTCATGGGGTAAAGGAAAGCTGATAAGACCGTTAACCGTTCCTAGCATGTCAGCGATCGCTTGCAACTCATTTATCAGTTATCTTTATACTTTCAGTCACACAAACTTTTAACAATACGATACAATAATTAACACAAGATGTGAAATATTTCAACATATAAACTCAATCCAACATTCAGCACCAGAACGTTAATATGAAATTGATAGACAAAATCGATAGCCATTGAAGTTTAAGCAAACCCTATCTAGCCGCCCTCCCTCTAAGCGTCTTGTATACCCCTCCTAAAAATGTTATAACTTCGTGTTAATTATTGTATCGCATTGTTAATTGTGAGAATTATATATTCAGGAAATAAACTGCACTCTGTCAGATGCTGAATTAGGCACAGTGCTTGGGATTAATTCAGCACTTCGATAATTCGAAAATTTACTTCAAAAATACTCAAAATGAGCGAGCTTGGTTACCAGATCAATAATTGCATTGAAGTAATCGATCTAGACTTAATATAACCTAGTGATAATGGTGGGGCAATAACAGAATATTACCCGAACGAAGAGTTAAAGAGTCTTTAACCCAGGGTTTTCCAAACTAGGGTCCATGATGACTGCACAGGAGGTCCGCAACGATGTGAAAAGATTTTAGTCAATGTTAATGTTTGATTTGTAATGAAAAAATCAATTGCATCTTTTAGGTTGAGCCTTGCGGACTATATCCATTGCTGTCAAAAAAGGTAATTGAAATTTCATTGCCTTTTGCAACGACCAACATATGCGAGGCAGCGTTTTCAGTTCTTACCAATATGATGACAAAATACAGGTCGAAACTTGCCGTAGAGTCAGACCTACAAATTTACTTGTCAAACATTGATAAATTGCGCAGTAAAAAGCAATCTTTTCCCTCACGTTAATACCGTTTATCTTGTAAATGAAACATTATCCTTCCTCATTGGTTAGGCACAGAAATTAATACGACATAGGATGGGGGTCCGCGGCACAAAACATTTAGGATACCCTGAATTAATTAGACGCTATTCAATTTGACACCAAGACTGAACAGCAGTATCTGATTTTCGTGAGGGTTAAAAATCGGGTGATAATTTGACTTATGATGTTGTAAAACGAAAACTGACCAGATATTCTCCATGTGATGAAAATTGTTGGGATCTCGTTAAAAGTAAGTAGAGGGAAAGTAGTTCAATTTTAATAGGACAATGAACCTCAGACTCTGTCTACTTGCTTTCATAGATTCGGCGTCTGCTTGATATTTCTTTCTGATTTTTCGGTCCCGATTTAAATCTTAATTTGCTCTTACTTACATCGATGTTTTCATTAAACAATAGTAATACCTTTGCACGAAAGAATTATTCCAATATATATTTACGCATGAATGATTTAAGAAATGGCTTTGAGTATTTTCAAACGATTAGAATTTTTTCAATCTAAGTCTTTTGTGACAAACGCATGCTACTAAAAAGCTCAAACTAAATTTGTGACAATTTTCTGCAAACGATTAATATTTGTAAAACACATCTAAGACAGAAAATGTAATTATCTGACTAAATACAATAAACAAATCATATACTACAATAATTTTCATATACGTAAACTCAAATGTAAATAAAATTAATATTTGAATATCATGTTTCCACAAGATGAGAGGGAACTATAAAGATATCCTGGCAAATTTTACATTTTTGATTAGGTTACAACTAAACTTGGTTTTCAATGGAAATTGGTTTATCATAATATTTTCTCAAATTCCAATTCACACTTTTATTTTTAACGAAAGGCGGATTTTCAGATGAGGGTGTCGGCTTAAATCATCTTTTCAATTTATCAATTTATTTGCGACACACTTACACTGGTAATAAAATTTGTAAATGTGGATTGTTTAGACAATTCTTTGTTAAAATGATAAAAAAAATACGTGAAACACATCTAAGAAACAAAATAATAATACAATATAAAGGAAATCATATAATACATTGATTGTCACTCAATAAAACGAAAATATATAAGAGATGACATGTGTCCATTTTGTTCATCTTGTTTGAACACGACAATTAGGGGGATGACAATTTGAAAATGTTCTGACCGTTTCAACTACCAGCTACACAACCAACTTGGAATTTGGAAAGACTAATATTAAAAATGCCATGTTTTTACCAATTTTGAAAGGAAGAAAAAAAATTTGGATTTGTAGAGATTGCTTTGAATAGAATGGATGAGAATTTCGGATTTATATTCGAAGACAGAGATGCAAACTATTAGAACATTTGTATTTAAAGCAAATTGTCACCCAAATATAAAAACAAGCGCTAAGATAAAAAGAAAATACAAGAATAAAAATGCATGAAACAAACCACTGAAAGTTGTCGAATTTTGGCTATGATACGAAACGTAAAATTACCCTGAATTTGTGAGAGCAATGATATCGGCCACAAAGTCAAGGATTTAAAATCTAACAATTAGCTTATGAGGAGCTTTTCCTCTGAATGAAGTACAAGCATGCGCTAATGTTCCAAGAGCTATTTTCGAATGTTTGTGTAATCTTTCGAGAACTGGTTTCAATTTTTTTATGTTTTCAAGAAACATCATTTTTTTGAATTTTAGTAAGACAATTCTATAAAAATGATAGTAAGTTAACTCGTTCCATTCAAATCACTGTCTCGATGAGTATTAGTAAAAATATATAAGATAAGTATATAAAATAATAAGATGGTAACAACGAAAACAGTTTGACAGTTTGCTATAACAGTTGAATGGAAGTTTAAATTTCACACAGGACGTTGCTGATAGCATCTGGGCAGTTGGCAATGTATTGAGCTGCACTTGTTGAATTTTCATGAACCGCGATTAAGATGTTTGTCCAATCAGACACACTCTGCTCGTTGACTGGATACCTTTCGTACCATTTGAAACTACTTTGTGGTATCTCAATTCCATTGCGGAAACGAAGAATCTGATTCTGAAAGAGAGAATTGAATGAATATAGGGTGTTCAATTAAAATTTGATTGAATTTAAAAGTTATGGAGTTTGTCATCTTTTTTATCGCTATATTGCCATCATATGACAAAGATAACGTAGAATGTGATTATAAAAAAAAGTTATTAAATATTAAGTCTTTAATTATTACTTAGGGATTGTATATAATCAATTTTTATGAATTATCTTAACTTTTCCCTTACCGTACTGGCATGATTTCTCAAACATCTTGGGTTCGAGTCATCGATTATCCGGTTAACCGATTTTATCTCAACAAGTAATAAATAAACGAGAATATCGGTCAGAGACCGAAGACTTATCGATCGAAAGTGAGGGTGAGGGCAATATTAAATCCAACGACTTATTCACGAACGAACGACATATTCAGCGTCTCTAATTATTATTTCTTATTACGGCTGAAAAAAATATATTCATACAAAAAATCGACTACCTAAACCAGGGGTATGAAACAGGCAGCCCGCGGACCACAACCCCGCTCGCGAAACCATTTAGTGTGGTCCTTGTAAACACACAAATTTTTCCCATCAAGCATAAGATCCGACAATTTATGTTCACAAAAGAGCTCACACGATTAGAAATACATAATAATTTTTTGCTCTTGTCGCTGTGTTAAATTTTTTTGTTTGCCGTTGCTTTTATTATTGTGAGTTTAATTTTTTATTTTAATTTTTAAATTCGAAAAATTGAACAAAGTTCATGCAAAACAATCACTGGATTACATAAGGACCGAACATGGCCTCGGTAGTGAACTCATTTCGGAAGCTGTGAAATGAGTATTCAAACATGATCTTTAATACAGTGTGTCCCTGACCAGTGGTCCCGTCGTGACATACGACTCTTTTTTTCCTAATGAGTTATCAATGATATAAGTTTCGTATTGTGTGTGAACGCCCAGCGAACCGTGTAAGTGACCAATTCTACATTTCCAGTAATTTTGATCTCTGGTGGTCCCATTGCAATAAAAACGTCATATTTAATTACATGTCTTTCAAGTATTTATTCGATTTGAAAAATATGCATTTGGATTTTGAAATCATCATCTATTCGAAAATGCCCAGCCCTATTTGCGACATCATTAATCACGTGACACGGAAATTACAAACTTTGTGAATTCGGTTTTTGATCGTTTACACGAGACGGTATATGCGATTGTATGATTCTACTTCTAGCTCAAGTTCAATCAAACGTTGACTCATCAGAGTTTATTGGTCCACGGAATAGGAAACGACCTGTCTTGACTTGACTGTTTGCGTCGTGCACTTGTGTACTGTACTCTGCGTGCATTTGCAGCTTTGAATCCCGTGGGCGATAATCACACGGAAGAGAATTGCTGGACTCCTCCTCGCCGTGAGGTAGTTAACGTAGCCCAGAGGGTCAGAAATCTACGGCCCGCGGGCCAGATTCGGTGGTTTTGACAATGAATTAATTTTATAATCTACGTTCTGGTAGTAGATTATATATTTTACGTTACAGAATTTATCGTGAGACACGTTTAGACTAAATTATATTATAATCTAACAATTTAGTGGCCAGCTACTCTCTAACGATCCTACAATTTAAATATAATTAGACAAATGGCAACACGCAGAAAAGTTGATGCTGAGTGCAGGGTTTCAGTAGCGCAGAAAATATTCAAATGGAGCTCCTTGAGATGTAATGCAATGAGGAAATAAAATTCATATTCTATTCGGAAGATGCATCACTGCTTGGTTTTTATACAAATGTATATTTTTAAAAGAAATCTCTATCAAAATGCAAAAAAATTCACACCGATGTTTGGGAGTACTTATGTGTGCGAACCGAACAATTATTTTCCTAAATGAACATTACAAAGAACAAGCAGAGAACTAGGATTAGTGATGCCCATTTAGAAAATATTCCGATCTTGGCTTCATTCAGCGTGCCGTCGAAAAGCTATCAAACGGGATGCAGCAATAAGACAGTGTCACATCAAATGTCATTTATAATTTTTTTCTTTTATTAAGACGACTGAGTTGAATTCACGAATTTTTGCAGTCTTCTCGCGCTGTTCCGTTTTTTGACTTTCAAAAAATATGTGCAGCCCGCCAAGACTTGCAACCCTTAATTTTGTCCCGCGAGCGACAAAAGGTTGCCGATCCCTGGCGTGACCGATGGTCGATTACTGCCCGCCAAGACTTGCAACCCTCAATTTTGGCCCGCGAGCGACAAAAGTTTGCCGACCGCAGGCGTAGACGATGGCCGATTACGGCTACACCACTAAGTCAATGAATATGAAACAAATAAATGGGTAATTAATTAATAAATAAATTAATTCTATTGACTGGTGACTGGAGACTGGACTGGAGGCCGTGGTAGGCTACATGATCAGGAATCGAAGATGGGGCGATGAAGTAGTATAAATTGCGGTAGGGGGGCGATGGTACAAAAAAGTTTTGGAACCACTGGTCTAAAACGCGCAGACGATCACCGAAATCAAGCAAGCTATTTTTCTCGTTTGCTTGTCGTATTGTAACGATCCCAAAGGAAGTTCGCTGGCGTTAGCGAGTTCGTTATCGTTGGCGGAGATGCTATTTTGGGGCAACCCTAAAATGCGGGAAACGGGAACTACGGAAAATGCACTAAAATGCGGGAACGACGGGAAATTGCGAAAACTAAAATGCGGGAACTACGAGAATGACGGGAAATACGGGAAATTTCACTAAAAAGCGGGAAATTTCACAAAAAGCGGGAACGACGGGAAATCGCTTTAAGGTACGGGAAATATTCATTTTGGGGCTCCACGTTGATGGTGTAGAGCAGCATACTAAGAGAACATTCCTGACGGATGCCCCTGAGTATGCTGATTTTGTGGGTAAATGCCCCATTAACCTCTATAACGCTTGTTATATTGGAATAAAGGGATTTGATAAGTTTCAAGGCGTTTGAACCTAGGTTGATCGTCTCGGACTTTAATATTCCGAACGAATACATGGATATCATTGTACATGACACTGGCCCAAAGGATCGTTATCAGAATATTGCAATTGGAGATCGAACAATATCTTGCACATCTAGATAGTGACACATATCTTGGCGATGGTACGTACATTCGATGTGGTGCCCGACATTTCCTTGCTGTTGTTCACAATTCACTGAAAAGTGGGTGCATCCTATCCTCCCTGCGTATATTTCTTATTACGTGACAAGAGACACACGTACAGATGATGGGAACGTTAAAGCCCTTTTTCCCAAATTCTGACCCGATCAAAATCATTAACTTCGGTACCCAAATTACACGTTATTAGATGAATTTTATTCTGATTAACATTGAGAAGAAAGAGAGCGGAACCACGTTTCAAACTTTCAATCGGTGTCGGAGAAATTATAATTGTTTTTGAGTGTATAACAGCTTTTGAAAAGAAAATTTTGATTTCAAATTAGTGGACCTTAAATGAAAATGAAATACTAATTTTAAATTGGCTGGAACAAAATCACGGAATTCAAAGGATTACTAAATTCTGTTTGTTACTACTTTCACGCAAATTGAATTCACCGGAGTTACCTGGGAACAAAGTGGAAACTATCTCCCCTCCGAGTCTCCGAGAAAGATGTAACCTAAGGGTGGGCAAGGTTTTTGACCAGGGGCCACAAATTTTGCCCACCTAGTCAGGTGGGCCATGTAAGTATGACGTGAAAAATTACATTTTATGAACAATATTTACAGTGTTACAACGCAAAGATGGAAAACAATGAGGCTCGTGCCAAAACTAAATTTAACCGCAAACCCAACAATTTCCTTGAGCTATTTTCAGCTACACATAGAAATTTGGTTTCAGTTTGGTTGTGTCAGCATCAGGCGGGCCAGATTGAATTACCCAATGGGCCGTATTTGGCCCGCGGGCCGTACTTTGCCAACGTCTGATGTAACTTGTACTAAAAAAGTGAAAATGACGTACTGTCTTTATGAAATTCGACTGTAAAGAGTAATGTTGAACTGCAATACTGTGTAATGATAATATAAATATAAATTCTTGAGATATTTATACTTGATGTATGTTATTGTGATAGATACCGGTAGTAATGCACAAGGTTATTCACGGTGATTCGCTTGATATAAAAAATAAGTATGTTTTTACAATATGTACAATATACTCAATGCAATTCAACTAGCCTGTCAGACAAGAGCAAATTGATGAAGCACTGAACGTTAGATATTTGGTTTGCAGATTCACTTCCCAAATTATCTCACGCATTTTAGCGCCGATGACCGCATAAATACGCATTTTTATCGAAAAACAGTAAACTAAAATGAACAGCAACTATAAAGTAATATCATAATTCAAATTATTCTTCTAAATAAAGCAGATGAACCACTTTCATTTAGGCATGAATACACAACTCCGAAACAATGCAGTAGGCCTATGCTTTATGTAATTTTTTTTTTCAGAGTCAACTTGTTTCGGGTTAATCAGTTTCGTCGTAGGCTGCGTGACGTTGTTAATTAAAGTAAGATTCTGACCCGCTCGACCCTCGTCAGTAGCGGTGGCGTAGGGGAAACGCAGAGACTTGACTAAACGTTAGGCTAGAAGTTCGAACCCCACCGAGTTGTAGTGAAAGGATCAGAACACATGACAGGCGATCGTGGTACTAAAGAGAGCCGACGGAGGGGGAGCAGCTCAAAAAAATGGTAATACAGAACTGGGGAGCCGGCCGTCCTGCTGACCCAGAAGGATAAAAGTGAATAGATTGGTAATATAATAGGACCTGGGGGCCACCCGCCAAGGGAGACACTTAGCCAAGAGAGTTTGAGGATAAATAGAAAATTGAAGTGAAGTGGTAGAGGCCCTTGGCTTGGTGAAGAAGGAAACCGACGGTGGCAGGGAAAATAAAAAGATCTTGTCAGAACATCAGAAAATTAAGAGCTTACAACACGAGCCCCCTCGTGAGAAGAGTAATGATGAAAAAAACCAACAGCAGGAGAAAGCAGCCCAGGAAAATAGAATGGATGTTAAGTGTCAGGGAAATAAAACAAACAGGGGCCAGTGTCGGGGAAATAGAAATGAAAGAGTGTTAAAACAGGGAATAAAAATCAAAGCAATGAAAACTAGCGAGCGCGGTCCTGGTCAAACGACCGGAAACAATCGGAGGAGAAGAAAATAAAAGAGTACGAAGAGAATCCAGGGAGTGCGAACGCCCCGTGGTAAAAAAGAAGCCGGCGGCAGAAAGATTAAATAAAGTAAAGGTGACTGGGGAAGCGAGACGTCAAGGAAAGATATATATAGTCAGGGAAGTAGTAAAAAAGTGTGAACAGAATGGAAAATAGAAAGTCCGGGAAAGAGCCTGACGACAGGGAGAGAAAGCAGCCCAGGAAAATAGAATGAAGAGGCAGCCGCCAGAAGTTAGTGAGAAGTGTCAGCGGTTTCGCCCGTGGTGAAAAAAGGAGGAGTAAAAAAGAGTGTGAAGAGAATGGAAATATAGGAAGTCCAGGGAGTGCGAGGGCAAGAAAGGAAGACAAAGCTTCCCAGGAAGATTAATATAAGGTAGACTGGAGTGTCAGCGGTTCGCCCGTGGTGAAAAAGAAGCCGGCGGCAGAAAGAAGAAGAGAAAGCGACACGTCAAGGAAGTAGTAAAAAAGAGTGTGAAGAGAAGGAAAAAAATAGAAAGTCCAGGGAGTGCGAGGGAAGATAATAAGGCAGTAGACTGGGGAGATAAAGTAGTCCGGGAAAAAATATCCAAGGCAAGGAGGGCCGTACTCAGAAAAATTAAAACAGTAAAAAAAAGGACTGGAGAGCGAAGCCAACGGCATGAGAATCTATCCAGGAAGATAAGTTAAAGTGAACAGGGGAGATACAGGAAATGGAAATGGGAAGTCGAGGCAAAGAGGGCTGGGGAGCAAAGAATATATAATATATATGCCAGAGGTCAAACAAATCTTATTAAAAAGCGTAGTCGGTAGTTTTTTCGCTTTGAAAATGGAGTAACCAAACTAAAATAAAATTTTGATTTCATCAATACATTACAACTACATGGAGCGATTCAGATACTCCCTGTGTGGAATTCAAACTTTCTCCAACACTTATAGCAGTGTTTCCCAATCTTTTTTTGTTCAATTCTTCTCTTCGCCCATTCTGTAACCTCTAGCTTAGGGTTGTCCAATCTTTTTGGACGAAGGGCCACATTTAGTTTACGAAAAATTGCGCGGGCCACTTGACATGATAGTTATGTTCTAGTTTTCACTACACCGACTACAGATCAATGAAAAGCAAACAAAGCACCTTAATTATAAGAACAATGGAAATACGAAGATACAGTGAAGTCAAAAGTTTAAACCACACATGGATATTTCAATGGAAAGTATGACACTGCGTTTACCCAAGTTTTTTATTAGTAGGTACAATGGATGTAGCAATGCGGAGCGGATTTTTTCACGTGGCTGTCAGAAATTGGTGTCTCACGGGGGATTTTACATGGTTCATCCCTGAAAAAACTTGCTCGCAGAAGTAAATGCTGTCGAATATATTGAGGTCAGAAAACTGCCTCTTCTAGCTTCACAGAAAAAAGACAGGAAACAGATTGAAATACATGGCAGACGATAAAAATAAATTCAAACATGTCTCACTAGCAATAACGACCACAAATGGACATTAAACAAGCTTTCGATAGCTAGGTGGTGCTCCTCGCGCGTTTGAACGACAATTTTTTATTAGAGGTTTCTATAATGGCTCAGATATTTGAAATACATTGGGATTCGAATAATACCGCGCGGGCCACTCGAAAACCTTCGACGGGACCGCGGGCCACGGTTTGGACGACCCTGGTCTAGCTAGTATTATGCGCGAGTCGAACTCATGTTTTTGCGTAGTTTACTTAGTTTATGTGTGCATGATTAACCATTAGGCCTATAGCAATAATATTAAACAGAACTTATTAGTAGTTGTACTGAAGAAATTACTAAACAAAATCACTCTTCAAGAAAGCCAAATTCCCCCTAGTTGAGAGCCGTTGAGTTCTATCAATTTTATTCCGATTTTCTTTATTTTAGTTCTATTATGTGTTCGAGAACTGTCTGTGTTAGCTGTAAGTGAATATACCCCCTGCTTATAGGTTTCAGTCGCTTTACACAACTTGATGTAAAGTAGGCAAAATAAGTTACCTCCATATTGGACAAACACTTCTGGAGCGCCCCAATATGTAATAGTCTCCGAGCAAGCCGTCATTTTTTCGGTGTGTACGTTTTTTTTCTCTGAACATTAATGTCATTTTGACTTAAATATTTCCTCAGACTTTATACTTCTACACATTTTAATATTTATCCATAAGTGATGTAAATTCGTTTCTCAATTCTATATTGACACCCTCTCAACTGTATTGATTGGTATTCAACATAACTATTTTTATTATCTCTACGTTTCTGTTACATATTTATATTGGAAACAGAACGATTACATAGCCATTTTGTCCGTTTGTATATTTACTGCAGGCTATAATATCAATTGGACTTGAACAGGAGACCTTCATGTTGAGTATTCGCCAATGCGATGCCGATCATTCTTTCCTTCGGGTTTTTCTTGTGCATGAGGTTTTGTGAAAATGCTCCCTTACTATGCGTAAAAGCTACTTCATTGGTTCCATCTTAATGAATTATTATCTAGTGTTATGCGCAAATAACACTCACGCTTTGGCACAGTTTAATTTGATTAAAATATGTGCTTAAATAGGCTTACATATGCATATAGTAACAATAAAAACCTAAAGAATATTAGGAATACTACAAAAAATAAGGACCTTCCGAAGTATGCGCACCAAGATGGCGCACAACCTTAACTCAGGTTATGTACCAGGTGAGATTTCAGGTTGTGCGACATCTTGGTGCGCATACTTCAGGAGTACCAAAAATAATTCTCTACAAGAACAATAAAATTTTTCACTGGAACGGAATTCCTTCTTCTTGTTATTTCTTGGTAGGAAAACGTTATGCAATTTTAGGAAAATCTCAAGTTTGGCATAATAGTTCAGGAATCGTTGAATTGGTCTAATATTCAGTAATGAAAAAATGTAAGCCTTATATCTTGCAAGGTTTTGGATATATTCTATAGGCCAATGGCTTTACCATAATTTTTCTAATTGAAAAAACCATGTGTTATTTTTGCCAATCGGTTCTGGGGGTGCGCTTTCCAACCTAATTCCCTATGAGGTAAAGTTCAAGGGCCAATTGCAGTGCAAGCTTCAGATTCACCACGGATCGCAACAATCGATGTTAAGCATACACCAACGGGTTTCTAAAAATTCATCAAACAGGCTGTTAAATTGTCTTTTGTGCAAGTCAATCTAAAGCTCACCAATCACAAAATGGGTTTGCTGAGAGCAAAGTCACGCTAGAAATATTGGGGATTAATCTCTGAACGAAGTTATAGGCGATCACTGAAGTATCAAGAGTTACTGCGACCAGCAGTACTTCTGTTGCCTAAAGCGGGTTTCTGAAATGCTGACCCTTGTACCCAACTTCAAGAACATTTCGAGGGATGAACAAATTATGGATGTTGTTATAGTTGAGAATAAATAAATGAAAGATCAATTAATTAAAAGTGAAATATTTGTAGTATTAATAAGTACATCACCAAACTAAGCAACAAACTTCTTTCATGTATATGATCAAACTAACTCACACAATGACCAGACGAGCAAATTGACAGTGACTCACCCTCACTACAATCAGTCACACAAGACTATACACATAAAGTCTGCTTTTACCTAGATAAAACTCATCGAAAAACATGTGTAATAACGCGAAATGTACAGCTTGGATCTTCTTACCCATACAATGTGCTGCCTGGGGTGATTGCCCCTCTAGTGGGCAGTGGCCCTCCCGTAGAGACGCCACTGACTGTGACTATAAATCATTATAGCGTAGTAGTACGCGGTAGTAAATAGCGTTAGCCGCAAGAATTTAATAAATTCATGCTCATGTGAGATGATTCACCAACTTTGTAATCAAACTAACCACTATTTATTAGGTCAAAAATTCCATTCTTTCATTTTTATTCTTGTCAATACTATTGATGTAATACAACACTTCCGAGCGTTTTGGCCGTTAGAGTCAGATTTCGGTAGCCAAGAGTCATGGTGGTTTCGAACACCACTTCCGCAAAATTTTCCCGAGAGTCGAATATGCCTATCCAATAAGCACTGCACCGGAAATCGTTTTTATTGAATCATGAGTATAATGGCGACCTGTAATTGGAGTCACTCACTAATTAATCAGAACCTAATTGGGTACTCCCGTAGTGTGTGTACCAGGTTAGGTTTGGACTTTGGACCATAATTTAATTCGGAAATTCCGTGTTTTAGTTTTATTACGAGTTCGGGAACTGTCTGTGATAGCCAAGTGAATATACCACCTGCCCATAGGTTTCATTCCTTTTACACAACTTGAAGTAAAGCAGGCGAACAAAATTAGCTACCTTCATATTGGTATACACGCACTTCTGAAGCGCCCTTAATTCTGTAAGTCTACAATACCAAACCTGATGATACTACCTCGGGAAATGAATGAAGAGGATGAAGCCGGGAAACAAGCCCACCGCGTTGTCATAAATAATTCATTGTAGATTTTAGGTTATTTGGTTCAAACCTCTTGTTGACCATAAAGTACATGCTGTAATAAATTGAATGGGGCTCCCGAAGTATGCGAACCAATATGGCGGACATCGGAATGTAATATGTGTACCAGGTTAGGGTTAGGCCATAATTTTAGGTATAAATATTACGGGAGGCTCTTGGCTAGTCTTCGAACTGATAATAGGACTAAAATAAGGAAAATTGGAAAAAATTTATCGCCTAACCCTAACCTGTTACCCATGTTACGTTCCGATGTCCGCCATCTTGGTTCGCATACTTCGGGAGCACCAATTGAATACATCATTCAGAGCTGTAAAACTCATCTACGCGTGGGTGGCTGATATCACGCATGGTATTTGAAATGGAATTCCCGACAAAAGAAAAGAAGGCGTACGAGATGATACCAGATTCTAACATACGATAAGAATAGCTTTTTTATTTAAATATCTCAAAATAAAAGAACAAACAAAAACTTTTCAGACCCAGGGGTTATGTTATTCCCATCAAAAAAAAAATGGATTTTGATCAAAATGTTGTCGCAGACTAGACTACAATCATAAACTAAAATTAAAAATTGCACGTTGTATATAAAAAATAGGACGTCAATATTAAATTTATTCCCGCCTATATCATTCTTCCGGTGTATTCTTATCAGGAAGGGGGATTATCCGAATTCCCCTGACAGTACAATCACAAAAAAATATTACGCACAATGTGGACCATAGATAACTTTTTTCCACTAATTTCAAAAGAACCGAAAATTATGCAAAAAAGCCGAGTCTAAACCCCACGTAGACCACAACACACGTATTGCCTGCCATGACTGAGATACGATTTGTGCCGATCAAAATGAGGTTTAAAGTATACGCGTGGCTGCAATGCAAAACATAAATTCGCCTTTGATACAAAATATGATATTATTGCAATTGCAATTATTTCAGCGCCGTCTATGTGATAGTCGATAACTAAAATTGATTGAATACTATAGACCAGTGGTTCTCAAAACTTGGGACGCGCCCCACAAGTGGGTGTAGACAATTTTTGAAGGACGTGAAGGTAATTAAAAATAAATATATTTTTAGATTTGCTCTTGCATGCCTTTATTTCGGATATTTACATTTCTTTATTGTTTGGAGAGATTGCAGAGAGCTGTTGTGACAAATTTTGCTTGTTATTTAAAACTTTTCATTTATTTATTATTTGCGTTCTATCCACGTATTATCAACGTCATTCATGAATAAAACATATATATAATCGCCTTACTATTTGTTATTTCAAGCTCATTGTTAGCTAGTTATTTTTGAATTGGGGGGCGTGATTTGACAAACTCTAAAAATGGGGCGCGTTAAGTAGATTAAGAACCACTGCTATAGACTGTTTCAATGTCAAGCGAAACATTTATTTCGTTCTGTCATTTTGTCGACTATAAAAATCTATTTTTCATCAGCATACCGCAAAAGTTCGAATTTGTATTACCAGTATATGTATTATGATATTAGTACCAATACTTATATCTGTTTCCTTTGATTATCTTTGTGTCAATTTAAATTAAAATTTAGTTGTTGAAAAAATAACCTAACATAAGAAATCAAAGTAAAGGATCAAAATATAAAAAGTTACAAGATGATACGATGCATTGCAGTATATCATGATATTTGACGTCATGCATAACTCCACGACGGGGTCAGTAACTATAATTGCAAAAAACCACTTAGCCCAAAACTTTGAAATTTCCTACACATCAAAATTATTATAATAAATATGTCAATTACGTTACTAATGGAGCCATTATAAAGGCGTTGAAATTGGCAGATTCATATATTCGAAAAACAAAAAAAATTCCCCGCTTTTTTAATATTTCCTTTTAATTTAAATCTTTAGATCATGAAAATTCCCACTTTATCAATATTGAAGAGACGTGTAGGTCTTCTTTGGGGAATTCCACTGTTTGCTCTAGAATTTGGGAAAGCCCCGCGTCATGCTATATTTATTCGATCCACTGAAGGCCGTGTTGTCAATCAGAAACAGCGATCGTGTACTGCGACACATGTCTATGTTAGTGAAAGAAGGGTTGAAAGTTGAAACACTGATGATTAAATTATATTTTGTTGTCATTGTATTGCATTGTGGATTTCCTTTTACATTTCATTGGGCATTGTCCTGTCGAACAAACAAAGCGGTTACAATTACTTTCTAAATATTTAATCAATAGAAGTAAAAATCTTCATTTACTGTCAAATTAATTTCTTATGGTCGAAAAAAATCTCGAATTTTGTAAAAATATTTTTGATAATTGATTGATATGATAATTCAGAATTGTAAGCATATCACTCTGATGGACCTTGAAAATAGGAAATATGCGAAGCCCTTTTGCTAATGCTAAAACGATAATTTCTATACTCGCACCAGGACATCGTTACAACATTAGGTTCCGCTGCATATTTTCGACAAGTTTTTACAAGAACCGATGGACCTACTGCAAATACGCTTGCTTGCTAACGTTTGCTATAAGGCCGGCACTCAAATTAGAATATATTGTTAAATTTAAATATATCGCCATATTAACTGCCTAGGATCGACAACGTTTAAAAAATTGTAGAAATGCTAATAATAATAACCATAATTTGAAACTTTTTGCATAAGATAGTTGTGGGGAACTCCCGAAGTATGTGAACCAAGATGGCGGACACCGGAACGTAATATGTGTACCAGGTTAGGGTTGGGCCATAATTTCAGGTACAAATACTACGGGAGTCACTTGGCTAGTCTCCGAACTCGTAATAGAACTAAAATAAGGAAAATTGAAATAAATTATAGTCTAACCCTAACCTGGTACACATACTACATCACGGTGTCCGCCATCCGAGTTCACATACTTCAGGAGTACCATTTGTGGCCTATGTAAAACCACGTCCGGTTTTGATAAACATAAAACGTCAATTAATACTCGCACCAGGACATCGTTACAAAATCGTGTTCTGTAGCATATTTTCTCTAAGATTTTAATCGTATTTCCCATTGATTCGTAAATTTTTTTTAATCTAGACAATCAGTCTGAACAATCGAAACCTGAACAAAAAATTATTAGATCAATTAATGAGTAATGAACTTTTAAAATGCGGATCGAATATTAATAATAATTGAAGGAATACTGGATCATGTATTTCAAAAATAAAAGTCCAATAATAATATATTGTAATTGTGCTTTGATACATAAACAACGTGGTTACTGATAATAATTCAATTTGCTTCCATGTGTCGGTTTGGATATAATAAATGGCATAGCTTATTGTCAACCAAAATGCAACATTGGAAAATTCTTTTTAGTCAAATATCAACTACAGAGAGTATGACACGTTGAGCGTAAGACCAAGATTTTCTAACCCGTTCTTGGCAATTGTAGCAATCCAGAAAAACGTTCAATTTCAGGTCAGATCAATTAGAAAGCACAAGAAGCAAGCGTTTCATTGTTAAATGTAAGTCAGACTTAAACAATGAAATATGTAATGTTCATTTCGTCCGCTTCCCGAATGTTCAAACAGGCAGAATAGTTAAAAATTTGTTTAATATACAATCCATGTAACACACGACAATTTACATTTCCAGATTCATTCTTGATAATTGTGGCGGCGATTAAGTTTGCTAATTGTTATATTTGAGATGTAGTTTTACAAGAAATAATTCTATTTCGTAGAAACAGTTCACATAAATGTTGTGAAAAGACTCGGTTAATATACTAAAGAAGTTAGCTTACAAATTCGTTATATTAGTAATATAATTCTAAGTTACCGATTCGTAATTAAAATGAACAAAATATGGTAAAATAATTAAAATCTTGGGATTTATCCGACTTTTCGAAATATTACTGATAACAAATGATAAAAGCGGTCTAGATTAAATATCGCAATCATCACTTTGGAATCGCGGGTTGAAGGTCTGGTGTTCAACCCCTTAATCATAAGCCTTACCCAACGTTTTTAATATTGATTATTCAATGTCGAACTGCAAAAAGCCTCTCAAAACTAAAAGCACTTCACACCTCATGATGCTTTTATACGGCCCTTTGGGATTGAAGGTCAAAAAACGCGCCAATAGTTTTTCAAAGCACATAGCATGAGTAAGTATCGAATGCTCACAGAAAAAAAATATTTGAAATACTAAGTTTTGAAATGGATAATGAAAAACAGTGTTATTCGAATACGCACGCCATGAAATCAAGAAAATTTTATTAGTGTTTTCTTTTTTATTATTTTAGTTCCACGTTTCCGCAACTAGTGGTTAACGATTTAATTTTACATATTTGTTTACAGTATTGTAGCCATTGTTAGGATTATTATTTTATAAGTAGTCATATGAAATGTTCAACAAGCCGCAAAGCTTATATAAAAATGACAGAAACACGAAAAATACAAAGCCAGGAAAGTGCACAACAGCCAAAACCATCAGGACGGTAACTATAACAAACATGTCACGCGGTATAAACATTTACTTTAGGAGGCTTTGGCGGTTATGTATGCCATGTTCAGGTTTCTAGTCAGGTTTGTTTGAGACAGAAATCTTTGGATTTGGATGCAAATTTGTATTTAGATGTTTATTTTGTGTAGCCATCAAATTTTACAAAAACAAAATAACTAACAGTAATTCCGAAAGACATGAACCCCTAACGAGTTTGGGAGTGGTGACTACGGAAGGCAACTTCCACGTAGTCTACGATATTATCAAAGCCGTCACGTTTTGTATAACTTCTTATTTGTTTATTAATCTGATTTTTAATCTAAATATGATAGTTCTAAAATCACTTATTAGTGGGCTTTTGTATAGAGCCCTGTACGACATCAAACACAGTATATATAAGATCACAGCTCGCCTTTTAGAAAGCAATATTTACGGTGTTACAAAAGCATAAGTGGAAAACGATAAGGCTCGGGTCAAACCGAATTAAATCGCAATCTCAACAAATTCCTTCAGCTATTTTCAAGTAAAACGTCAAAATTTGGTTTTTAGTTTGGTTGTGGCAGCATTAGGCGGGCCGGGCCGTAGTTTGCTCATGTCAGAAACCGTATGAAACTATGTACTGATTCAAAAAGATAAATTCTCAAGACTTGTGAGTAAAAGGTTTTTCCCGATATTCATAATCCTTATAACGTGTACTGTTGTCTTATTTGGTTTTACACAACATTCATATTTACACGTTTAATCTACTTAGCGGGACATATGTTTGTCAAACTTTTGATGATTCGTTCAAAAATAGGCCCTATGGCGGAATGTTATTTTAGATATTTATTGAGCTGACATGTTTTTCAGTAACGAACTCGTCATGGAACTCGAGTTTATTTTTGATTATTCAATTATTAAAAAGTCCCAGAGGCTTTATTATAAAGAAGAACATTGTTTTTCATTGATTTTCATTTGATGAGTTATACGCAGTGGTTTTACAACCTTTTACGTGGAGCGGAACCCATATGTTCATATGTGTATTTTTCTTTCATTGTCTGATTTGTATTGACTATAAATATATACAAAAGCTAATCTAATACTGGCAAAACAAAAGTCTGTGTTACATATGTATGTTAATAGCAGTGGGGTTCAAACCTTTTATAGGATGAGCGGTGCCCCAATGAGAAATTCCAAAGGCTGAATTGTATAAATTATAAATACAGGGTGTTGAAGAAATAACGCAAAATTAACAGAAATTAAGATGACATGCTACTTAAACATGTAACGACTGACACCTTTTACCAGTATTGAATTCCAATTAAATGCCATTTAAACATTTCGCGACGGACACTTTTTAACAGTTACTTTTTTAACGTTGCCATGACGATAAATTTTACTCTAATTTTTCGTAACTTTTTTTACATCCTGTATTTATTTAATATTATTATTAATATAGACTTTCGGATTTGACATGAAACTTGTGGAATGCACTGGAATAACCCTGGAGTGCCGCGGAACCCCTATTTAAAAGCAATGAGTTATAGCATACCGTGTAGGAGTCTTTATATCTTGAGGTGAACAAACATTCAATACTCTGTTTACGGTACAATATGACCAATATACGCTGGCGGCCATTTCACGTTATTCAAATCATACACATAGACCAGTGGTTTCAACCGCTGTTCCGCGGCACCAAAGGTTTTCGCAAGTACAGTCCAGAATTCCGCAAGTTTCCTTTCAAGTCCGAGAGTCTGTATTATTCATTATATACGTATATTGTTTAAATATTACAAAATACCTATTCTACATCTAGCTACGCATTGAAAACCATTTTGTTTTGTCTGTATCATGCGATTGCTTTTATATATACATGGTGTTAAAAAAGTGACGCAGAATTAAGGTAAAATTTTTTGTCATGACAACGTTAAAAAAGTAAATGTTAGAAAGCGTCAGTCGTGAAATGTTCAAATGGCATTTCACCGTAACTGAATACTGTTAAAAAGTGTCAGTTAAATGTTTTAAGTAGCATTTCATCTTAACTTTTTTTAATTCTGCGTTACTTTTTTAGCATCCTGTATTTATAATTTATACAATTCAGCCTTTGGAATTTCTCATTGGGGCACCGCTCATCCTATAAAAGGTTGAAACCCCACTGCTATTTAACATACATATGTAACACAGACTATGTAACATTTGCCACATAGTAAAAATACCAACAATTGAACCTGATAATAGTTTTGTTTTGGCTGAATTTTTCTGAAAATGTTCATTTCCGAACTCTCCATCATTCGTTATTAATCGTATTATGTTGTTGTACCTTTAAACAAGCAAGCGTAAAACTAACGCTGCGTTACGGTTCAGGAATGTGTGAGTTCAAACCGTTTCATAAGAACTACTACGCTGAAAAATATTTTGAAAATTCGTTATAAACTATTTCCTACAGTAAAAAGTGGTAAATTTCAGTTGGTTCAATTTTTTGCTTCGAAGTCGTCATAACGCTGTTTTTCTAACAGCTTTTCGTTTATAGATGAAAACAAGCGATGACAACATTGCTATAAGAAAATGACAGAAACTTTTAAAGGTTGGACTGAATATAAATTTCGTTTACGATTAAATTTACATATTTTTGGTGAAAAAGCAAAAAATTACCTGTCAAATTTTGCGAGTGCCTAAATTCGCAAGAGCCTGGTTTTAGAAAATGTTGTCGTTTCTTGACAGTGATATTTACGGTTTTAATACAAACTTTTAGTTCGTGCGGCGTCAATTATCAGGGAAAAAATCAGGAAAAGGCTGCTTTTAAATAAAAGTCTATTTTGTGATCGTTAATGTGTACTTTATGCGGCACACCTTTTAGAAACCGCTGTTTTAATGACTTGGTTTTTATCCTACTTTTCTTGAACCTAGAAAACAAAGAAACCAAACTTTACAAACTCAATAACAGATAATAGTATATTCATTTCTTTATTATTATATTATAAGTATGAACAAGGTAGACAGAGTTTTATTATGCGGTTATACACGTATAAAACAAATTGACACGTTGATTTAATAGAATTTTAAGATAAAGATTGTTTGTATTGATTTCTTAATCTGATGTGTTTTCGATACCCGGAAATCGCATTTTCACGCACCTCAATGCAAAAAAAATAAATCGAATACCGCATTGAATATCTCCGATAAATTGAACAAAAGATTAAACACAGTAAAGTTCACGATAGGGGCATCAAGCTATAGCCTACGTTAGAAATACGCTTGCCAACGCAATTCTGATTTTCCTGCGCGGATTTGAGGTTCGAATCCCGTGAGAGATATTATGTGCGAGAAGACTGTTTCGGCTCCTTGCCGCTGTAGAGTGATTCACGTAACCGCGGGTCGGTTACGTCCAGTAGTGGGATTCAGCCGGTTTGCATCGGTTCTATAGAACCGTCCCACGGAATTTTATGAAGATCAGCGAACCGGTTAGCATTGCATGCCTTTTTTAACAGAACCGCCTGAAAATTCGACATTTGTATGATGGAACCGGCTGACAAAAAAATTGAATCCCACCACTGGTTACGTCTACCTCCACTATCAGGTCCATGCATTTGAAACAAATACCTCTCTGACTATATTGCTACCCGACATGGCCATGTAACATGACAGGAGTACGTGTACGTCATAATATTATGCTGCCTTTTCGGCTTTCCAAGATACATATGAAAATCGGTATCCAGGCCGGATAGCGACTGTCAAAACAGCGACTGTCATAATGGCGACTTCATAATAGCGACGTAATCAAATAAGCGACCGTCAAAACAGCGAATGTCATAATGGCAACTTGCCTTTTTTTTTACAGGAATGACAAAACAAAGTTAGGGTAAGGGGGTGGGGGGGGGAGAGTGCGTGTGCGCATAAGCCTTGGATTTAATAAAGGAAGTGATGTCGCTGTTATGGCAGTCGCTTGGTTACGTCGCTTTTATGACAGTCGCTGTTTTGACAGTCGCTCACTTGATTACGTCGCTATTCTGAAGTCGCCATTATGACAGTCGCTATTTGAAACCCGAGCCATGAAAATCCTATCGTATTCTAATATTTGTGTACGTTATGGGATTGAAATAAAGTAACAAATTAGTATTAAAATATGGCTCCACCAACGCAAAGTTCTGAGGAATTTAATAAACACCTACTTTCGCTATTGAGAAAGCAATTGTCCCACCGTTTTTGGCAGCATATGCAAATCTCAGGTAACTAATTTTGTTCGCCCACTTCACATCAAGTTGTGTAAAGAGACTGGAACCTGTGGGCAGGGGGTATATTTACTTGGCTAACGCAGACAGTCCCCGAACTCGTAACAGAGGTAAAATAAGTAAAATCGCAATAAAATTATGGCCTGACCCTAATCTGGTACACACACTACGGGAGTACCAAACTCGGCACTGATTCTCTACTGATGGTTATCTTCGCGAGTGGCGGTAAGATCACAAATATTCTGTCGTGTAGTTTAACCCGATGGATATTAAATTGCGTAAGATAAACCAGGCGACCTTGCCACTCGTAGATTGTACCGGTCAGAGGTATCGATAATTCACGACGAGGTGATCGAGTTTTAATAGCACGGTGTAAAATTATCTTTACTGTTGTGTATTTTGATATATTGGTGATTGAATTTCAGATTTTGATATTTAGTAGAAATAGGCAAACTAACCGCCATTTTCTAGTAACTTTGTTGTATTGTTGTTACCTAGTTTTTGAAGCTTTATTTGTCCCTGATATGTCATTTTAATCAAACACTCGAATATAACTTTGCCGTAATAATATACTTTACGCGTATTTGGTACTTTGCTACTCTTGAATATTGAATTTATTGCATGTTTATTCAAACGGATCATAAAATCTTGAAAGGTTGTGAAAAGGTTCTTTAACTGTTATATATATAAAATTAACAGATATTACCGATGTTCAATACTTCTCGGGACAATCTCACCCAAGTAGAGTTATACATAAGACTAATTGTAGGAAATTTGAGAATAAGTACTCCCCAAACTAAAAGTCTTTATGAATTCAGTACTATGAAACTTTTTGCAAAAGTATTTTTCATACCAAACCACTACAATTATCGGGAAAGTTTTCAATTCTTCCGAAACCCAAGAACTCGCTGGTATTTTTGTGTCAAGTCCATGCATCTGAAAACTAATAACTGGCTATAACTAATATCATACCCGACATGGACTGGTAACCGGACAAGAGGCTGCGGTTCGCCATATGATTAGGCCGTCCTATCAACTTTCCTCCCTCCAGGAATAAGTATGTGAATCCTGCCCTATCCTAAAGGCTTTTTTGGAGCGATTTTGTGAGCACATCAAAACAATCATTTTAATGAGATATTTATAAATTTTCATGAAAATTGAGTCATATTGCGAAACGCATTGATTACGATCTTGCGTATCGTTAGTTAAGATTGCGACTGGTACTTGCTAACACTAGATAGTGATAACATTCAATCGTGCTTCGTTTCAGAATACCGAGTTTATATTTATGTGAAATTATTTCTTTCAGAAAAGAACATTGAATTTAAAAATACCTCCCAATATTTGAAATTTTGGTGGGTGATTGGGTTATATGGATCTATACGTTGCTATGTCTTGTAAGAATTGAGATATCTGTTTAACAAATTGAAAACACCTAATTCGATACTTTTATGAAAACCGAATTAGGTTTGCGTACTTTTATGAAAAAACTTCTGAGTGATTGTCTAATTTTTACGAGGCAGATTTTCTCACTTTCCGAACAAGGAGCCATTCATAAGCAAGAAGACACCTTTTTTGTTTCAAAGGAAAATTTTTCAGTTGCAATTTTCACATTCTTAAGGACAGGTGATCATGGGTTTCGAACCCAAAACATTCAACATGCAACGCCAGCATAATCAGTCAGTACCCCTATAATGTAGCATATATATAATATAATGTAGTGCGCATTGAGTAATCGGATTTAAGAATTTTTTTGACAGAGGGTGTTCATATACACACAAAGTCTTATTCGTGATAACCCGATAGTGCGCGCCTAATAATCTCACAAAAAATACCAACATCATGGAAATGACCCATTTGCGTGCGTGATTTTGTATTAACTAGTTGATGCTATTGGGATTACTGCATTTTGTAATAACAAAGAACAGCACATAAGGTCAGGCGACTGGTACGAATTGTATAAACAATGCAGAATTAGGATTCTAAGAAATTTTAGCCCAACTCGCAGAGCTATGGATTCCAGACAGAAGTTGGTTATTAAGGATATGAATCAAATATATCATTTAGCCAATAATGTTTGTAAAGAAAAATTGTATCAAGTAGGTTTTAAAGAAAACTACAATTCACAAACAGCCGGGAACATCAATTAAGCGTAAATTTAATAAATTTGCTAATGTTGTCCCTTAACTAATGTTAAGTGAAGCGATATTTTGATCACTTGAAGTTTTTACTCATTTGTTCAACATTCAAACGTGTGGTAGGTACGACTTTCTAACTGACTTAAAAAGTATTATTGTTGTTCAAAATTGAAGGTATTTCCAATTCAATAGTCGACCTATTGCAACGTGCCAAAATTGCACGTCAAGAAACTTAAATTATTCTGTCTGTGACAAAACTCAAAAACCTGTCAAAAATATTTTTACATAGTACGTAATTGGAACAATATCAAAATCATTTTCAACCTTTTGACTTTTTTTTTACTGCGTCAAAAATAGTTGTTTAAACTTCATTTCATTGGTCATCATATAAAAAAAAAAACGAAATGCATTTTTTACCTTTCGTTTTATTTCGAGTTTATGTGACCTAAAATAACATGTATACATACCAGGTTGATGAAAAGTAAAAGTGATAGCGATAACCTTGATCAGTAACTAAAACGTAATAAAGGAACTTAAAAATGTATTTGAAACGTGCTGACGCATTTACTGTGATTAGGAAAATTTACCTGACTCTGCAGATCGAGAGTCTCAAACGATCGAATTTTAACTGACGTTTAAAACGTATTCGTAAATTATCTTCAGTATTTTCTTTTAGTATAGTTTTGGAGGGCGATGTTATGGCGCACTTTTCCCACTTTTCCCATTTGTTCTTCACGTGTCAAACTTGTCCCAAACTTGCGCTGCTTGTCACACTCTTGACTAACGCTTGTCTCACTCAAGTAGCACGATATTTTTGAGACGGGTATCCATCTGGAAAGTCAAATACCAGTTACGATGTTTTCAATTTCTATTTGAATTTCATCCAATTTTACCCAAACAACGTTCATTCTGACGACAACGGTACCTCCCTAGTGTATGTAACAGGTTATGGGTATAGGCCATAATTTTATTCCGATTTTCCTTCTTTTCGTTCAATTACGAGTCCGGGGACTGTCTGTGTTAACCAATTAAATATACCCCCTGCCAATAGGCCTCCTTCCTTTTACACAACTTGATGTAAAGTAGTCGGAAAAATATAGAAGTGGACATGCACTTCTGGAGCGCCCAACAAAATACAAGATGCTACCGAGAAACCTTGCTTAATCCCGATGTAATGGCGGGTACAGTTACCGCGTCAATTTATTCGAATTTAGGTTTTGTACCATAAATCCGCCGTCAACAATCTAAATTTAAATAATTTCAAAATTTTAAAACATGTAATATAATGTCGTTGTCAAATTTGACATTTTGAACTACATAATTTAAAATAAATTGACACTTTCATTGTTACCGCACAATCACTCTTAGAGACTATTTATTTATTTTAAAAATTATCGAAGATAATAGCCGTAGAAAAACTCTAATCTTGTTCAAAGGTTAGCGATAGATACACATGTATGGCCAGGTCCGATAATCGCAATGGACTATTAAAAATGACATTTAAACACTCATTAAATAAACGTCAGCACTAAATAAGAACATATGTATATGTGGATATATAGAACGCAGCAGCAATTTTTGATGAAATTAGCTATTTTCTGGCGTCCTATACTCAGTTTCGACTTTAATTCAGAGTTAACTTCGAAAACCGACCATAATTTTCGAAACTGCTTGTTCAAATCTTATTTTATTAGGTTTTCATTCATATTATTCATCAAATTTTTGTGGAAATTCTGTTTGTATTAGAATATACAGTATTGTATTCGTAAAATCAATTTACTACAAAATGCCACAAATTTTTCTAAATTTTATATATATATAAATTTTGTAACCGCTATTGTTACCTCATAAAAGAATTGGTCAATCGGTAAGTGATAACATCTCAATGCCTAAACGCCTGCGGACAGCTAACAAAGATACATAATATTATCTTAAATAGACAAGGTCTTTGAAAGATTATATGCAAACTATTATCGGGACGATGATTTCATACGCAATGCTCGTCGTTTGATAGAGAATTAGTTGAACAGAAAGTTTATAGAACTCAGTTGTCAAGTTGCAATCGTAGGGATAAGAGTTGAAGATTTTGGCTTAGAAACATCACAAATATTAAATATATTATTGCACAGCTTATTTCAACCATTTTATTGGGGGTTTGAATGACGGGACGTGTGATACATTGGAACTATTCAGATCCCTTAAAGTTGGGAATATCTACTACTGAGCGGCGCTCTATTATTAGAAATTGTTATGAGAGAGAGTGACCAATCACTTGGGGAAAATAATATTTCATTTCGGCATTAGCAAAGTCGGTTGAGTTAGATGAAGCAAAGGAGTTGAATACAGATTGTGCGAGCAGAATAAAAAAACAGAAAATTAGAAGGTAATTGTTAAGAGATATAAATTATAAAGTTAGTTCATGACCGATCACGACCGAATTGTGAAATTGTTTCTTGTGATAAGAGATTCGTGTCTTGTGTTAGCTACGTCAGTCAATTCTAGAGTTTAAATATGTACGTTTATAATTTCTGTTGAGCTGTTGCCTTACGTAAAAGTGATTCCTTGTGAAAGGAAGTTTGAGACAAACTGCTACTATATACAGGACGCCAATCTGAAGATATGCGAAGGAAAGATGCATGTCTTTCTCTTTCCACTCAAAAAACTGAATTTATTTCGCAAAATGAAGTTTTCTTCTAACTCAAATAACAAAACGAAGCATAAATAGCAGAGTAGATTCGGGCGCGTCTCTCTGGAGAGCAATAGACCCTGATCGCGACTTTTGGTTGATATAATATTATCAAAGCACAAAACATAGAAGATAAAACACCAGTCGCAGTGATAGGTTAAATTGGAAACGGTTTTATTTGATTATTATGAATAGTATAATAAAAACGCAAAAACATAATTTAAAAGTGATTTTCATAATTTTCACGATTTGAAAAATTTGTTTTGACTCATTTTAATGACAGCTTATCATTTTCGAAATGTCGTAAATGCTTTATTATGTCACAGCTATTTTCGGATAATAGCGACTGAGTTTATCCTGACTACGAGTAAACGCAAACAAACACTTTATACTATATAACTATATGTTACGTTATGTACGCGTGGATTTCTCGTAACTTGACCTTACTTGCCAAGCGCGACGAAAATTTCGTTTTTGAGCGTTAAACATGTATATGCCACGTAACTCATATTGTTTGTAATTTTCAAAAATTTGTTTGTGGGTTTCAGTTTTGTTTAATCAGGGTGACTGGGAATATTTTACGACATGATACTTTTATCCTCATCCAGAGGTAACTTCATTTATCATCCTAGTTTGGGCTCAAGGACAGTGTGAACGGCAGACAGACTGCTTTGTCATTCATCCGCCTAGTTTTGTGTCTATCGCCCTGGCTTGTAATAGCGAGGTATTTAATCATTCCAATGTATAGTGGCAATCGTGATGAAAATATATTGAAGTTTTCATCGTAAATTTTGTCCAAGAAATTGATCCGCCAATCTGACCAATAAACAATCGTGATTTCCGAAATTATGTCATGCAGGTCAGCGCAATAAAAGGTCAAATAAGTAACGAAATGTGCAAGACAAGTTTCCTATTGTTTCGTGCGACAGGTCACTTCCGCATTATCTGGTCAAAAACTTCCCCTTCAGTTAACCCTGATTTAGTAATGTATCAGGTTCTTGCAACATCTATAAATCATGAAACGTATTGTGGGATCAGAAAAAAAGAAAGGGTCATATTTATGACATCACAACGTTCATATATTATTCGATTGTTCGCTTCAAGCGCCATAAAAAATACGATTTAATGACTAAAACGCAAACTATTCTATAGAGCCAGGCGCTGACTCAAATTAGCAGACACTAAAATTTTTATGACTTTCCTAAGACTACGCACAAATATTTTTCAAATATTTTAATCTCGGGATACATGAACCCGTTTTGCATGAATACATTTTTGGGTCATTTGACGATGTTTTGACGTCACTAATTTTAAGTTGAAGTGTTTTTGGACGAATTGGGAAAAGAATTAAATTTCGTAAAACTGTTGTATTGAACATGAAATCGTAACAACAAGCGACGACTGTAGAACAATTGTCTAAAATGTTTGAAAACGTTGGTATCTCAGTGTCAAGCGTCATGCCCACCACTTTGCAAAGAGTAGAATAAATTGGATAACTGCCAAAATATTTCCGCCTTTCAAAACACAGCGCGAGATGACGTAGTAGATAACAGATTGATTGATAACCATGTCAGCCTCGCATATTACAGTTCTGGGATTCAAGCGCCACGCTCAATGTTTCACCCACTGTATTGGTCCCATAAAGCTATGATTACTGTCCTTCCAAAACATAGATGACTAATTAGAAATTTTGTTAATAGCGCGGTTCGGGCATATGCGGGATATGTGTTTGCAGAAGCCGAAGTCTTCGAAATTCGTCATCGTCTAGTTGCCCGCCAGAGACAGGTTATTTATGTTATAGTTTACAAATAATAAACAACACTATTTTGTTGGAAATATCCTTCTGGATAGATTTAAGTTATACAATTTTATACTAAAATAAGTGATGCTAGGCATAATAGTTTGTTAATACTGAAGTTGCAAGTCAGATATTTTGGGTTTGATTCTCGACAATTCTGCATGACTGATATTCAAATCGTATTTGCATTTAGCTTATGAGACAACGTTTTGACAATGACGAATATTTGAGTTGCTCGTGAATAAGTCTGACTCGGGAAAAACCTATAATATGATATTTTCCCATTCTCAAACTGCTCTCTCCGATATTTTTCTTTATTCTTGTAACGTATTTTGTAATTTTTTATCGTATATACGACAAGTTTCTGTGATAAACTTCTTAAAATATAATTTCCATCATGTTTAATATTTATTATTATAGAAACATATTTACGATCAAGTTTAGACTTGTAAACGCCGAGATGAACGAAATGCGTATGTCAGAAAATAAACTACTTTTTGCGGATAAATGCGACTCCAAATCCCCGCAAATTAGCCACCGAATTTTTGGTCATAAATGGACACTCTTTACAACTGTATTGTTCTTTTTTGTTGTGCAGTTCACTACTGTTTACTGCGTGGATGAAGTAACTTCAAAGTCGGGTAAGATTTTTAGAAATATCCCGTCTTGTGTGGTTAGATTATAGTGGAGGAGAATTAGTCATTTTGGCAGTCAGTCTAATACTTCTCTACTGCCGGGGTCACAAATTTCTGATGTTATGGAGCCCGCAAAAAGATTGAATATTATTTACGAAGCCCCGCAATAAATTTAGGAAAAAAAAACGCATTGTTATTTACTGATTAATGTCCCCAAACTAAACTAGGTAATTAAGCTAAGATTCGTTTTTTAATACCTCGAATGTATTTGCTCATTTGTATTAAAAAATATATTCGATATTTTAATAAGTAAACCCAGCCCTTGGACTACGTATTGAGCACTTTGTGAACCTACGCTTTACTGTGTGGCAACAATTTGAATTGTGGATTAAGTGTATATATATATACATGTATAATTTTTACGTGGACATTTTCGATAAATTTCATAGAAACCGGCTTCATATTAAACTGCGATTCGTTTTTTAATAACTCGGATGTATTTGCTGATTTGTATTAAAAAAAATATTCGATATTTTAATAGCCCTTGGACTACGTATTGAGCATATTAAACTGCGATAAACTTTTTGAAGCGAGTTCGGAATATTTTATCTATGAAGAATTTTTCCCCGACAATTCAATTAAAAAATAGTAAAATTCATTTTGATTATAGGACAAGCTGTTTGTTTTTATTTCTAGAACTTGAACATTTGAAGAGTTGTTCAACGCAGTTATCAGATCCCGTGACGTCACAAGTTGAAGTTGGGTGGCCGTACACGATAAACTGCGATGAACTTTTTGAAGCGAGTTCGGACTATTTTATCTATGAAGCTAGCGTAGAAATACTTAACGAAACCGATTTCCAGGTGTGTTTACTGTAATGGATGTTTCATTATATCTTCTTGTTTGTTTATTTTTTGTTTCCACAAAAAATTCTCTCTAAATATTTATATGAGCAGGTCATACATTCACGTATCCGCAATGATACAACAATATAGGGTGTCTGTAAAATCGTAATTTTCTTTTTAAATTGCAAAAGGAATTTATTGATACCATAAATATATATATATTGTTTTGGCCCTCACAAATGTATTGAATGAAGTAAAAATGCTCAAACAATTACTAATCAAAAAACAACTGGTTAAGATATATTGAGAACTGAATTCATAACAAAATTGAAATTGTAAAAGGACTTTATAGACACCCTGTATATTCAATGAAAAGATATAATAGCGCTCAAAAAATGGAGCTACCACTTGTATATATGATTTCATCGTCATAAAGCTACTTTGGTACGCACATCACTTGCCTAACGTGATCTCAATCATTTAAATCTTATAAAGTAATTCTCATAGAGCAGCGGTTACCAACCGGTGGCCTGGGAGCCACAGAGCAGACGGAGCGGGGCGACAATGCTAGGCGCAAAATTGATTTTACCCTTCTTTTGACAATATACTCCCCGTTTTTTCTAGTTTCATTGCTCGATGAGTTTATTTCACAGGGTGTTTTCACTTTATTTAGCATGAATTGTTTGAACATATTGGGATTTAGAATCTACCAATATTGCTGTAAATACGACTGAAATAATAAACATGAGTGGGAAAAACCTCCAAGAGGGCCACGGGTCATAAAAGGTTCGGGACCATTGTCACAGAACTCGGTTCCTACCCCTAACCCTATCATTGTTGGCTTAGTGCTAGGTTAATACTTAATCACTAACATCAAACAATTGCTGAGGTTGCATTTCAAATGCCACCAAAGTTCAAATTCACCTCAGTCGCGGTTTGAAGTGAAGTGAAATTTTTTGAAAATTCAATCTCCTCACATGTGTTGTGTTTGAACTGCATCATGGCACATTCCAAACAGATCAATCGCTACCACGGAATTCTACACCCCGTGCTATTCGAAGAATAACGGGGTAACTCAATAATTTGGAACCTCCCGTATTTATATTGTCTACGAGCCTGGTATTTGCGAAGCTTTAATTTCGTGGTTACGAAAACAACTGCGATAAAAGTACCCCTGTTCATTCATAGAACTCAAAAATGCTATTTCAAAAAATACCTATCGTACACAAAGGCTCAACCGCGATTACGCTGAAAAAACAAAACCCCCCATGAAGTGCAAATGGGCGATCCTTGATTGATTCAAAACTGCGACAAAGTAATTATCTAGGTTTATGAACAAAGATACAAAAAAACACCAGTTGGCAAAATTATCGTTGCTTTTTCTAATACTGACATATTTCAAAAATATGGTAGAATATAGACTTTGGGAGCAATGTATGGTATTATCAATGTATGCTGTGGAACCAAAATATATTTCATTTTTCTGTGCGATTAAACAACAACTGTTTTGCAAATGTTTCTCGTGGCGTGAGATTCCATTTAAAAAAAAATTAATAAATTTGAACGAGTTCTATCACCAGGCTTTCGAAAAAAGCGCCTAGTCAAAATATTTGATCACATCATTGTTGTCGTTTCACGAACTGCAAAAGTCGGCATTACCGAGGTATGGGCAGGTTGGGGCAATGTACTGTCGTCTAAACAGTAAATACGGTATCAATTACAAAGTTTTTAGTAAGCCAAAACGAATATTTCGAAGAACAACGGGGTAAACTAATAATATAGAAACTACCGTATTTATAATGTCTACGATCCTGGTATTTGCGAAGCTTTAATTTCGTGGTTACGAAAACAATTGCGATAAAAGTACCCCTGTTCTATCTACACTATCGTACACAAAGACTCAACCGCGATTACGCTGAAGTAAACAAAACCCCCGTGCAAATGGGCAACCATCCAACCATTGACTGATTCAATACTGCGACAGGGTAATTATCTAGATTTATAAACAAAGATACAAGAAAATACCAGTTGGCCATAAACCTACAAAAATACCGTTGCAATTTGTAATTCCGACATTTTTTTAAAAATATGCTAGAACATGGATTTTGGAAGCAATTATTAGCAATGTATGTTGTGGAATCAAAATAAAATTCAAAATTAAACAAAAATTGTTTTGCAAATGTTTCTCGTGGCTTTAGATTCCGATTTTTAAAAAAAGCAAAATTAATTGAAACGCGTTCTATCACCAGGCTTTCGAAAAAGCGCATAGTCAAAATATTTGATCACATCTTTGTTGAGGTTGGCTTCTACAAGCAATACTAAGGTATATAGGCATGTTTGCGGCAAGATACTGTCGCCTTAACAGCAAATACGTTATCAATTGTTGTGATTTTACGAATTGCAAAAGTCGGCATTACCAAAGTAAACGCACGCTGGGTCATGATGCTGTCGCCTAAACAGCAAATACGTTATCAATTACAAAATATTTAGGAAGCCAAATATGACAAAATAAATATTTTTACGATTTCCCAGTCCGAAATGTAATATCAACATTTATAGCCAAGTTCAGCTGCTGGGACTTTCTAGAAAGCTTTGTTCAACTATTCATTAAATCGTAACCGAGAAGATAAAAATTACCCTGACGTTTAAATATAGACCGGGGACTTATCCGCAGGATTCGGTACGGATAAACAGACTACTTAAATATTGTTTTGGGCTACATCTACGCTCACCTTTTGTTCATTGAAAAAATGTATCAATGTCATCTCTAAACGGGAGTATTTTTAGAGATTTTTCAAATTGTTTTCAATTTTGGGGACATTAAAAGCATCTAAATATAACCATTACATTCTCACAGAAATTTGAGTTGTCGAGTTCAACGAATAACTCTTATAAGATGCATTGTAATTAGGGAAACTTTGTCTAAACCCGTGGTGGTGACTTAAATTTTTTTTTCGTTCGTCGTAGTTAACTTATTCAGTTAATTTAAACTATTACAATGATTTGTGGCAGTATTCGGTACAGATAAACAGACTACCCAAACATTGTTTTTTTTTTTGGGCTACAGTTAGGTTACCTTGGTGTACGTTGAAAAATATCTAATACAAGAATATCAACCATGAACAACAGTCTCTCTCGGATTTTTTTAGAATTTATGGAAACTCTTAAAAGCCATGGAATAGGGGAAGGTGGGGTACGTTGGGACATGGGGCACAGTGGAAAATCAGCTATCACACTGATACTATATCCACAATCCTGTCCGCGGCTCGATGTTCCAATCAGCCCTTCGGTTAGTTACAACGTCCCCGCGAACGGACAACGGACGGGTAGAGCGGCGCAAGCTATGGGGTGAAATTGGTTTTGGAAGGTTGAAAAAAAAATCACCGTTCCAGTTTTTTCTTTTTTTTAGTTTAGCCCTTCAACGAGGACAAACCATCGTCTGATATTCCTTTAGCGTCAGTCCCACTGTAAAATATCCTAACGTTAGCGAGTGGCTGTGCCTTCCGAATTTGCCGTGGATGGTCTGAAATATTTGTTCCTATGGGGACAATGGACCGGGGGTTCAGTGGGACATGCTCTACAGGGCCACAATTCGACAGTGTTTAATACAATAAGTGCTATTAGAAACTTAGAGATGCGTTATATCTTGTGTAATATAATGGTTTCTTTCGACCCATGGCCCAATATGGAATATATCGAGAATCAATAATATTTCCAGATTTAGATTCGAGGAAGGAAATAATCAAATTTTTTTGCAAAATGTTTTGTCAAAATATCTGAACAATTCCAGTTGAACATTGATTTTAAAAATATTAAATCTTCAAATTCGAAGTCCCCCCGTACTTCAGACGATTATGCGGATTAATTGCTTATTTTTAAGGGCATACTTCGTTGAATTTTGACAGACTGATCCATTGTGCCCCAGGGTCTGTCCGATTGTGCCCCACAAGTGGGGTACAGTGGGACACTTGACAGACGTTTTTCAAAGCATTTTGGTAGTAAGATGTGTGTCGCAATGGAATTTCTTTGTTGCTGAATAAAAACTACATTTACCCCTCTATGCATTAGTCCCGCAAACTTAAGAGAATATGCAGAATTAACGGCTCAAAATATGCAAAAGAAAAAAAGTGTCCCAACCTTCCCCACTTTCCCCTACAACCATTACAACCCCAAAGCGAAATTCGCATTCAAATAACTATTATAAACTGCACTATAATTAGGGAAACGTTGTTAGGAATTTGTGATGATGCCTTGAATAGTTTGTTTGTCTTCGTCGGGATAAACTCATTCCACTAATTAAAATTAATACAACAATAATCTCAAATATAATAACGGGTATAAAATTCCTAATCGTGAATCACTAATGTTGTATGGTACCTGGATGTATTAAAAGTTTGCTCAAGGGAAGAAATTGATAAGACATTAATCCTTATCGATCATTTCGAATAACCTTTTCCTATATTCTGTTAAAGTATCATTCCATCTTTTCCAGTGCATTATTTCTTCTGGAGACACCATTGTGCATAAATCTAATGTCTCAAACGTTGAATCTGATGTCACTTCGTTCTTCTTCGCTCGCTCTGAAAGCTATTCAATCTCAGCTGTCTCCGAGAATCAGAATGGTACAATTTTCACAGCATTCCTGGTAAGTAACAAACCGTTTCATTTTTGTCTACATCCATAGCCCGATGAGAACCATGGTCATTTCATCGAATGACGTCAAATACTGTATAATGTGAACTTACTTACACTTGAATAAATCCAAATGCTTGACAGTGCGAAAAAATTCCATGCGAATCTATGACTCCAAATGCAAAATCACTTTAGATACAAGTTGTCTCAAAGTAAGATCCAGATCCTCAAAATAAAAGATAAAAGCGTATTAATACAAAAATTGCGAAAGCTATCTATATACCGGGTTCTATTAAAGTTTTTAACTCGAAAATGACTTCTTGAAACAACATATAGTTTGTTGGCCTCCTAGAGTGTATTGGATGAAGTAAAAAAAAAAACTTAAATAGACACTGATAAAATAAAATTGATCTTGTTAATATATATTGAGAAACAAAACTGCAATTGTTACTGAAATGGGACTTTATGAACATCCTGTATGCTTATACTTCACGCTTCCAACTAATATGTCCGTAGATAGATATGGTTCAAAAGGTTGTATGGTTCAAATGAGTATCGAAAGTTTGAAGTCGTGATGGATTTATGGTCGTAATCGTCATTTCAATGCCCGTTCGAATTGACGGCATATTGTTCTGCCATATGGGTTTGAATTTCAGAACATCAATATAACGAGATTATTGCCAATCAAGTGCAGTACTTTATGCAAGGACCTTTTCTTCTAATGTTATCAAATGTATATAGCCGAGATGAAAATGTTGATAATAGTTCCAATAATTGTGTATAGCTTTGTTCCAATACCCTAAACAAAAGGTGTGCCAAAGTGATCGTGTTCGAAGTATAGAAATGTAATAACAAACAAAAGGAGAACAGAAACCAAAAGAAAATGTGCTAAACAATTTAAGCCAACAAGCTTAGCCTAGAACACTCCGTTGCAACTGGGACATCCCCGAAACAGCAAGCAAGACCTTGTATCAAATAGTATAGTCATCCTAGTCATAGTCATAGTCAATTTTATTTTTTCCATCCAGTAAAAAATAACATACAAAATTGAAATATAAAATAAAATTTAACACACATTTTTACTGGGGAAGGGAAGCCGCGGGGAACCAAAACTGGTTATCGAGCAACGACACCCGAGGTTCAATATCTATTTCAATTTGTAAGCTCGGAAGTTGAGTTTTCAGAACTCATGCGTGTGAGTGCGGCTTTATTCTTTATTCTCTTTATTGTTTGCTTTTTATTCTTGCCGCACTATCTTTACGTTTGTGGATTTACATAGAGGCATAGAGTAGGGAAAGGTGGTTGGTCTTGCCCCCTTAATCTTGCGTAACCCCAACTGATAGTAAATTTCAATTTGTGATATTTTCAATGTACATAGTTCTTCACTTAATATATTTTAATACCGTTGAGATGACAATAACAAGCTTCCATTTCTTTAGGCGAACGGAGACTCGTGTTTTTCAATTCTCTACACACTCATCGTCACCGGAGCTCAACCTGATAAAACTTGCAATGAAGTGACGTTTAATGATGACGAAATATTACACAGAAGTTTTGAAGTGGGGAATCTATATCTTCTACCATGTTTCGGTGAGTATTTTATTTTTTATTTATTTTTTTAGTATTACAATTCAAATGATGCTGACAAAAACCTTGCATAAAACTTGCAAAAACCGTGAAAAACCACCAAAAACTCTGCAAAAACAGTGTAAAGCCACCAAATACCTTGCAAAACCGTGGAATACCTTGCAAAACCGTGGAATACCTTGCAAAAACAACATAAAACCGTGTGTCACCACCCAAGCTGCATCACATAGATATGATACATGACTTTCAAAATGCCATATATAACACTAATTTAGTCCCGATTAGGGATGTAAGTTTCGAATATTTTTTTTTCGAATCGAATTTCGAATCACAATGTTCCGATTCGAATATTTCCGAATCTGATTCTATTTAGTATATCATCATATTATCGTTAACTCTCTTCAAATTTGGAAGAAATATACTGTAGTATAAAATTTGATAAAATAACAATATTGAGCTTAAAGAATTAAGAAAGTTACTAGAAGAACACACTGCATGGATGTATCAACTACCAAATATATTACGGCTGAGATTTATTTTTTGTTACATAAAGGTATACTCAGTTACATATTTACTTACATACAATTATGTTTGCAAATAATACCGGGTGTACAGCGATAGTTCCTTCTAAAATTGACCTTCAAAATTCATCCAAATGATAAACGCTAGTTAGTACCGTATGCGCCATGATTTTAAAAGAAGCAATGATAACGAGAGAAGCATCTCAGACAATTTTTCAATAAGGTATAAAGCAATGATGTTTTAATATTATAATAATATGTAGATAATTTAAAAACAAGTTTAAAATATATGTATAAAAACTTTGTAACATTTTAAGTAGTCGAACAAATATGAGCGAACCATTGGTCACTCGAAAGCTGCTACCAATATGAAATATAATGACTCTGGGAGTTTCACGGCTTTGGAAAGCTCTAAACGTAAGGATAATAAACGCTTTTGGTGGATATAAAGGCAGCGCTGCTGTGTCGTGCCATTGCCTTGTGTTATCTATTAAATTTATTTTTTAAATAGAATCAAGCCCCTTTTTCTTAAATTGCTTCGAATCGATTCGAATTGATGTTGATTCGAATCGCTTCGATTCGAAATTCTGAAACTTACATCCCTAGACTCCCGATGCACCTGAACCATTTGCTGCGGTCGTCTAACGTCAGAAAAAAAACACGAACTGGTTCACCCGATCCTATGCCAACACTAGTCATATCTTAATAATATTATTTCTTACTTTCACCCGCTGATACAACCAATGACAGCATTACTGGGCCATTACAATAATCACAAGGCTATTATCGCCTTTGATTATTGCACTGTTTTGTACTTTCTAGATGGCAAGAAGAAATTCCACTTTGAGAACGAAAAATACGAGCTTAAATGGTACAAAGGCTGTGAGGAGATCAGAGTTGAATCCCAAATTTCAAGCGATGATTTCGAGAGCAATGATGTTTTGGGCCAAATGAAGGTAAGGGCTTTCATTTTAATACTTGAGCGATGTATCAAAATATAAAATGAGTTTCGAAAGAATACTGGGGGATTTCGAGATACTGGGGGATTACTGAATTCAAGCGCTGGTCGGATACGCATTCCTCCAAGATTCCTCCAAGTCCGTGCATTTAAAAACAAATAACTGGCCAACTATTCCAATACCCGCCATGGATAGGTAATCATGATTAACCCATAAGATTAAGCCTTCTTATGGACTTTCCTTTTTCCATAATAATCAATTTCTTTACAGAACTTGATGTGAAGTAGGCGAACAAAATTAGTTATCTCCATTAGTGTTCAACTTAGACAAATCAACTTCGAAATCAAAGAACTGGCGGTAAAAAAATCGGTACTCATTATGAGCGTTAGTTAAATAAAGACTTGGGCCGCGGAATTTGCCCGTGACTCTTCTGATCAGACATTTAATTCACGGTAATGGTGTAAACATGACCTAATAAAAGGTTAAGATAAGATAAGATGAAAAGATCTCCATTGTGCATTGATTTATTGCGTCATTGTATTTATTATGGCACTGTGTGTACATGTTTATACTTTTTTACTAATCCACAACAAAATCTCGTATTTATATAAGGGCGTTTTGTACTCCAAAGCGTCCGTAAATAATTTTACGTCACACTGTCGTTTTGACTATATGAAAGCTTAATTGTTTTGTACGGAAGGATTAAAGATGTATGTACACTAGTGTACTAACAGGACAAAACGTAAGGCGATTAATTTTTAGTCTCGATTTTAATATTAGGATTTACAAGGAAGGAATAACATATTTATCCCAGAGGAGACGAAAGCCGATACGATGGCTTAATCATATGACAAACCATGGCCTCTCATCCATTTACCAGTTCATGTCGGGTATGGGATTAGTTAGCTATTTGTTTTCGGAAGCATGGACTTGATTGTGAAGGAAGCCGTAACCGACCAGCGGTTACGTGAACCATCCTACGGGGGCGAGGAGACCAGCAATTCTCTCGCACATAACTATTCCCGCTTGGGGTTCGAACCTGAGGAACCACGCAGGGTAATCAGAGGTGCAGTGGCGAGCATATTCTTAACGATTAGCACGATGCGCCACACCGCCAAGTCATATTGAGATTATAAACACAAATTACTTCCAACTTGAAGTATTAAATATCTTCAAGTATTGAAATCTACTTGTGCAATAGTCGAAGACAAAAATGTCATTTTCACAACAACAAGTCCAGCGGCAATAACAATTTAGCAAAAGTATCCCTATAAAACAGTGGTTCCCATAGTTGATTCACCGGGGGCCAACATCAAAAGCGGAATGCTATTCGCGGGCCGGGGTAGGGGAGCGCCCGCCATGGGCCGTTACCAGTACTGGTACGTATGAATAAGATACCGTGCTACGTACTTGGCGGTATTTAGAACGCTGAAACGAAAAAAACACAAAGTGTTAAACTATTTCGGCGGGTCATATTAAATCGTTAAGCGGGACCTAGTTGGCCCGCAGGACACTTATTTGGAACCACTGATATAAAGATACCCGGAAAAATTGCGATTTGGAACTGAATTTGGTTCACGAAGGACGCGATGCATACGCTTTCCATACTTAACGTCAGTCCAAAACAAAATTCGTGTTGGGAGTAATGCTATTTTACTTCAAAACGGCATTGTGTTTGCTCCTTTTTTCTGAATGATCGGATAAGTGAGTCATCGAAATATTCGGATATCAATAAATGAATTCGTTTTGGGAAGTTACACCACGTTACGTCAGCAAATCAATGAGCCGAAACTTTAAATTTATTTGCAATCATTTTCCAAAACAAACAATATGCCCCGAAAATAGGAATTCGAAAATGAATATTGCTCCCGATGCACCTACAATCCATGCTTCACAAACACCTTAAGATTCGTGTTGGGAGAAATGCTATTTTACTTCATATCGGCATCGTATTTGCTCTTTTTTCTGAATGAACGGTTGAGTGTATCATCGCAATTTTCGGATATCAACAAATGCGTGACGTATAGCATTTTGTTTCACGGCGTTACGCCGCGTTACGCAGGCAAATCACTGTGTCGGAATTCCGAAACTATTTGCAATCATTTTTTCAAAACAAGCTGTGTCAGAAATTGAGATGGATATATGATAACAATCGCTCAGTGCAAAATATATGATATCGGCAATGAAAAGTTCCTTTTTTTTTGTTTTGTTTGTAAATACTATTAGCAATTAGGAATCTGGGATGTTTTGTAATAAGCCCGGCGCTCCAGAAGTATGTGTACCAATATGGAGGTAACTAATTTTGTTCGCCTACTTTACATCGAGTTGTTTAAAGGGATTGAAACCCCGGAATAAGATTATGACCTAACCCTAACCTGGTACACATACTACGGGAGTACCAAAAGCCCTCGCCACTAATGCAAGAATGTGAGATTTGAGAAAACACGCCCGACGCGTTTTAAAATAAAGAATTAGTAATTATCCAGTTCTGGTTCGTGTTGGAAAAGATTGAAAATTTGAACTTCCAGCACATTCTGTATTCCTTACCCTAACCATAACAGGATAATTACTAATTTTTCTTTTATTCTGAGTGGTGTCGGTGGTGTTTGTTTTTTGGCGGGGACTCCCTACAAAAGATGGTGGCTTTTGGTGATTTTGTTAGTTATTGATTCAAAAAAACAAACTTAATGTAACCATGTCGCAGTACATACGCTGCAATGTTATCAGTTCGAGTCGCAGTAGAATAGATGATAATAGAACTCGCCAAATATTTTATGCGGCACATATGGAGCCGCAAACGTACATGCATTGGTTTCCTCTGTACCGCAAAGCACCCAAAATGTTTACGTTCTTCCTGGCTTTTAGTTCACCGAGGCGCGAATGTGAATCAATCACAGAACGTTTACTTAACGCAAAATTGTTGACGAGAATATAGTGAGAAATATTCAGAAAGTTGCAGACCCTTTTTTATGCGCGTGGGTTGAAATCACAGTTTTCGAAATTCAGCTCAAAATCTATCAGATCAGCTACCAGAGCAAAATGGTACTCGAAAATTATAAGACACGAGATGTACATATCAATCGTTATTATAAATATAATTTCCGTTTTAACGAATAGGCGAATCCAAATGAAACAAATTTGAACGTTTTCTTAGAATAACATCACAGATACGCCATATTGACACGCACTAGAAATTCGGAAACAATAACAGAACAATTACATTGCAAACCACGCTTGATTGGCAGTGCACGTCATGCTGAATCAAGCATGCTGTCTATAGCGGTCAATATGCCTTCCTCGGAAAAAGCAATTCGAACACCGATTGAGACGTATATAGTCCTATCTACTACAATATAGAAGCAATAAAGTGTCTTCACCATAATCCTTTTTCGATATTTAATGTTTTGTTTCAATTCTCCAGAGTGGTGGTTCTCAAGCGACAGAGCTCGCCCCACAAGGGGGGCATAGACAATTTTTGGACCTCCAGAAGTATGCGCACCAAGATGGCGCACAACCTGAAAATGCTTGTGTGTACCGGTTAGGATTCAGGTTGTTCGACATCTTGGTGCGCATACTTCTGCACCCAATTTTTTGAATGGGCGTGAAGCTAATTAAAATAAAAATATGTGTTAGATTTGATATTGTCCGCCTTATTTTGAATATTTACATTTCTTTATTGATTATAGTTCTTTATTATTTACACGTATTTTCAACGTGTTTTTGAATAAAACACATTTTCGCCTTATTGTCTGTTATTTTATGCTTATCCTAAGGGGTGTATGCCGCGCTTTCATGTGTTTTAGGCCAGTATGGTCTTGTGTATACATCCCGTCTTCAATGTTGATATTTACTAACTCCTGTGTTTTTGCTTTACGAGGCGAATAAACATACATACATACATAGGCTACATACATATTTGTAGCATATCGTTAGCTAGTTATTTCTGAGGTAGGGCGCGAAACTTGACAGATTCTAAGAAGGTGGCGCGACTTAAAAAGATTGAGAATCACTGATCTAGGGTCTAGATTTTAAATTGTTGTTATATTTTTACTAATTATTAGCAATGAAGTGTTCGTTCAAGTCATTTTCCAATATATAATGATCTTGTTCTATTCTCTAGATTGCGGACGCCGATTTTTCATCAGCCGGAAACTACACATGCTCAGTCGTATATAACGGAAGAGAACGATTTGTATCAAGAAGTAATGTCTGTGTCAAATGTAAGTTTGAACTTGTATACTCGTCTATTTTTTCCTATACTTGTATTTTTTGAATATTACTGATTGTAAGCCAAGTGTTGCAAAGGAAATGTAAAAAAATGGTGACTGCCAATGCCGTGATTCAATTAAAATGTTACAGACGGGTTCTTTTTTGGCAACCTGAACAACTCTACATACTATGTTCAGGTTGTGCGCCATCTTGGTACGAATACTTCACCTTTCTTTTGTATCGAACTCGCTAGCAATAAATTCCCTCGTGTGAGAAAACAATAACGAACTAAATCACAAAACAATACCGTAACGCTTTTCCTGAATATCACTACAGTTCAAAAACAAATTCCTTAATGTCACCACTGTCAGCCCATCACACCACGCTGGGCTCGATTTCCATGAGCAGCAAACATTGAACCGAACAACTAACATATAGTTGCTCAGCCCTTCTTATCTCTGTTCCAGGCTCATTTCTCGATTTATATCACTTGCATTTGCATATCTTCATTCCAAGAACGAATCCTTTAACTCCACCACTGTCAGCCTACCACACCACACTGGGTTCCATGAGTAGCAAAAATGTAGCCAAAAAAATAAAAATAGTTGCATTGAAAGAAATATCGATCAAGTGCCTCAGTCTTACTCATCTGTTTCCAAGCCTATACACGATTTATAACCTATCCATATTATCTTCTAACCTTAGTCCCCACTCCCCCATTGCTTAGTTTTTTTTCATAGCAGCAGGTCTCGTAAGCAGTGGTGGAATTTGTGAGGTTCGCATTTCGGAGTCATATTTTTTTATGTAATGGATTGTTTTTTGTTGATGCTGTAAAAATGTTAATAATTTTAATGTTTTTAATGTTTGACTTTTTTTTCTTTCTCCTGATTACTGTTAGACTTAATCACGAGTGTTTCCGCTTAATAATCGGTATCGGTTCTTGGCGCCTCCCTTCAATCTGAAATACCACTTTTAAGTTTGTTTTGTACATTGCTCGTACAAAGTGTATTTACAAAATGGTGAAAAAATAAATTATTGATACTGATACTATTCGCATGCTTTCGCGAGATCTTGGAATGTCGTGATATCGGGGAACCCGTTCGTTGTCTTGGTTCGTTTTTGAGTTATAAGTTTGGCAGGATTTGCTTAGATGTCTTAAAACTGTTGTTAATGAGTTCGATACAAAAGCAAACCAATTCTTAAATTTTGAATCCAATCTCGGCTTCTATGATCTGTCACATTCATTTCAACAATACTTCGTTTTTCCGTGCAGACGGTCAACAACGAGGGCCTCCAAATATTCGTCAAATAACCTCAACTACAACAAAAGCATCAATAGGAAACGATGTGCAATTGACATGTGGAGGATGGGGTGGAACCGATCATTTCCAACTTTCATTCGCAGTAATTTGGTACAAGAATGTAACAAAGTAAGATTCTTTTTTGTATTGTTTTTTTCGCTATTTTGAAGTGAAGCACTTATATTGGAAAGTAATTATAGAAATGCTGCAGAAATTATGACGCTTTTTACATCTTGATTTCACAAAAATTCGTTAATATTTGATGCTTGAAATCATCAGTAAGGTGTCGCTGACTGGATGACTCACTGAGTCGTTCGTGGCCCTTCGTCACTTGCTAGATTCAATGTTTTCCGTTTTTTAGTATTTTTATGTTAGTTCATTGTTTTACATCGATTCTTGCATTATAAAAATAAATATCTGAATCTGTATAGAGACGTTTTGGCACACGCAGGCTCAAGTGTAGAGATACGTTTATCAAATAGCCATGATGCATATTTCTTTAATGAAAGAAGTGAAATATTTATTTGGTATACTGTAATATTATTTCGTTGTTTTAATTAATGAAAGTAGGAGCAAACTCAAAAGTTCAAGCGCAAAAGAAACAACACGATCTGCGTCGGCGGTCAATCACGGCGATCAAGCCTCGCGCATTATTAATAGAAGTGTTACGCACATTCGATCTTTCGTGTTCACAAACGTCCGGTTCAAAACGTTTGTAAGTCTTATAAACTCGGTAATTAGTTATATGTTAACTCTTGCTATTTCACAAACTTTTGCAGTCGAACATCGAACGACAATATATGTGTCAATTACGTGTTTTATCCAGGAAACAGCGACCCAACGGGAAAGCATGAGTGTAACTTGTAAGTGTTTTGATTTTACTTAGTTTATTTGTCTCATTTTTTAGCTCTATGTCCAAATATTGAAATCATATTTTAGAATATTTCGTTTTTTCTGCAACTTCTCTCGTTTGCTTCGTCTTATGGCGCCAACTTGTGATTAATTTTCTAAGAGATTTTCAAAGCTGACCAAACGCCTAAAACCTAAATATGGTTTCCACGAGTACTTATTACTGTACGTATAGATCGTCGTTGTTAGAATTGCTATTGTGATGAAAAAATCGCTATTGTCTGCTAATGGACGAATTGATATCAAATTTTAGGTATTACAAGATGGTGGGAAAAACTTATTAGTATTAGTGTTTTGCCAAGTTTTCTCTTAGTCCTGTATTGGGACCCTTATTTCATTCAAAATTTCGTACTCCTGGAGTATGTGAACCAAGATGGCGGACACCGGAGCGTAGTATGTGTACCAGGTTAGGGTTAGGCCATAATTTGAGGTACAAAAACTACGGGAGTCACTTTTCTAGTCCCCGAACTCGTAATAGAAATAAAATAAGGAAAATTGGAATAAAGTTATGGCCTAACCCTAGCCTGGTACACATACTACGTTCCAGAGTCCGCCATCTTAGTTCACATGCTTAGGGAGCGTTCAAAATTTTGCTGTTTTATTTTATGAAAGCGCTTTTACGAACTTTGATCCCGTGTTCATAAATTTAAGCATCGCTCTCTTTTTTATTTAGATTAAGCAATGCAAAGGAGGCAACAAAATGTTATACAAATTACAAAGATGCTGAAGAAGATAAACGTGAAGGATTAATCTTATACAATTCAACGTTGACGATAAAGTAAGTACATGGAACTCTAGCATTGCTTAATAATACCTAAAAATGACATTTTAGGCATCTATTATTCATAAATTTTAACATCGGTAAAAATAACAGACGTGTTGATCTTATACCTAACTACAGCAGGTCCTACCTGCAAAAAATTAAGTGTTCACTTGTCTCAAATCACATTTTACCCCCTAACCTCAAAAAAGGAGGTGTTCACTTTTCTCAATCCCATATTTATGGCGTGGCAACGTTGACCGTGTTGATGTCATCTGTTATTCTGTCTTCCACGTATATGATACAATACCGCTATCTTGTTCACCGTATTGATAAAAGCATTTAGCACTAGGGTTAGGCCAGGGTGTGATTAATTGTCTCAAGCAAAGGTGGCAAGTAACTACCGGAAATTCAATTTTAAACTTTCTCTCTATTAGCTAATCTTTGTATATATGAATATATTAAATTTTGAATAAAATAGTTTTTACTTTTTCTATATGATTAATTTTCTTCTTGTTGAACAGAAACTTCCAGGACTCGGACGTTGGTCAGTACGTATGCAAAGTATTATCAACTTATCCACCTGCGGAAGTTTTATTTAACGTAAAGAAAGATCAGTTCAATGTCTTACTTATCGTTATTCCTGTGATTGTGGGTGAGTTATAAATTTGAATAAAGTACATTGCAAGGCGCTTCAGACGTGTGTTTACTAATATGGGGGAACTAATTTTGTTCGTTTTGGTCGTTTGTTATTGTTCATTTGAACTCATTGGTCAGTAAAACTTGTTAATCATTACTGTTTGGTCTGAACAATTTTAATTCTTGCAAACACGAGATAACTTAATGTTTTTGTCACTCCAGTGAACTTCGCATTTTCATATTTAAGAATGAAACTCGTTTCCATTTTTTCTGTCATTTATTCTTTGAACATACTGACAGAACAATTTGGCTAATCATTGCTGTTTCGTTTGCCTGCACAGTTTAAATTCTAGATAGTTGACTTTTCAATTTGATGTTTTTGTCACACTAGTAAACTTCATATTCCATATTTTGCAAGTCCATGTTTATGAATAAAAAATCGTTATCAATTAAGGTAGTTTGATCAAGCATCGTACTGCGACTGCGACAAGTCTAGCTAAAACATGCAATCCCCCATTAACCAGAGAAAACGATAAATACTAATTACTATAAACTTAGTCTCTGGTAAACATAGGCATTTTGCTGGCCATTTATATTCGTACCCTTTCGGTTTCCGAGGCTCCAACTGTCAGTAAGGACAAAAATCTTGCTCACGTGTTGTCCTATTCTTAACTCCATTAACTTTTTTAATTCGACATTAAACAAATTGAATGATTTTTTTTATATTTTCCTGTCACCCATAAGTTCTTGGGTGAAAATAAATTTGTAAATTTAAACCTGAAAATGTATTTGTAACGACAACGCTACTCTGAGGTCTGAAAATTACAACAGGTTTCTGAATTCAACTCGTTGATCGCTCCCCTGAATCAGTTTTTACATTCTTTTAATTTCTCTTTCCTTTTGCAAACTAAGATTTTCAGGAAGGTAATCTAACAACTCATTGCAATTATCTAACAACTCATTGCAATTATTTTACAGGTTTCCTACTCATTGTGATTATCTGTCTACTTATATTTGCCTGTGTGCGATCGGGGTATATTAAAGGACACTGGAAAAAGAAATTAGATAAACCCGTAAACGGTGAGTCATATTAATTTGTTTTCATTACAGAGGTCTAGAGTTGAGCACTGGATGATTTAAAAACTCAACACTATTTAACGAGCGCTAAATTAAAATGAAAGAAATTCATGTAAAAATACATGCCACATCACAGCTGAGATAAGATGGAAAGTTTCATGCGAAGCATAATTTTACGTAATGAAAGCTATATTAAATTATACTAAACATTTATTTTAAATATACGCCATACGTCGCCTATATTTCAAAACAGAAAAAATAGAACTGATTCTTACTGTTTTCCTTCTAGATGTGACATGCAAAGATAAAGAAATTCCCAAAGACGTGATTTGATCTCGGCAATGGACTTCACGTCGACCAAAAAGGATATCAAACACGCAGTTGGATCAACAACAATGACTCGCTTTATCAACTGGTTATAGAACACTGCGTTTTTATGTTAATTTCCCTTTCCAGTCCAGTAGATTGAATATTTAGAGCTACTATCTGTATTCTGAAGCGAGATTTCAGTTCCAAGCAAGGCTTTATGCTAGTAGCCTATCAAGTTGCGCAACACAAAATACTGCGGTCATCTTGCCGGTTCGACACATTCTGTCAAATTGATGTATTGCTGGGGACAGGAGTTATGTGCTTGCTCATAGTTGTAAGACGACGTGGTAACCACTGTCTACTTTAAACTTTTAAGCCGCGCCCCCTTTTAAGAATTTGTCAAGTCCTGCGCCCCACCTCAAAAATATCTAGCTAACAATAAGCTACAAATAACAGATGGTAAGGCAAAAGTTTGTTTCACTCAAAAAACACGTTGAAAATACGTGGACGGCACCACCGTTTGAGAACCACAGGTCTACTTCATGTGCACATTGAGCCCAGCAAACCTGCTCATCGCGTTCAGCGAATAATGTTGCAGAACATCTGAGTTTGTCAACTGCGATGAATTTGTTTAAACGTTTTTAAAATTGGAAATAAAGTACTATGCTTTGTTCAATTTTTTGAGTTTTTTTTCTAGAGATTCAAATTTCTTTATATATATATCATGAATACCAAAAATCGTTGCAAGATAAATACAAAAAGAAATAATTTTTTTTTATATATATTTCTTTATATTCTACATACTGTGTATGTATTTTTATTTCATGGCAAATCAAGGAGTAAACGTGGTGAGAAATTGAAAAAAATAGTCAATATTTTTAGAAGCAACATTCGCTGCAACTGCACTGAAACTAATTGCTATGTTTCTTTGATTTCTAACCTTTGTTGCTTGTTTGACCTAACGAATGATTTTCAGTTCGATGAAAAAAATATTTTTCTTTGTAATTAACACGCATTTTAGAGTTATTTTTGTATATTTTGCTTCGTTCTTACTTTGTGCGAAATAAATTCTGTACATTCGGAAATTCTTATGACTTTTATTGATACTGCCATAAGTAAATTAGTCTGGTCAGAATATTAAAACCACTTAATGGTTAATTTGCTTTTATGTTGTGAATTTCGGTGATTATACCAAGCTGAGTACGAGCCTCGGTACTGGAGACTAGATAATTTTTAATGAGCAACAATTATATTTCGATAGACGTTATACACTATAACACGAATGTTCTCAAAATAGCAAAAAACACTATTGAGTTACAAGGCATAATAAAACTCCAAACAAAATTTAACGCCCAAATCTCCCAAATTCCCCTTCAGCGACTATGGCTTGATAATTTGGTCTTCAAGCGTTAAACCCTTGTCAACCGGTATGTATTATTCTCACAGCGTTCACAACTATCTCTCTATCTCCATAGGAAATAAACGACTCCTGTGTCCATAACATATATATTTGTTCGCAAACGTGTACTAGCGATCATGATTGGAGCACATTCAGATAATATTAAATAAATGATAGGATAGGATTTTCATATTTATCTCGGGGGAGAGGAAAACCAATAAGACGGATTAATTATATGGCGAACTACGGCCTCTCGTCCGGTTACCAGTCTAGGTCGGGTATGAAATCAGTTAGCCAGTTATTTGTTTTCGGAAGCATGGAGTTGATAAAGAAAGCAAACAGTGCATTGCTATTAAATTTGATAGAATGCGTTACATTAATATAAATAAAAGATACTAACAAGCAAGGAAAAGGAGTTCTTTTATATTATTCCCAGGTAGAGTAATTCAATAAGAAAGTTGTTATTGGTTTCATAAAATAAACAATATTGTAATAGTTGCATACTTAATGTAATTATAACTATAAGGCATGTACATACCGGTAATATTCATAAGCTCCAGCGCGAGTTGAAACTCCGAATATATACAAACCGCTAGATGGTGATCTTGCATTGCGTTTCATCTGTACACGAAAGAGAAATTCCCCATATCCCGGCTGGCCATGACCGGCGTTCACATGCTTTTTATGAGCCGGCTGCGGGTGTTTGGGTTCGTTGCCGAATCTGAATATCTAAGGTTGGATTGAATGGCAAGGCTAATGGCGGCTTGATTTTAGTGAATTTGGCATAAATTTCCAATATTGCAGCTAGTTGTATAAATCTAGAAATAAATAAATCTAGAAATCTCAAAAAAATGTCATAATCCAGTACCGGTACCGGTACCTAATTATTAGGGCGGTTATTAGGTTCATATTGTTTGTTAGTATGAATACGTTATGGCTGTATGGGCTGATCTGACTGTTTAATGAATACTGTAAAAATAAACAGCAAAAATAAAATTATCAGCAACAAATAATTGAATTCAGAAATTGGAGTTTATTTTAGTTTTTGCTAGTTATCCTGGGATCCATAAAATGTGCGCATATTGTTTTTGTTCTGTAGTGTAAAATTTATTCTGTAATGTCTTCAATTCATATATCTGTATATGATGTCATGGCATTTAATGTATACTGGTATAAGATCTGATTTATCATGTTACAATTTGATGTTCCAATTAGTTGGACGGGGACCAGAAACCTTGTCAAATAGACCGCTAGAGCTTTAAAACTAATTTTAGATTAGGATTTAAATCTGCAATATCAGAATATGTCGATAATGTCAATAATCTTGGTCCAAAACTGTAAAATGTAGACACTTTAAAATTGAATTAAATTCAGTTCGGTTTTATTGATTTTTCCTGCTTAAAGTTGATATTTCCCAGATGTGAAGTTTTGACACGTTTTGCGTCGACTTGATTTATTTCTGTCTGATCATGTCTTGATCGCATGCATTATGACGTTGTTTGTATTGATAGCCAATCTAAAGATGTTCTGGTTTCATGCTCTGTTTTCGGTGAATTCTGGTATTGATTACTGTAGCGAGGAAGCGTGTTAATATCTCAGCTATTAATTATGTAGTCTAGATAACATAGCTTTTGGGCTAGTGAGTGTTAAGGAATTCCTTCCTAATTAGTGTATTTTAGTGATTAGTTTTTTTTTAAATGTTTTGGGATGACATTATGGCTATTACTTTTTTGTTTCATTTTATATATTTATTGGAATCTTGCTAATTACTGAATTATGATCTCTGTTGTTGTACTTGATTAGATCGTGAATATTCTTACCATAATTTGTCAATTTTGAAATGGTAAAATAACATAATGCCTAATCATAACGACTGTCTGGTTATTATTCCATGTCTGATATGAGATATCTCTAACTAGGGACTAATTGTTTTAAATAAATAAACATAAAATTTACTCTTATCCTAACTCAATAACTATTAAAAAGTTAAATCCCAACTTCTGCAATTTACTTTGGGATAATTACTTTAAGGTAATTCATACTTAATCCAGTAAATAGAATACAACCCAACATCATTAATCCAGTTTCTGATCGGAACATTACGTGCATAAATACTTTTTATGAGTGAGTGTGTGTGAATTTGTTCTGGTGAATAGTTATTGGTGACATAATTTTCAATTTTCCATTTATGGTAAAAGAGTCTTTGAGTATGCTGCACAATCAATGAAGACTTAGTCACTCATTTTTTTATGAGTCATGATCTACTTTCCTGGAAATCCCCTCTTCAATTTTGTATTACACTGTGAAAAATAGGAACAATTTGAACCTGAATACCTGATAATTATACTTCAAATTCTGAATATTTTGTAAATACACCAAGAAAAATGGAAAACACTGCCGCACTTCGTAAAATATGTACCTTATTTATTTTCTAATTTTTGTTTTATGTGGGCGTAATTTTTTGGCACTTAGGGCTGCACTCAAAAGTAAAAATTATATCTTATTAATATCTGTTTTATTGCTCGGTGGACATCCATATAAAACAGTGAAATTACAAATTTAGTAGTTCATCAGGTACCGTTTTTAATTTATTATATAATTCATTTATAAAAGAGTACCGGTAGTTCATAATCTCCATTCTCCATAATAATATATATTTGTTTTGTACACTTCTATGTAGTTCATGTGCCTCAGACTTGGAATACCTTTCAGATCAAGCTGTCAATTTCCTTACAAAATAAAAATCTTATGTCACCTAATTTCCTCAGTGGCCATGCATATTTAATGAAGTAGTCATCATTTAGTCAGACGGTGGCACTCTGTAATAGATATGCCTCCTTTTTAGGAGATTGGGTGTAACAAAATCAGGTTTTAAATATAAATAATTTAAAGTGTTATTTGTTTTCGCAACTTTTTATAGGTTTATGGAGGGGGTCATGCCACTTCATTTCTTATTATGTAGCAGTGAGAATGTCATACTGTGACTGATATCTTAGTAGCAATGTGAAATTTTGTTTTATCTATTTATTTCCCTTTGAGTGTTGTCTTGGATTGTTTGCTGTCTCACCTCAGCCACTTTCTATGGACATCACTATCTCAGGAATGTATCTATAATCAGCTCTCAGCATATTAGTGGCTTCTTGAAACCTTTCTATTACTGCAATTTCCACTCTTTAGTTGAAGGTTCGTAACTTTGATTTGAGCAAATGGCGCTCCAGAAGTGTGTGTGTACCAATATGGAGGTAACTAATTCTGTTCGCCTATTTTACATCAAGTTGTATAAAGCAGTGCTGGCCAAACTGTGGGTCGCGACCCCGAGCGGGGTCGCGTGAAGATTTTCCGGGGTCGCCTAATTTCTGTCAAACATGCGCACACAAATGACTTGAATTTGAAAGTTGGAAAGTGAAATTGGTGATAGTCAGCAGGTACTGGAAAAGTGCTTAACTTCGGATAAAATGACCTTATTTTCAGCAATAACTCGACCATTTATAGTGCAAACGGCGCTAAAATCGCTCGGTAAAACATTCATGTGGTAGGTATCAGTAAATATAATTTAGTAAGAGTGTTACGAGCGCCAATAATATTTCCTTTTTATAGCTTTTTTGATCATGTTACATTCGAATGAGTGAGTGACGTTAGGTATCATCTTTTCATTTACGAACTACTGCAGGCTAAGCCAGTGTCCCGCCCGCAGGTACGCGTACCGGATTTTCTGCCAGGCTGCGATAAATTATGTTGGTTTGTTATTTTGTACCAGTGTATCCGCTGGGTTAGCGAATATACAAAGCAGCTTTGCTTGATTTGGCCCTTAGGTGTTTGACAAGTATGGCTAAAATCTACGAGTAAGCTTTGTGTTTCCGTCCACATCGCCTCAATGCAATAATATATATTTAGACGTTTCATAAATAATTTTGAAACGTTTCGAGCTAGCATTATAAAAGGCAGTTAAATGATGTGATCCCGTACACGTTTTTTTCCTATTTTACTTTCATGCACTGTTAATAATTAATAATGGAGCAATCTGTAATATGTTGATATTGAATTAAAAAGTAAAAAGACACTGCTGGAATATAGGTACTAAATAGGATTTTACATTTATGTATATTCAGAAGCAATCTTACTATTTTCGAATACGCTTCCTTACAATCTACAACCTTTTATCAAGTTCGTGTATATTTTCCCAAAGAACCGTTTTAATTCTAATCTAACAGATTTTTACACCGTGGTTTTCATGCGATGCCAAGTGTTATCAAATATTCTGAGGTTTCCCCAATTACCCGGGGCATTGCCGGACTCTGTCGTATGTTTTTTGGGAAAATGTTTACCGTCAATGTCCACATGCAGTTGTTACATTGTTCCCAGGGATGGCCAATACCGAATAGTTCACTATTTCGAATACATTCGAAATTTTTTTTTTCGAATATGAAATTTCGAATACTTCGAAAATAAAATCCACTAATTAAAGCTTATCTAAATGTATGTAGGAATTTCCATTCAATAAGCAATGGAATAACTGCTATCTACAAGTTACAACCTAGCTATATTACCAGGCATTTCATATTTGCAGATAATTGCAGTATATATTTTATATGCCATGAGTCATGTTAACAGAAATAAATTAATACGACAATAGTGGTATCGATGATGGATTTGAATATTTGCGCAACACAAAATCATCCTAGTAAAACGCCCATACTTTTAAATACCAACCATTATCCAAATTATTTGTCGAAAAGCGGGATAAAGTATGAGGTATTTTTCCGGCTTGTGACAATTTTTTTGTGAGTACAAAAATACGAATCAAAAATTAATTATATTCGGGAACTTTACCACACATTTTAAGTCCGCAGATCGCCGTTGTATGTTTGAGTAATAATACTTTTATTATTTTATAAATATGAAAATAGGAATCAAAAACTATTTACAATCGGGTAGTTTACCACACATTGTAAGTCCACAGATCGCCGTTGTATTTTGTAAATACGAAAATAGGAATCAAAAATTAATATTAATCGCGAGTTTGCCACACAATTTATGTCCACAGATTGTCGTGATATTGTGCCGAATATAATTAGTTTTGATTCTTATTTTAGTACTCACGAAAAACTGTCACAAGTTTATATTTTATCCCGCTCTTGGGAACTAATTTGGATAATGGTTCCCATTGGTTTGTATTTAAAAGTATGGACTTTTTACTAGGATGATTTTGTGCTGCGCAAAATATCCGAATCCATGACCGATACCACTACCCAAAATGCCTTACCGTGTTAATTTAATTCTATTATCATAACTCAAATGTTGGTAAATCGGGCAGTTTACCACATATTTGAAGGCCACAGATTGCCGTTGCATTTTAATATTATTAGTTTTATTATTTTGAAAACACGAATCCGAAATTAATTATAATTGGGTAGTTTACCACGTATTTGATGTCCACAAATACTCGTTGTATTTTGCATTAATACTTTCAATATTTTATCAATATAAAAATAGGATTCAATATTTAATAATATCGGTCAGTTTACTACACATTTTATGTCCACAGATTGTCGATACAACCATGAGTTACATTGAACAGAATTAAATTAATACGGCATGACATTTTAAATGCTGGTACCAGTCATGGATTGGATTATTTTGCGCAACAAAAAATCATCCTGGTAAAGGATGAATACTTTTAACTATCGTTAACAGAATTATTTGCCAGAAATTATTTTCTAATAAATCGACTTGTTTTTCCAACTTGTGACAATTTATTGGATATCGTAACAATGACGGCTATAAATACCGTATTTCCCGGCTAATAAGTCCACATGGCAAATGGGACGATGTCTATTTTTAGCACTCAAAAAAGGGGTTTTTCCATATAGGCCTCCAATAAGACGGGTCGAAAAATTCGCTAATAATTTTATATGTTCAGAACCAGATCATGTTAGTTTGGTAGAATCATACTCACAGAATTAACTATTTTTAACAATTGAGCGGTAAATTTAGGTTGTAAAGCGACAATCATTTTGGACAACCTATTAACCCGAATGTTGAAATAATTTTAGAATGTGATGATAAGTACTACACTGTACGTCCACGGGTTAATTCACAGCTGTGTTTTGCTGAATCAGCAAAACGAAAGGGTCACAAATCACTTTATCTCGGTGGCCGTGTTTCTCTTTAAAGTAACGATAACCGGCCTGCGAATAAATATCATGATTGGCAGACCCTAAGACCCAAATATAAGGTTACCCAAATCATGCTTGAGAAGACTCATGCGAATAATAATTAGGCCACGTAGAAATAAAATAAACATACTTTCTCAATTTTTCGACGTAATGGAAATGAATTTGTAAATTAAAAGCCTCGTACACGAATGTCGGCAATGTCCACGTGCAAATGTGTCGCAACACTATGCGACGTACTGTCGCAAAGAATATAAACAATCAAAGTGCCGATTCTATTTCATCGTCATTACGTGAGACAGCGTAAAAAGTCGTTTAAAGATTCTCGTAAAACGAAACACCACGTTTACAGCGAAAAGTGACAACTATTCGAAATTATTCGAAAATCAGCCGAAAAGGTATTCGAATACTTTGATATTCGAATACATTCGAATATTCGATTCGTTTTGGACAACCCTGATTGTTCCCATTGAAAAAATTAAACTGATATACTAAATTTTGAAGTTGCTGAACGTTTCTACCTGGGGGGTCGCGAGTGTTTGTAGGCTTTGATTTCATGAAAATTGGGGTCGCGAAATAAAAAGGTCGGGGACCACTGGTATAAAGGGACCGAAACCTATGGGCATGGAATAAATTCACTTGGCATGTGAAAGATTTATTTACCAATTAACTATTGTCATCCTAGTTTCCTAATTAATTTTATGGCTATAGAATTTTGTTAAAATTGTTTTTTCAGCGTCCTGTAATCAGTATCTAGCAAAAGATATTGTTTTATGTTTCAGAGTTCAGTAAATTATCAACATCAATTACATAAATTCAGTTTTCCAATTGCAATTCTATTCTCATCATTCTAAATGTCGATTTCTTTCGAATATCAAGTTTTGTAAAATTGATTAGGAAATGTTTCGTTCTATTTCCGAGCATGAAAACCACGCCTTATCGTGACTGATTGTCATTGCCAAAATATCTGATCAATATTAGTCCAGACCGTCTATTTCACAATCGCTTAGTTAATGTTTAGCTTAGTTTCTGTATATTATGAAAGTCATTTGTTGTTAGTTTAGTCCTGATTGTGTAGTTTTGTCAATATAATTAATGAAGTAAATGGGTAATGTGAAGAAAAGAATCGGTTAATAATCATTATATTGGATTTGTTTAATTAGAAATATTCAATTTGTAAAATGTTTATTAAACTATTAAACCATAGGTTACTTCGAATAGGCCTACCATTGAAATGGGAAAATCAGCTAATATAATGCAACAATTCACTTTGAAATTAGAAAATATTATTTATAATTTTTATTCGTTTATTTTGGGCGGATTGTGTTGAAGTAGTATTCATAAGCATGACGTTTTTTGATTGTAGAATATCAAATAACAAAAGGTTGATCATGAGTTTCAGTCTAATTTACAAATAACTGGCTAACTAATCCCATACCCGACCTGGACTGGTAACCAGACAAGAGCCATGGTTCACCATATGGTTAAGCTGTTGCATCGACTTTCCTCTCTCCCGAGATAAATACCGGTATGTAAATCCTATCTACTATCTGAAGCCTTGTTTGCAGTGAAGGCGTGGAAGCGCCTTCGAGAAATAACACAATCATGAAAATCATCAAAAGTAAAATTCATAATATTATCAAATCATTATTTGTAAGTTCCCTCTTTTGTGCATGAACAGTTCCAAGTTCAACTCCAGGCTTCCAAAAACAAGGAAATGACTGACTAATCCTGAACCCGACATGGACGAAATGCCGTGGTTCGCCATAGGATCGAGCCAGCTTATCGACATTTCTTTCCCCAATGAATCTGGGATAAATATGTAAATCCTATCCTTCTATGCACAGTATTTGTAGACATAGATTGTTTTCACTGCGATATATTGAATACACAATTAAGGTTGCCAGACGTAGTGACATTTATTGTTACCATAACATGCAGAGTGAGTTTTTATAACGATACATTTCATGACAGGATTTGAACTTTGGCAATAATTGCCTGACTAGACAGTGCATTAGTGTTTTATTATTGAGAAAAGCACTTCACCCTGTTATTACTTAGTTTACGATACTTGTTCAATGCCTAAGGGCCAATTTTTATGATTTTGTTGGTTTTACTTTGTTGGTATTTTCAATGTTACTGACTTAATGCAAATATTGTAATGTTTGTAGGCTTGTAGCTTGTTGTATTTAAATTAAAATTGTTAAAAATAAACATTAGGTATTGTTTTAAAATAGTTATGGAGATGGTACTAAATAACGTAAATTGTGTTTATAAATTTAAAAAAAAATTAAATTTTCAGAACAGGATAGGGATATCATATTCATTCCAGGAGAGAGAAATGCTGCTTATATAACAAAATCACATGGCATACCATGGCCTCGTGTTCGGTTAATAAATCATTACAAGTGTGGAAATGGATGAACAACTATTTGTTCAGATGCATGGGCTCCATGGTAGAAGAAGCCATAACTGACCAGCAGTTAAAAAGACCACCTAATTTTATTCATGCACTTAGAACAGCGCTCTTCAACCACGTTCAGAAATACATAATGGGCTGGGAAGTATATTCAAACCAACCTATAGCTGTATAACCCTCATACAGCAATTGTACTTTTCATACCCGGGATCTGACTTGGTATACACTCCCACTCGGTTATTTAGTATGCTATACCCTGTTGCATATCACTGACTACATATATATATATATATATATTCGGTATATATTTTGAATTTCAGCAAATAGAAACTGCTAAAGCCATTATTCTAGAATTGATATTGAAGGTGGCAACCATTTAACAGCACATTTAAGTATTTATATTCCTTTCTGATGCGTAATTCTTTGAAAAAATCCATTGAACCTAAAGTGTTCACTATATTGATACACACACATTTTAGTGGTCTACAATAACCCAATTTTTTTTTTTATCCATTTTACTGTTCTTTGTTTTGAGACAATCGGCGTCTAGAGAGAGAAACCTAATACCTGCCTTTTGTGTTGGCTTTCATCAATATTGGGATTGTTTGTTTTTACAGTATTTAAGATCGGTGCTAAGAATATCAGGACTTAGTCGCTAGTAATATTTGGTTGAAATGGGTGTTAATACTAGATTTGATTTCGATAGAAATTTAATTTGAAAATTTGCTCTTATGGTTCACTTGGCTAATTTAAATGGAAGGCTTTTTAATATTACAATCAAAAACTTCAGTTTTGTAAATTTGAATGACATTGTTTAATCATACAATTCCCTTTTTTCCATACCATGTTTAACCTTCAGATTCCACTCTGGATTGCAATGACAGAGATTTTTGGAAGGCCAGCTTCATTTCAGTTCAGAATTTTCTAACAAATTACTGATGTATTATTAAACCTTGCATGGGTTAGGAAACAAGAGGATTTAGAAAAGACAAGGAACCTGCAATGCTAGCAGAGTTCCAATGCTCAAACCACTAAGCAATTAACTCTGATTACAAATCTAGTACATGGTTGGTTTCCTATATAGATCTTAGTGAAAATTTATGAATATGAGTCTTATGATTGGAACTTTTTTACATACTCTATTGACGGCGCTCCAGAAGTGTGTGTACCAACATGGAGGTAATTAATTTTTCCCGCCTACTTTGCATCAAGTTGTATAAAGAGACTGAAACCTATAGGCAGGAGCCAGGAAGTATATTCATTTGGCTAACACAGACAGTCCCTGAACCCTTAATGGAACCAAAATAAGTACCGGTAAGTTCTGGATAAAATTATTGGCTAACCCTGACCTGGTGCATACACTACGAACAATACCCTATTGACACCTCATTTATTAAGTTTGTATGGCTCTTTTGTTACAATTGTGTAAGAAAGTATCTTATTATTGTTCTTGGCTTGTTTTATTCAAGTATATAAAGATGCCTAATGTTATTGTTTGATATAAATCAGTGCTTTTCTCCTAAATAGAGGAAGGAAACTATTGTTCTGGTTTTGATGTTGATTTTAAACAGTTCTCGGTGATTTGTAGATTTCTTCAAAGCTTTGTAAGATTGAATAAGTTTTTTTTGCTTCGTGATTAGTTCTGAATATTTGATTTGGAAACTGATATTTGTTTAAGTATTTTATGGGCATTGCAAGACTAGCAAGCAGCATATAATATCTCTGTAAGAATATATTCCAAATTTAACATAGGTAGCCTATATAAGACCTATTCGTATTATTTTAAATTACAATGTGTTAGTTATAAGTAAATGGATATCAGATTTTCATATTTTGTATATGTGAAAATCTCGTAATTCTCTACTTCGTAATTTTGTTTTTGATAAATGAAAATAAAAGACCTCCCCCCAAAATAAGCTCTAATGTTATTTTTCGAAAGAAAATTGAAATAAGACCCTGTCTTATTTTCAGGAAAACACTGTATAAGTAAATGACTTTTTTGTAAAGTGTTCGACTCTAAAAATTCTAATTGTATTTGTTAGATTACCGGTAATATCACCTGATTTTAAACATAGCATAATTCATTTTCGACTTTTACCTCTATCGATAAATTAATAAATAGCTTTCAAAACTAGTATTTTCAAATACTCATTTTATTCCTTAATACTGAAGAAAATACAGTAAAAAAAACACTTGTTTAATATCAAACAACTTCCATCTGTTAGTAACATATAGCATTGTATTTTCATGAATAGTAGTATTTTCATCCCTGATTATTATGTCTCCAAAAAAACTTTATAACACCTAGTACATTTGTTTGAATAAGGATAGGATGTGAGGTATTTGATTGCAGACTTTTAGCATTCTTCTTTCATAATCAATCCTTCTCAAGTGTATTATTACAACAGAATGGGACTAAAATATTCACACATGACTGATTTCACTCAGGATGTCATCGCAAAGTAATTTTGATCTCAAATAACCTGCTGCATGGGCAAATTGTCTTAGGGGACTTTCCACCTATCTTGTCGGTGCATTTATTTTAGGTATATTTGTGTAGTAAACTAATTATTACAGTGAACCACTTTCATTTCAAAAACTTTCCTTTACTTTCTACAATATGCTGATACATGGCCATCTGCTATTGCTAAATTTGTATACTCGTATAATCTTACTGGATTTATGATGTATTTGTGACTTATTTATTTTTATCTAAACATACTTTGAGTAATCATATAAAGCAACTGGGAGAAATTGTATTGAATAAGAAATATAATATTTGTCACTCAAACCTTGAAGACCTTATTGTATATCCTCGTAATGAATTAAGATTTTAAACAAAGTGTTCAAAAAGTTATTATTCAATGACCCATGAGTAGCACATTTATCATTTAAGTTATAGTTCAAGTTGATGTCACTAATGTATCATTATTTTCCTTATGATGACTTATTTTGAGTGCAATATTTTTTCTATTCTGCTTAATCTTATTGAAACAGGTTTGAGGGTTTTAGGATTTCAAACGAAGTGTTAAAAAAGATTTTAAACAATGAGCAGCACATTTATTCAAGGTGATGTGGATGATTCGCTTTGTATTGAATGCATTTCTATTCTGCTCTTGCTAATCTTATCGAAACACGTTTGTAACCTGCAGTTCATGACATCAATGCTTCGTCGTTGAGCTTGGATAAAACATGACAAAAATTTCCTACAAAACTTTGTACCGGAAGTCATGTTCTTGGCTTTGTGTGACGTTTTTGCATGAGTGTGTGACAGGTGGAATAAGCATGATTTGTACTTTTCTCTACACTTTGTCCAAATCAAAAATTGATCTTAACTTTCGTGTTGACCTTATCATACTTTACAAGATTTGATTGTTTTGGGTCTTGGTACATCATACATAAACCAGAGATATTTGGTACTTCTGTAGTATGTGTACCAGGTTAGGGTTAGGCCATAATTTTATTTCGATTTACCTTATTTTAGTTCTATAACGAGTTTGGAACTGTCTGTGTTAGCCAAGTGAATATAACCCCTGCCCACAGTCCCTTTATACAACTTGATGTAAAATGAACAAAATTAGTTACCTCCATATTGGTACGCATACTTCTGGGGTGCCAGATATTCTTGCCTATCTAGGCTGGCAAGCTAAGGGCTCTCTGTTAAGACATTATCAACCATGGCTGGGGTAAACCAAAGAGTTTCTGGATCTTATCCACTGAGCATCTCTTTTTGTATCGAATTCAGGTACAAATGTCCTTGAGCGAAATCATAATGCCCTTAATGAATGCGATTGTCAAGATATAGCCCCACCACGAAAATGTGACCCTAATTTCCTGATTTGCATTCATTGATTCTGTTTGTTTGGTTAGATTAAAAGTTGGGCCGACAAAGAAACCTGGGGCAATTATCAAACCTAACCATACCAAGTCCCAACCTAACCTGTGATCAATGAAATTAATGATAGCAGAGAGCAGATCTAAAAAATAGGAGTGGGAAATTCCAGGACAGTACCAATATTTCTGCTTTTGAGAATAAATTTCTAATATGAAAATTCAGCTCGTTGTGGAAATTATGACATGATTTTGAAGCATGTTTGCATTGTATTGATCATTTATCATTAAATATGTCACGGATAGCATTTGTCTCATAAATCCTGACCTGTTTCCAGACTGGCTAATTTGGTTTCAGATAGGCATGTGAACTTGTAAAATGTCTAATCTGAAAGACAAAGGCAGTTTTTGTATTGATCTTTAGCATGCAGCAAGAGGAAATAAAGATTTGCAGACTTAACAGACAGTTTTCATTATTCAAAGAATTGCTTAGCTTGTAGTTAGTTGATAAGGAAGGCAAACAATTTTTTGTAAATTCAAATGGCATAGCTGAATTTGATTATAAAACATTTATTATAAATTTAATTGCAATTTTTTTGAGCTCTGACAAAATAATAATAATTTCGTTTGACATATTTTGTAGCAAAAATTATTTGCGCAATTTTTTGCCAATGATGTTATATAATTTCTTCCATATTTACAGTTTTCTGTTCTCCAGTAGCAGTGTTGGTAGTTTTTAATTTTAGTTTGGTTCAATAACAACCAGCCATGTCGTACCAGCACCAGCATCAACATGTGGAACAGCATGGTATTCTATCAAGAATGGTGGGCGTGGGTGATATGGTTCTATTGGATCCTCTCACAGAAGAAAATTTCTTGGATAACTTGCAAAAGAGATTTAACAGTGACCAGATATATGTAAGTCTGTTTTGTTTTCATTACATTATTTTGTTTATAGCAGAGAAATAACATTTTTCTAAACTTCTTGATCTCCGTGTTAGCTGTACCCAAATATCACTTTAATAATACTGTTGTAATTCCTGTTTGTTCACTTATACAATTTTCTAAATTTTTTGGAATACGTTTTTATCAAAACTTTCGATTTTGAGTTCACAACCCTCCTATTCCAATCATTTTTATGCAATGGCTCAATTACACATTCAACTATCCATTCAATTTAATTTAATACACAGTTAAGCAAATAATATTTCTCACATGCAAAATTTCAGCTAATCAAATACACAGTAGCAATACGGTAATTATAAACCTTTACATAATTTGGAATATCTTGAACATAGAACTGAAAACGTGGTCGAAAATATTTTACTCCAAAATTGTAAGTCCTTAAAAACTACGGTAACTTTTTCTTCAGTGTAATTGGGTTTTATTTTCCCAACACAATAATCTCTTTTGAAAACATCTTAATCTCTTGTGTTGCTCTTCAATTATATATTTCACAAAGCTTTCTTGCTTTGTATTTCCTCTTTAGATCACCTAATCTATGTAGCTTTGTATTTACCATCACAATTTTATTTATAAATATAGTAATGTTTATTCATTTATTCCTCAATATTGAACTCAACTAGCATAAATTTTTTATCGTAGACCTACATTGGATCCGTAGTTGTTTCCGTCAATCCTTACAAACACTTGTCCATATATGGAAGTGATAAAATAGAAGAATACAGAGGAAGGAATATGTATGAACTTCCCCCACATATGTGAGTATTTTTTATTGGTTTCATTACATTTAAACCTGTAATTTGAACCCACGACAATTGCACCTGCATACTATTGCAGTTTGCACCTATGGAAATTTGCATATAGATTGAACCCGCGCATATACGGGTGCAAATGTACCGTATGGGTTCAAATGTACGTGGGCTCAAATGTGCTGTCACCATTTTTATTGTATCAATGTTAAAAATCATATCTGTCATGCGTATGTTGAATTTTGACATAATGACAACTTTACTACACATTACAATTGTAAATTAGGCTTGATTTAGGAAATTTCTTTAATCTATTCATTTTGCTGTTATATTCTGCAGAAAATTTCAATTTCAGTTTTTATAAATCATTTGCAATAATTGTTATGTAATATATAGCACAGCGCATAAATGACAACTTTACTACACATTACAATTGTAATTAAGCTTGATTTAGAAAATTTTGAGTAATAATCTTTTAAATCCTAATTCATTGTCTGACTATTACGGTAGTTAGTATTCAATTACCGGTATATAAATGTTCAATTTCTAAAATCATCGCAAATTTGCAATATTTTGCAACCATGATACAGACATAGACAATAGATTTTATCATAAAAATGCTCGAGAGATAACAAAACTGATAATCCCTCGCTATCTAAAGATGAGAGAATGATATTAAAATGTCAAAGGTGCCGGTAACTAAGTAGAGTTTGTTTACAAGACTTAGGTTACCGTATATGGTTGCGCTTGTTGCTCATTTATCGAAAAAATGTTTGAAATGTTTCTTTTGTTTGAATTTGACCAAATAGCGTGAATTCTTATTTTCATATTTAAAAATTCTTTCACATATATTTCAATATTCCGATTTTTACACCATGTAAATATATTATAATTCTGTTTTCATTCCACGTTTGGCAAATTCAGTAACTAATCTGTTTTTTTTTCATCATCATAAAAGTAAGCTATACATTATGCATACAGAAATGTAAAATAAAGTGAAAAATCGCATTTCAGGATGAAAATTTTTTTGGATTTTGTAATTTAGAATGTATTTTGATTGTTTCAATTGGAAATGCATTTTTCTTTTCTGTATATACATATACTTATGTTATGATAATTTGTGGGAACTTTGTTACGTTTTCATTATTCTTAACCCTGATCCATTCCTTCCAAAAAGGTACCTTCTCACATATTGTTAGAAATCAGTGGAAGATTTCATGAGACCTTGTTCAATATGAAAGATATAAATAATCGTCATATAAATATTAAATATTATTATTATTATTATTACCTAAATATTATTTCAGTTATGCTGTGGCAGATCTTGCGTACAGATCAATGAAGAATCACAACAGAGACCAGTGTGTTCTCATTACAGGTAAAAATGTCACTAAATTTTTTTCTTGAACTTTTAATTGAAAAATCATGCCTTTAACACAATCCAGATTGGTAATTCAGTATTAATTAATTAATTGATAACTGAATACAGTATTTGGACCTAGTGAAGTTCATTATTAGGTATTAAACATTTTGTTCTGGATTCATTATTTGATACAATATTATTAAGTTATAGTCAAACTTTAAGAAATTGATTTTTATTTTAAATTATACAGCTGAGTTTATTTCTATCAAGTTTCACTAATAATACATAAAACTTTTTTTTCTGAATTTTGGTATTTATGCAGCATAGTCTATTGGATTGTTCAAAATTTGATATTGTTGAAGCTTATGTTATTCATTCGAATATTTTTTCAAATGCAATTATTCATTGCAGGAGAATCCGGTGCAGGAAAGACCGAGGCAAGTAAGATAATTATGCAGTATGTTGCAGCAATGAGCAGCAAATCTAAAGAAGTTGTCAAAATCAAACAGCAGTTATTGCAGTCGAATCCTGTTTTGGAAGGTGAGTGTGGTGTTTTCATATTTATAATTAACTTACATAGTCAATACAATACAAATTATATCGGCATTCTGAAAATACAACACTCAGTGAAAAAAAATCATATTCCAGAAATGCCCGAAAAACGAGCAAAACTCAAGAATAAAGTTTGTAATGTGTAATGCACATGCTCGCTCACCAAAAATAACACACATAATAACAATTGTTATAAAAAAAGACTCGATGAGCAATAAAATGAGGCACGCATACAAATTGAAATATTCACAAAGCACAAAGTCTATTGGACACAAACGCGTTAGAGCCATGTCAACGCATTTAAGCAATAATTATTTGTGATTGAAAAAAGTCCCGTCTATTTGCATTGAGCCAATATTAACCCAAAAACCAATATATCTTCATAATCTAGAATTAAAAGCAATGTCTTAAATGTTTTTTCATGTTGCTTTATTGTCACTGTCTGGCAATTCTTCAAACTACTGCTGCCTTAATTAACCACCAACAGAAAATCACTCTGCTCATTCTTTATCTTTTTACTTATATTTATATTCTTTCTTTATCTTATGTTTTTTCTTGGAGATTTTACTAAAATTTATGTAATGTCTAGAGATATGTGAATGTTTCTATTTCTATTTTCCAGCTTTCGGAAATGCAAAAACAGTCAGAAATGACAATTCTTCTAGATTTGTAAGTATGGATTATTATTTTAAATTTTTAATACGAAAATTTTCTAATTTATGAGAATGGATGAATAATCAGCATAACAATAATTGTTCTGAAACCAGTTTTTCCTTACACACAATTACATAAATTATTGTATTTTGCATGGACCTTGGACGAGCATAACTTAAGACAAAATTAAAAACAAACAAGTATGCGCCTGTCCACCAAAAACAGTTAATAAAGCACACAATAAAATAAACACACACAATACAAAATCGGGCAATAATTGTGAATCGATTTGGGTTATCATAACACCAATGAAAGGAAAAACAGGGCAACACTTTGTATGTATGCATGCATAGTGCATACATTTGATGTACATGTCTATCTTACCCACTTGATCTGCTTTAGCAGTATTTTATGTTGAATCATAGCTGGTTCAGTTTAAATTAAGATTCTAAAATCATCTTATTCAAGTTAATTTGAACCAAAAACTTTTTATATGTATATTTATTCAACATTATATTCTTGGTAAATTCAAATCTCTCCAATATAAGAAGCTGTTAGTAATACATTCTATTTTTTTGTTAACATTATATTATTTCTCATATTATTTCTCAGGGAAAGTACATGGACATTGAATTTGATTTCAAGGGAGATCCAATTGGAGGAATAATCACCAATTGTGAGTGTAGATTTATTTGCAGCCTCATATCCGGTTACCAATCCGAAGAGTGTTGCCTTGCATTTATATATATTTTTGTAACCCTTTTCATACAGCTGTTTATTATTAGTTAGGGCTGACTATGAAGAGTTCCTACTCTGGGGAGTTTGAGAATATAACTCGATCCACAGACTTTGGCTTTGAAGTCCCAATTATTTAGCATATGCGATATTATTTAACAATATACTTTATTACAATGTATTGTGTGTATACTGTTATTACTTATCGATCTTAAGATTGTCTGTTAGAAGCACGCGATATCTCACGAAAGCGAGGTTGAATCTGCTCCAAATTTTGCATGTGTATTTATCATAACTCGAATCAGAAGCCTATTGATTTTCGATGAATTATGTCGTATAATTAGCGAGTTATTAATTGATTAGTGATGGGACACAAGGTGTCGCTATGGAGTAAGAGCGCTGTTTTGGGGGATCCCTAACCTCCGATCGATAAGTTTTCGATCTCCGACCGATATTCTCGTTTTCTTATTACTGGTTCTGAGCTGTTATATAGCCATACAGCATTTGGTATCGAGATTCATATTTTTTTATTCCACAGATTTGCTTGAGAAATCTCGAGTTGTTCAGCAGGCAGCAGGGGAGAGGAACTTTCACATTTTCTATCAACTCTTGAATGGACCAGAAACTATGCTGCGTGAGTATTTAATATCGCAATCATTTTGTCTGCAATTTTTTTATACTGTATCACTCGTAATTTTAAAGAAATCCAGCACATTGGGATTTCCTATTTTTATAAGTTGTTAAATATGCTTGTTTTGATATTTAATCATAAATACTGGCTTGGAGAATGAGAAATGCAGATTGTATCGTAACATTTTGTGTATATATTTATTATTATCTGAAATTGTTATAAAGTAGTTGACGTACAAAACCTATTAGGAAATTTAATTTCCATATCTCGAAAATATTTTCAAAAATTAAGCATTATTCATATACACCCCTCGCTAGTTGCACGAGTTCCCCATTTACCATTAAAATTTAGGTCAACTCTCATCATCTTGATATTTCTATTTTTAAAAACCCGGTACTTCAGAGAGATTTTCATTGTCTCATAAAATTTGTAGACTTTTTACACAAACTGCTCATAACTTATGTCACTTTAATGTACAGAGTAGTAAGACCTAGATGCCAGATTTATTCAATTTACGACTTAATTTTTATTATTTTTTCTTAGAAGAGTTATATGGTTAATTATTTACTATAATTCATTTGTTTGCCAAAGTCTGATTTTGTTTGGCCGCAGATGTTTTGTGCTTGACTGTACATAACAGAGTAGTCGTTGTGTATGCTTTTCGCTCATTCAATTCAAATTTTTATTAATATGTGTGACCATAATTTTTATCATGTTTGCTTAGTTGATGTCCTGACTGTGCAATACCAGTTTTATGGTCGTAACACTCGTAAGACAATTAATGGTTTTGTAGTATGAAAAATCATTATTCGACCTGAAATTATGGAATTGTCAAAATTGGTTTCGATTCAGATCATATGATTGGTTTCAATATATATTCAAATTGTAGTTCATGCCAGAATTAGACAGAATTAAATTTTGCTTATACAAACTAAAGGGTACTCCTGAAGTATGCTACCAAGATGTCGCATAACCTGAACCCTAACCTGGTACACATTCAGAGTTCAGGTTGTGCGCCATCTCGGTGCGCATACTTCAGGGGGTCCAACTAAAGGCCAGTTTTCATCGGTTGCTTGTGGAGGCTTGTGCACTAAATTTCTATAGCAATATTTCTCAAAAGTTTCTTACAAAATTTTTCACTGTAAGCCTATGGAAGAAAGCAAAAAACAAACATAGGCTAGTGTTATTTTCACCATCATTTAAATTATTGAATTAGCATTATTTTTTAATTTTTGTCATTTTGCCCTATTAATAAGATAGTCCCAGGGGTGTCCAAAAAGAATCAAATATTTGGTACTCCTGAAGTATGCGCACCAAGATGTCGCATAACCTGAACCTTAACCTGGTACACAACCTGAGTTCAGGTTGTGCGCCATCTTGGTGCGCATACTTCAGGAGGTCCAAATATTCTAATTGATTTGAAATTCCTTGTATTCGATATGTAGACAGAGATTTTGTTGTTTTCACTGTTATTTGAATTATTGAATAGCACTTTATTTCAAAACTTGCATTATCATGGCTTGGAATAGATAATACTATAAATTTTTCAGTGCATGATTACCTCATTCCTATGTCTGTTCAATTTTAATTCCACGTCTTTTAGTATCATATCTAAGTCGTATCACCATTATATAAAAATTCTTCTGAACAGCCTCTTAGGTAATAATATACTGACGGAAGTCCAGGAAATGTTTGCTAACTAAACACGATTGCTTGTTTATTGAGGAAATTGTTTAATAAGGATGATGGTGTAATGTTTGCTCACTTGATCTAAGATGGCTCTTAATATGTCATTACCACTCTGCTTTTAATGGCTATGATCATTATGCTAAAATGTTCTTGTTGCCTTGATTTAGTCCGGTATGTGTGGGCTGTGTTATGCACTGTGAACAAGGCTCAAAGCAAGCAGCTATATGAACACTCTGATAAATTATGATGAATCAGGTTTCTAAATTTACCTCATCACTGGTTCAGCCAGATGTAAATCCCGGCGCGCTAGTCTAACACGTGCCATTTTCAACTAGAATTTTCTGACTATTTGTACAATGTTCCAGTTTTTATGTAGTAAAAATGAACATCAAAAAATTGAATAAGAGTTTTGTGATGAAAATAATTTATCTGAATTCTGATTTCTGAATATATATTTTAGATAGTTTTCACCATTCATTCCATCATGATTAGCTAAAAATGTGATTTCATGTCACTATAGTCCAGTTAATACATCACATAAAACAGAAAGTTGAGTATCTTTAAATGAGATACAGAGGCAACGATTGTCCAGTTTGGGCTCTTGAACTGTGTAAAGCACTTTCAAGCGCATCTTGAAATAGGCTTGAATGTGTTGCTGGTATTTTTATCCTGTTGGTCACTCCACTATCAAGTGTTGTTCAATCTGTCACATCTTGTGCGCCAAGAGGAATTTAACCAACATGGGTCAAAACTCTTGTTATGTCAATATATTTAGAACCACTGTTTTCAAATTTTTTTAAATGAAGTAATTTGATAGTTTAATCTTTATTTATAAAATCATGGATCACATAACACTCAAATATATTCTTATAACATATGTTTATGGGTAAACTAGCACAGCTAGGTTTTTACATAGGTTAATGAAGTTAATATTGAATATAGTAGTTTGAGCTATTTTTTTTAATCCTTGTTTAAGGAAACTCAAAAATATATGTTATTTAGGAATTAGTGGTTACCCATTGGCAAAATAGTATATACTTATCAGCATTCATACCTGAGGTTCGGTATGAATATAGCGGTTTAAACTGTTCGTCAACGCTTTCCAGGTTGGATGGTGCAAATTTTGGTACTCTTGTAGTATGTGTTCCAGGTTAGAGTAAGGCCATGATTTAATTCCGATTTTCCTTATTTTAGTTCTATTACGTGTTCGGGGACTGTCTGTGTTAGCCAAATTAAAATACCCCCTGCCCATAGGCTTCATTCCCGTTACACAACTTGATGTAAAGTAGGCAAGCAAAATTAGTTACCTCCATATTGGTACACATACATCTGCAGCGTCCAAATTTTATTTATCTACGGTATATTGATTTTTTTTTTGTCTGTTCTCGTGGGGAAATTCTATGCATATTGACTTTTTTAAATAGTCTGGCTTTATATATACCTACCCTCCTTTTATTCTCATGACTCACATTTTAATAATTAACTGCGGGAATTTCTGGTTAGTATCATGCGCTTATTTCCTGCCACGTGCGTGGATCAAGTAGTGTTGCGATTGTAAATAAACCTAGCGATTATATTCAAAACTGATATTCTGAAAGTTCACATAACCAGATCATCATTTTGTGCAAAGTTAATAAAAACTAATTTGCGACTTCTAATTAAATGATTTTTCCATGTAAAGAAATAAATGAGAGTCAACACCGTTGTCAAATATAGTAATTTATAATAATCTAATTACTAAAGCACGCTGGATTGAATAATATCATCAGTCAGAAAGTCCATCTGTAAAAGTTACCAACCACATTGAAAGCCTCTTCTGTAATGATACCTAAATAAATAACAGGAAATTACTATTACTTCTCATTAGGAAGCAATTCAAGTATTTTCGATATATTCATTACATCATACAAACACTCCACTCTAACTCAAACAATGACTAAGCTAATTTGTTACACAACTACGGTAACTTATTTTTCTTATTTTGAGAATATTTATCATCATATGACATCGATTTATGAGCGCAATCGTCTATGACAGGGGTGTGCAACAGGTGGCCTACAGGCCACAACCCGGCGAGCCATTTAGTGGGGCCCTTGTCAGCACTCTGACACTCCTAATCTGACAGTTTATGTTTTAAAAAGGTGATCACATTGGTGAAAATACATTATGTTTCACCAGTCAGTATGGAGTTGCTACAACTTCTGTCAAAGCTGATGTTAACAAACTATGCAAGAACTTGAAACTTCAAGTATCCCACTAAAAAGTTAAATAAATAATATTTTGCATTGTGAGAATTTTCAATTCGTTGTGTCTTGTGTACATAGAATAACTAAATTTTATGTGTGGTGCTTGATGTCTGTAGTTGACTATAAAATGGCCACCAACAAAAAAAATGTTGCACTCCTCTGGTCTGGTATGTTGGCCTAACAATGTTGTTAGCATAATTTTTAGTAATCTTGCACAATGAAGGCCTATTACAATTTACAACCACCTCACCAAGGGTGTGATGTATTAGATAAGCAATGTTGAAGTTGCCTTGACTGAGATAACAGTCAATCTAAACCTAACAGTCAATCTAAACTTCTGAACATGTAATTGGCTGCTTGTCAGGGCTTTGTTTGAAGTGAGTGTTTCAAGTGGCTCAAACAGTTTAATTATACCGGTATTAGGTAAGAAGGTCATTTGTCGAAAATGTCCTTTGAATTTTCTTGAGCAGATTATAGAAATGAAGTATTTCAAAATTATTTGTAAAATTGGTTTTATTTTTGTTTTTGCATGAATGATAACTTTTAAACCATGACCATTATATTATCATAATATATACCAGGTGTAAGTCATTAAATTATAAACCGAACATTATAATCCAAATTTACCATTATACAATCTTATTTACAGACAAACTCAAGCTATCAAAAGATGTGAAATACAATTTCCTTACTGATGGTAAAATTACTGACACAATCGATGATGCTGGACATTTCAAAGATGTTCTGGTGAGATTTTTCATCAATTTTAGATTTTAGATTTTTTTATGGAATTTCATGGGCTCAGAGGATCTTCACATATCTTCAACAAAGCATATTTAATATTCAGAAAAGTGCAAGTTATAAGCATTCGCTTGGTTTTGGAGTAGGTAAAAATAAGTATTTGAAATAAAGCATAAGGTCTTCGAAAACGTCACATAGCTTATTTGAAACTCTTAGGAAATTTCACATAAATGCTCTTGGAAGTTGTTTGATGGGCTGGCTCAATACTAGCTTCCTTCTGTAACTAATTTTCGAAATAATTGAAACCGATTCCCATGGTGTTACAATTTGAATTGAATACGAATCCAAAAGAGTCAAATCCAAAGAATTTTCTTGTTTCTAGACTGCGTTTAACGTAATTGGCTTCAGTCATGAAGAAGTTGACCAAGTGCTTCAAGCCATTGCAATTGTTCTAAAGCTTGGAAATATAACTTATAAGGGAAGATCTGCTATGAATGGAATGGAAGGATGCTCAGTGGAAGATATGAAAGGTATATAACTGAGCCATGAGGTTTTTTCTGTGGCTGGTTGGTGATATACATAGCTATTTTCCTTCCTAATTTCTGAGCTTTGACAAAATCGGACGAGTTTGAGTTAAAATGTTTGTTTGCATGCTGAAATTCATATTTACACCAATTCTTACCTGTATTCTGAAATATAAGGTAAGATAGAATTTGTAATATTTATCATGGGGGAAAGCGTAAGGGACAGCCTAATCCATGTGGCTAACCGCAGGCTTTCTATGGGTGATATGAAGTCAGTTCAAGATAATACTCAGAATCAAAATACCATCATTTTTGGAACTTTCCAGTTATATAAACAATTTTTGTATTTACAGAAATTGAAGAATTGAGTGAAATTCTTGGAGTAAAACCTGATAAATTTGCAACAACTATAACCCAGAGAACTATGAAAGCCAGAGAAGATAAAGTGACATGCACTCTCAGTGCAAGTGGAGTAAGTTTGTGTAATATATAGATAATAATTTGATATTATAGCCAGCAACACTGTTATTTACACTCGCCTAAAGAAGCATTGACTTACTAGTATGTAAATGGTGTGCGTGTTTGATATCATCCAGTTGGGTATCACTCACCACTAGGGACAGGCATTTTCTAATACCTGGTGGTTCTAGAATCTAATCGAATATTTTTTTTGAATGTAAACTAATCCCGAATCCTTTCAAAGATTCTCAGTTGTATTGGACTCTTTTATTGTAAGGGGTTGACCTTCAGACACAAAACACAAAAACTACTGGAAACATAGAATCCATCACTCAGTCAGTTTGCTGAGCACTCACATACAATAGGAAACATGTTTCATTAATACCTCACCTCGAAAAAGAGTCATATGTCAGAATTCGATTGTAAAAATATGACTTCAATAAGAAAAAAAAATTGAGGAATTCACCCTGACTTTTGGCGACCAAATTAAAAACAAGATAGCGATTCGAAATTTTCGCCTAAACCAATATGAATAATTTACTTTACGATTCAATTCAAACACTCGATTCGGAATGCCCAGTCCTACCTATCACAGAGAGATTTTGCTTACTGTGCGGTTAGAGTTTGAAAAGAAACTTTATATAGACTTGTCATTGACTTCACTTTATTTTACATTTATAAATTCATTTATAAATTCAATTATAAATTCAATTTTCTTTTACAAGCCAAAATCTATTTTGGTTAGACAGTTACTTAACATGGAGTGTACTGCCCTGATCAATCGCTACTTGAGTGCATGTATAAATGCTGATTTTAGCGACATCGCGTCATCAATTTCCATGAAAAGGTCATTTTACGTTATTTATGCACTGCGGTGACCTAAAAACGTGTGCAAAAGTGATCAGATACCAAGAGAATGGTCGCACAGGAGACTGCAAAATTATAGTGTTATTTTATAAAATATTTCATCAGCCTTCATAATCCTGAGAATTATTTTCAAGAGTTTTCGAAGACTAGATATTGCACTAATAGTAAATCAGGTTACACCATATCTTATCATTAGACGCATACAAACCATAATATTGTTTACTAAAACAACAACTTTTGTAGAATTTTTACTAATATTTTATTTGATCAGACTTGTATATCATATTTACCAAACTTTGTACTATTGGAAGTAAAAAAAAAATATCCTAATATTCGATCTAATTAATTCAAAACTGAAATTGAAATTTTAGTTTCATTTAAAACTTTTTTTTGTCATTCAAGGGTTAACATTTTTTACATGCCAGTCACTATTACTATGAGATCACAATTACATCAAAATTTACAACTCCATATATGGGAAATCAGACATTTAAATTCTCTCAAATTTGAAATTTAATTCTCTCATTTTGAAGATTGACTATTTTCCTAAATTATAGATTCTTTAATGGGATTTGTGGATTATTTATCTATCGCACACATATCTTAGGCCCATGCATGATTGGAGTTTTCATTATTTGGATAATTTGATTACAAAATAATCTTGGCACTATTTCATAGTGACATCATTGGGTTCCGTTTTATGTGAAAGTTTGTTGTTATTGATAAAGATTACAGATGTTTAAAAGACAATATTAACTCGTTACTTCATAACCTGAAATTTAAATATATCGAATCATTCTACTAAAAAAAACTTTCGTAGTAAGTGTACTAGGTTAGGGTTAGGCCATAATTTTATTCCGATTTTCCTTATTTTAGTTCTACAACGAGTTTGGGGACTGTCTGTGTTAGCCAAGTGAATATACCCCATGCCCATACGTTTGAGTAGCTTCGTACACCTTGATGCAAAGTAGGCGAACAAAATTAGTTACCTCCATATTGGTACATACACTTCTGGAGCGCCAATTATTCTACCTGCTATCTGCAATGACTATTCAAAATGATTTCATGCGATTTGGAAAAGTTGAATTCTTACTAGTTCAGATCTTGCTGAAACGCTGCAAAGTCTCACCATCTGTTTAAATGACAGCATCTGTGAGTCAATACACATCTAAGGATATATTATTTCAATCATCACTTCAAAAGTACATCCCTTTCTTTGCGTACAAACTTGATCTGATTTTGTTAGCTAAGTGAATATACCAAGTTTGAATTAGTATTCACAATTTTATTCTGTCAGAACTACTTTTTTATCTATCATGAAATAATAAATGCCTAAATATTTTAAATTATTCAAAATCGAATATAACCAATTTCAAATATTTGATTACCGTAGTCTGTAGTTATGGACATCCCTGTTTATAACCCAACGTATTTTGACTAAAATGACATTATTGTTGACTTGGATACTAAGGCATATTTAAGATACAAAGACACAAGGGATTTCATTCAACTTTGTCTTGCTTTATGTCGCTTTTCCCCTGTGTACTGAAGTCATTATGCAAACGTTGAATTGTGAAATTGTCGGTTGGTAATCAGTACAACATTTTCAAACTGAGTGGCAACTTTCCTAGAGCCTTGATTAAATATGAGTTTTATACACATCGAAAACAAACACCTCTTTCTTGAATTAAAAAATAAATACGGAATAAAACACATTATTACGACTTCAAAACCATTTTCTCTTCTCTTGATTAGAAAGCAAACTTGAAACTAAACTTTGTAGATCAAGCGTGAAATTTCAGGCATTTAAAAGTAATTTATCAGTCTCAGGAAACAGACAATAACAACAAAATAAAAGTAAAAATGAGACCCTAGACTACAAATTATCTGTAACAAGATACTCAGTTTATCTAGCTGGCTTCAAGCTGTTGATGGTTGAGTAACCGGTAATATGGATACAGGTTGTGCATGAAGTCCTTTTACAATTTTGTTATGAAGTCAGTTTTTAATACATCTTAGCCAGGTTTGTTGTTTTTAATCAGTAATTGTTTTAAGTATTTTATTAACTCCATTTAATACCTCTCTGAGGGCCAAAACAATATATAGTATGGTATTGATAAATTCCCCTTTTACATTTTTCAAAATTTTAAGACTTTATTAATAAGGACACCCTACTACATTCATAAATATTTTGAAATGATTTTGAATATTAAATTATAAAGTCGTTCAAAGGTTCCACCTACTCTACATCACTATGTCACAATTTGATTTTGTTTGAATTTTTTGACCGAAGTCAGACTTAATTATCATTTTTATGAACTGCCCACATTTCTATCTTTACTGGAAAGTTAGTATTCTAGTATTGATTTGTAATTAATCACTATTTATTTAATGGAAAATGCTTCATTGGAAACATTTCATGAAAGATTGTTATATCAGCTTGAGAGCAAATAGTCATTAACTTGTCTCGTTTTTCAAGTTTCTTTATTGAATGCCTGTTCATTCAACTATTATTATTTGACTAATTTTGTGACTACAAGAAAGTAATTGTGAAAGTGATTGCTATAAACAAGACTCTGAGCAAGACTCTCTCCGTTCATACGTGTGAAGTATTTAACTTTCATAACTTTCATGATAATAGCACGATAATCACTGATTTAACCTCAACAATTTGGCATCCCAGGAGAGCGTACAAATTCTTGTTTATCTGCGTGCTTAATAAATGCACAGGTTGTACCGTACAGACTAGACCAGCGGTGGTCAAGTTTTTTGAACCAGGGGCCAAAAATTACGTCCATCTGGACTGGCGGGCCATGTAAGTGTGACATAAAAAGTTACATTTCATGAACAATATTTAATAAAGTGTTAGGTTAATAAAGTTTTTTTTTTATATAGGTACTCCTATATTTGCAAAACTGCTTTAAAATATATATATACAAAGCATATATAATAGTATTACTTGGAACTATTGCCGCCATTGTTCCTTAAGTTTGCACAACTGAGAAAAGCAAAGAATTTTTTCTCTTCAAACATACTCTTGGGAGGTAATAAATCAGGACAATATTTGACTTGCTGCCATTTCTCATAGTCTTCTGTTTAACTTGCTTTTATTAGGTTATTGTTACATTTTTCAAGAATTGCTGTTAAAAATTTGGTTTCTTCAACTAGGTTTCTGTTTATTGAACAAGCAATGAGTTATATTAGACAATATCTTCTGAAGAACTCTTTGTGTAAATACACCTGATATATTGCTCTAAAATTAAAATATTTTTCGAACCCTTGTTATTAATAATAAAGAGCAACTGACCTACTGTGCCAATATTCCAATCTTTTTAAATGTCGAATCACTTATGAGATATTGCTCAAAAACATACTAGTACCAACTTATCAGGAATACAATCTTGCATGTGCCAAGTATCAAATGGTGGTCAATTCGAGGCTCCAGAAGTGTGTGTACCAAATATGGAGGTAACTAATTTTGTTCGCCTATTTTACATCAAGTTGTATTAAGGGACTGAAACCTATGGACAGGGGGTATTCACTTGGCTAACACAGACAGTCTCCGAACTCGTAATAGAACTAAAATAACGAAAATCGGAATAAAATTTTGACCTAACCTGGTACACACACTATGGGAGTATCGTCAAATCTATCTTGTGTAGAGCCTTGTATAGGGTCAAAGCTCACCAAAAAAGTGTATGTATATCCTACAAATATCACATATTATTAACCCTCAAATTTGTAAAGTTTTTTTTCAAACTTCCCATATTATTTAACCATGCAGAATCTTAAATGTAAACATGATTGAAGCAAAATAGAAGGAAAGGGGAATTTTCATGAAGTGAGACAATTTACATAATGATTGAAATTTATAGAAACCAGAAACATATTTATATCTTGCAGAAATAAATTGGGATAGTGTGAAGAAGTACTTCATATTTATTGGAGTATGCTGCTTGTTTTAAATTATATTATCATCTCATGAAGGAAGCTAACTTCCTTGATTTTAATCAATTCTGTTTTGTGTATAGCTGACTCAAATTCATTATCTATTCGTTTTCGAAAACTGTTTTATATAGCACAGTGCACACCTATCAAGCTTTAGTCATATTGGTTTGGAAAATCGACCAATAAAATGTTTAGGTTGGGGATAAACTTCATTAAAAAAGAATTTTATAACAATAGATCGTTTGTTTAACATCTGTGGCTTCCTCTGATAAAACCTAATGGATAACGTGAACATTCCTAGTGTCATTGTGTTCTTTTGTTACATTTATCCTCCAGGCTTGTGGTTATTAAAATTAATACTTGAGCCTTTTGTTCTGTACAATGTTATAAAACTTAGGCTGTTATATACTAAAGTGATAGATATAACACTTGCTAGATCAAAACCTATAATTTTATTTAAATACGATAAGTGAAAAGTACGTTGTTGGCAATTTGCCATGACAGTTGTATTTAATTTTTTAGTATTTTTATTATCATGATTTTGTTGTATGGGTCCCAAAGTATTACCAGTGAGTACAAGGTTTACAGCAATCATTCGAGTTTATTTTTCTCAACTAATAAGAATCAGACATACACGATATATGAAAAAAAGGAAGTACACACTTTTAACCATTTTTGCATTTCTGGTCAAGACTTATCTTTTGAGATGCCAACGTTCTGGTACCAATACTTCAATGATAGTCCTATACTCTGGCCATGTTTTTCGGTACTCCCGTAGTATGTGAACCAAGATGGCGAACAGAACGTAGTATGTGTACCAGGTTAGGCCATAATTTCAGATACAAATACTACGGGAGTCACTTGGCTAGTCCCCGAACTATTCTTTCAAGGCAAAGAAAATGCATTCACATCACTAAATTTTGATTTAAAATTGTTCTTTCAGGCTGCCTATGCACGAGATGCTCTTTGCAAAGCCATCTACAGTCGTTTGTTTACATGGCTGGTACAGAGGATCAACCAAAGCATTCAATCAACAACCAAGGCACGGCGTAAAGTTATGGGAGTCTTGGATATCTATGGATTCGAAGTGTTCGATGTAAGTTAAGCTCTGTGACACTTTTCAGGCATTAATTTGTGAAAAAGAGTGACCATTTTTACTCGCTTTTTTCAAATTCACAGGAGAAAATTTACATTTGCTTTGAAAATGCATGAAATGCTCCGTAGTTATGTGTTTAGCATTCTTGCGAGTGTCTATGTCATGAATACGAATGATCAGTATACGAATGTAATTATGAAAGTATCTCAAATCATGATTGTATAAAAAAGGTTATAAAAAGATTCACCAGTATATGGTTGGGACTTACCGTAATGATGTGATGTGATACATGCTTTTCAATGCTACCAAGGTTTATGCACTCTCCAGAATTTATGTTTCAATTCTGTCCAGCTTATCAATTTCATCAATGGCTATTTTATGCGCTCGTCGGTGTACTCTTGCAAAATTCAATAACTTTGTATCATATATATTATGTATTGTCATCATTTGTTTTTACCTTTCAAACACACTGAACCCTTTCATATGTATTCATTCCCTGTAATCCTGTTTTCAGAACAACAGCTTTGAACAGTTCATCATAAACTACTGCAACGAAAAACTTCAACAAATTTTCATCGAACTGACATTGAAAGAAGAACAAGAGGAATACATACAGGAAGGGATTGAATGGATTCATATTGATTACTTTGATAATGAGATTATTTGCAAACTTATTGAGCAGGTTAGTGTTCTCACCCATGAGGGTGTTATTTTGTATAAAAAGCGCTAGGATTACACTGCTCGGGTTTGCTGGTTCAAGTCCTGTGCAGGAATTGTTATGTGCGAGAGATGCTGAATTTCCTGCCGTTGTAGGGTGATTTGCGTACCGCTAGTCATTCAGGGCTTCCTCCACCATCAAGTACAATCATTTGAAACAAATATCTGGCCAACTTTTCCCCATACCCCACACATGATCTGGAGACCGAAAGAAAAGCTGTGGCTTGCCATATGATTAACAGCCGGGGTTAATATGAAAATCCTTATCCTAATGATGAGAGTTTACAAGACACTACTGCGAATTACATAGATGTCTGGAACATTGAATTCGTTACTTATCATGGTACTCTTAAACTATTCTGAATTGGTAACTTGACATTTTTAGTCACAAATGTGCAGTATAAACAATAATATGAGTTAAACTGGGCACTACAAGCATGTGTATTTACATATGGGACATTGGACTGGTTACTTATTTTATTATCCTATCCTATTAACAAAAGGTCATCAGCTTATCTCTAAGCAGTACTCATGCTCTTGAGCATTCACTAACTAGTGCTCATAATTGCTTTGTTTATCCTTAAACAATCTAAATGGAATTTCATCATATCTTATATTTTTTCATCAGCCTCACACAGGTATCTTGTCTATGCTTGATGAAGAATGTCTTCGACCAGGTGAAGCAACCGACATGACTTTTCTCTCAAAACTTCATGACACATGTGGATCTCACACTCACTTTGAGAGTAGACACAACCAAGAGTTCTTGTCGGATAAAACTCTGCCCCACGATTCATTCAGAATTTTGCATTATGCTGGAAAAGTGAGTCTTTTATCATTTTTAAACTGATATATTCCCCAATGCGATGTGGCACATCATGCTAAGCGTTAGGAATACGCTTGCTGCCTCATTAGGTTGTCTTATCGATAAAGATATGAATTCAATCTTTATTCTACCTCTTGTGTCCGACCAATTTTTAGTGTTATTCAACTTTCCTATCTTTACTCTAGGTCTCATACTGTGTTGAAGGATTCCTTGATAAGAACAATGATTCTCTTTATCGCAATCTTTCCATGGCAATGTATTCTGCTCAACATGGTCTGATAGGTGGAGCGGATGGGTTATTCCCAGAAGGCGAGCCAGGTTGGTACAATAGTATGGGATATTATGCGTCTATGTTTTGTATGAATGTGGACGTTATGGTATAATATACTCGTAATGTGCTTGATCTTAGTCTTGACCTTGATAAGTGTATTGACACTCAAAGGCCATGTTTTGCCTTTAAATTTGTAATTATAATTGTTCAAAAACTACAATGCTTTCATTGTCATCAACAGTGTTCGAAACCACTATTTCAAAATGCTGATAAAAGATAGACTAAGCCAATAAAACACGAGATAAAAAATTTCGTACATCCTACATTTGTTTTACATATAAGAGTTTTTATCTGTGGTGAAGTTTTCAAATGAATAACCAATAAAAAATTGTTGAAGCCTTTTTTATGTAGATCAAGAATTTCTTGATGTAAGATATTAAATATTGTTTTGCTGACTGTCCCTGTTTTTGCAACTTTGTTTGATTAGTGTGGTATTAATATTAAAAAAAACTTGTTACTAACCAATGTTGTTTGTTGATGTTTCATATATACAGTGATCGTGGAAGGTAAAACAGTTATATGTTTCGCTTGCTTGCTTTTTTGTTGATTTATTTTTCCGTCTGTCTGTTGTATTCTTTATTTTAGTTTCATAATTTGAGCTTTATCTCGCTTTTGTTCATATTTTTGTTTAAATTGTGTTTTCGTTATGTACAGACAGGGATGAAGGTAATCTCATTTTTGTTACGCTTGATTGAGATTCATTATTCTGATTCGCGAGTTTTCAGTCCGCTATTATAATTGTTTTGTGTCTTGGGGGTTGCAGGAATTTTACAATTATTAAAAATTGTGAAACACTGAATCACAAATTTACTGAAAAACATCATCAATCAAGATTTGGGCCTCCTGAAGTATGTGCACCAAGATGCCGCACAACCTAAACATAGTATGTTTACCAGAGTAGGGTTCAGGTTATGCCACATCTTGGTGCACATACTTCAGAAGCACCCAATATTTTTCTAGAGAAATTGAATTTCAAAGCCTACCAATGTAAAGAGCGATCTAAAATTTGACTGATTCTTTAATTTTTGTTTTTGGGAATAAAGTGCGGTTTATTAAGTTTAGCTTCTATCCGATGCCATTCTCATTGCTCAAAATGGATGACACCCATGATATTCTAAAGTCAACCATTCGCCAGATCGTCTGTGCCAAATTGAGTTATGTGATTGTATATTTTATTCTAAGCATTTTTATTTATTGATTGTGATGCAGCAATAGTACGCAAATTATGTGTTTTCCATCATATTGATGTTCAATTGTTCATTCTAGGATATTAAAATATATGTTGGTATTTACCAAAATTTTGTTAATTTACTGGCCGTTAGTTTCAGAAGTGATAACTGCTTCTTGAAATACAGAAGTATAAATTTTATAGAAATCAATATTCACAAGTCCTTAATGTTATTCTATATGTTTAATTCTAAAATACAGCATCTGACTTTCATAATTTTTTTAACTTCTATATATCTTCTATTTGAGTTCTTCTTATACGACATACTTCTAGTGGAGTTTTGTTATGACTGAAATTTATTGTCATGCTTTTCGTTATCTGAATAACTACTGTTATCAACCTTATGCTGTTTGCTCATTGATTCAAGCTTTATTTTTTAATTTGAATCACCATATCTATATTTTTGTGGTCTTCGATGTTTAATTCCTGCTTTTTTGTTAATTTTGCATCTGTTTTGTTCATTCCGTTGCTAAATATTATTCAGTTATTTTGGATATTTTAACTTAAACCAAATTTTAAATATCAATGGATATTTAAATAGACCTATTGGTCAATGGATACATATTGAAATATGTAACTGACATGACTATATGGCGATATTTTGAAACTGTAAAAAATATGACATCATTCAGTTTAATGTGATTGTTATTTTAATCTCTAAATTAAGATAGCTGTGGGTAGAAAAATACTTCATTCGTTCATGTTCTAATATCCAATTCATTTCACTAAGGGAAGATTATGAAATATAAGCCATATTTACTGCTCTGTTTTCTGCTAATACGTTAAATCTAATTTTTTTTCTCTCACAGGGGCGGACAATATGAAAAGGCCTCCCACAACCGCGACTCAATTTAAGGTTTCCATCGCTCAGTTGATGAAAAATTTACATTCAAAGAATCCCAATTATATCAGGTAAGGAGTTGAAGTCAATCCATCTAATATTTGTCTAACTAAAAAACTTGGGTGCTCCCGAAGTATTCGTACCAAGATGACGCACAACCTGAACATAGTATGTGTACCAGGTTAGGGTTGTTCAGGTTGTGCATCATCTTGGTAAGAATACTTCTGGAGCGCCAAAACTTTTGCAATTTGTTAATAGTGGGGATGTCCAAAACGAACCAATTTGATATTTCTTATAATTGCTACTGACAAATACACAAAAACTGAGCCGGATTTTACTCGAGGCTAGACTTTATCAAACTGGGCCCAAGGGGGTTGCTGAATACCTCTCTGGGGTCACACCGCTTTGCCTGTGTCTCCATTTCTGTAAGGATAAGCGATAGCCACATTCTCTTCTTTTACTTTCTCGTGATATTCTGGTTGTCGCTAATTTTCGTTGTGTAGCCTACATGAAAAAACTTAATTTTTTTTATGTGGCACAGCTAAATATCTGAAGTTGGTTTTATCGCCCACGACGCCCACCGACAAAAAAAATATTCTTTGCAGTCTGATTCGAGATAAATCTGCTGGAGTTACTGAGTACCGAGTGATTTTTGATGACCAACTAATGGAGTAAATTCTATATTCCAAAACTTTTAGATGTATCAAACCAAATGCAGTCAAACGCAGTGGCATCATCACTCAAGATCTTGTGAAACACCAAGTACGATACCTGGGTTTGATGGAAAATGTTCGAGTGAAGAGAGCTGGATATGCATTCAGACAAAAGTATGAAGATTGTTTGGAAAGGTAAACCGTTACGTTATTTTTTATCTTTAAAGTTTCTTTGCCTTTTCGTATTATAACAATTATCTTGCATATCATTCAACTAGGGTTGTGTTTTTGTGATTTTTTTTGTTGTGCGTGTGTACTGGTGAGCGGGTACATGATATTTCTCATGTTTTAAACTTCTGTAAAAATTTCGCTCACCTCCAGAATTCACCATTTTCATTAATTTGTGTGTATTGTGAAGTTCTCAAAATATACTATCTAAATATACAAGCTAAGAACATCCATAACTCTGTCCACACATAGGCATAAGCTTTGATAGCGGTAAAGATATAGATATGAAAGAGATTATCAATATTCTTTAACTTCAATGTTCTCGAATATGTTAGATTCCATTTATTTTGTGACATATCAAACCATCCAGTAAAGCTATAAAATAGAACCAAGAATTGCTTAACTTCAATTATAATTTTGCTTATACACGCAATTAATTTACATTTATTTCGATTATGAATAAGCCACTGACGTCTAAATATTTTATACATTCTTGTGATAAATATTTTTTCTTTGTTCTAATAGGTATAAAATGCTGTGCCCACGTACATGGCCTAACTGGCGTGGTAATCCACAAGATGGTGTGAAAGAGATTTTACAACACGTTGAGATTCCTGAGAAGGAATATACATTTGGAAGAACTAAGATTTTTATCATCAATCCTAAAACGGTGAGCAAAATATCATTTTTTAATTCTGTTGAAGTTTTTTTTGTATTGTATGATAACCAAAGGAGGTTTGTTAAGGTTTTTGCCTCAAGTGAATAATTTGTGTGGCAGAGTCCACATTGTCATCTACAGCCATCTAGAAAAAGGGAATGCCAAATTTTTAAGATAGGTTTATCAGGGAACACAACAAACTTGCACTTCCAAAGTATCAGTGACTGGAAAACCTAATATGTGCTTTTGAGTTGTTTTGGTCAACCGAATTGAATTTGATACTAAGATAGATTATTTTCAGTCAAAACAATCACTAATTTGTCAAGTTTTCAATCATTCCTATGTTACATGCAACAGATAATTAATTATGTCCCCTCCCCTCGGCGAACCTAAATATTGTACTGCATTGTTGTTTCGAATCAGCAACTATCTCTTTCCCACATGCCAGATTTGTTAACATATTTCATATTTATAGCTCTTTGACTTGGAAGATGAACGTCAAGAATCATTGCATGATCTGGCAACCATCATGCAGAGAATATGGAGAGGATATGTATGGAGAACAAGGTATCAGAGGATGAGACAAGCTCAAATCTTGATCAGCAAGAATGTCAAAGCCTATTTGGTAAGAGATAAATTTGTAAATATTTGTTTAAGAATCTGTTGAAGTTTATGCATCTGAAACAGGGGTGGGCAAGGTTTTTGAACCAGGCGCCAAAAATTTTGCCCACCTAGACTGGCGGGCCATTAAAGTATGCCGTAAAAGGTAACATTTTCAAAACAATATTTACAGTGTTACAAAGCAAAGGTGGAAAACCACAAGCCTCGTGCTAAAACTAAATTTAACCGCATTCGTAACAAATTCCTTGAACTATTTTTAGCTGAAACATCGTAATTCGATTTCAGTTTGGTTGTGGCAGCATCGGGCAGGCCAGATTCACCTACCCAACGGGTCGTACTTTGCCCATGTCTGATCTAAAACATATAACTGATCAACTAGTCGACATGTTCTGATAACTGAACGAAAGGCTTCACCGTATGATTAAGTCACCTTATCGGATTTTCTCTCCTCCGGGATAAATCCCAAATCCTTATTGCGTATTATCATTTTAATATATTCAAAATTTATTCATCAAGTAGAGGAGCATAGCTGTGTTTGACGTTGCTACTTTCTAAATTTTTCCCGAAATGATATTTTTTGCAAACTATATTTTACTTATACAATGTATGATGCAAGTTTGCATAAAAGCATGAACAAAAATTTTGGCATAAATATTTCGATCACTGTTTTCTGACTAAGAGTTCTTCAAATAGAGTAAACTCTTACTGGTAGAAGAATTTGTATCATCTTTTTCACAGGGTGAAAAGCATTTCTTGGCTCTTCGTGCTGCCGCAGTCATCATGCAATGCTATATCAGAGGCTGGAAGGTTTGTAATGTTATATTATTGACAAAGTTGTTTCGGTTGCATTTTATGAAGATCCAGAAATGCAAGTTCAGTGATTTTAGTAGAATACGATTTAACTATCAGTAGAGGTTGCACAAGACTAACTCCCAATCTTTTTTTCAATGCTTCTGCGCTAGTGGATTCGTATCTGTGGACTTAGAATACGATTTAGTTTGTAATTTTTGTTTGAAGCTACCGAGCCTAGTATATTTAGGGATTAAATTCGTCAAAAAGGACTGATTTTTAGCAATAACACTCTCTCGTGAATTTTAACATTGTTCAGCGATCCAAGAGTCTTGCTTTATTTTTGCAATGTTTCTTCAGACCAAAGTCAGACTTTTTCAATCCTGTTGTTAGTATTTTTTAAAGTGAGTTTGCTCATGAAAATATATATGTGTTAGTTTGCAGAAAGACTCTTGAATCACTTAGAATAGTCATCTTCACCATTGCTAAAGAATCTTTGCATTATATGCATACCAATCCACCAGTGCAAAAGCATATTAGAAGGATGAGTACCTAGCCAGCAGAAACCCAATAATCGCTAGCAAATGTGGTTTTATAAATTTTCGGGAAAATTTTGCTGGTATTTTAGGCTCGTTGTCTTCTCCGAGCACACAAGGAACTGAAGCGTCGAACAATCGCAGTGACAGTAATTGCTGCATACTGGAGAGGTTTGGTTGATCGAAAGAAATATCGAAGATACTTCAGAGCTAATGCTGGTGGAGTCATTGCCAAATTCATGGAACGACTTCTGGTAAGTCATTTATCAAATTTGGTAGAATTGTTGATTTAATGTCTTGATGGTTAGTGCATCATACTAAGCTCAAAGGACATTACACCACCTCTCTTGATGTATACAGCTGGATTTCTCCCAACCCAGTCTGGAAGGAATATGTGTGGGATTCCTGTACTAGTGGATTGTGTGACCACAGAACAATAATTTTGTTATATATGTTGGCCACCTTTGTTTGGTAAAATCTTTTCAGCGATTTCCAACCGGTGTAGCCCACCTTGGGGGCCACTTCTCCTATACAAGAAAACTTTCTTGTTCTTCTTAGTTTCATTTTTTGATAAGGTTATTTCACAGTGTGTTTTCACCTTGTTGAGCATGAATTGTTTGAACATAATGGGATTTGGAATCTATCGATAAAAATAGGACTAATTACCACTGCAATGACAACAGGGGGGCACGATTGCTAAACGCCTCTGAAACCACGAGCTATAAAAGGTTGGAAACCACTGATCTATATCCCAATTTCTTCTTGCTCAACTGTATACAGTCAAATTTGTTAGCCATGAGCCCTATTTTATTTAATTAAGCATTTTTTTCATTTGTGTAAATTAACTGACATAGCTAAAATTATCGTCATATTATACAGCAGTTGCTAATTTAACAGACTTATTCTAATTCTAGATTCCAGTTACAATTACTAGGCAAAGTTTTAATACTCTTGGTTATATGGTAATTATTTCAAGAAGGATTGACTATTATCATATGCCTTATTTTTATTCAGATATACTTGTTCTATAAAAAACTTCGGGATGGTTTGCCTTCTACTTCTCCAATCGATAAAAAATGGCCGACATGCAAATATGATTGCCTGAAAACTGCTCATAATGAACTGAAAGAAATGCATCATAAATGGAGAGCAAGTTGATTTTTATTTAGTTTTAACAATACTGCTGTCTGTTACCATATTTCGATACCAAAAATTTATATATACTTTTTAGTGTCAAGTCTACCGCAAATCATTGTCAAAGGAAAGACAAGCGCAACTGAAAGAGAAATTAGAAGCTTCAGAACTTTTCAAAGGTAAATAATCTTTGCAGAATGCAAATTGTATTACATGCATCTGGTTGTCTATATTTTTAAAGTATTTCCATTTAATATATTCTATATTCAAATTTCTTGAACTGAGCTATCTATTTGCCAATAAATCCACAATCATTGTTATTTATCGATCTTAAGATCGGTAAGTATGTTGAAAGGTATTTGTCTGTTTGTCTGTTAAATAGACGCGATATCTCACGAAAGCGAGGTTGAATCTGCTCCCAAGTTTTGCATGTGCATTCATCGTATCTCGAACCAGAAGCCTATTGATTTTGGATGAATTATGTTGTATAATTAGCGAGTTATTAATTAATTAGTGATGAGACACACGATGTCGTTATGGAGTAAGAGCGGATGAATCGAAACCGCAGTTTCTGTCTTGGGGGATCCCCTAACTTTCGAACGATAAGTCTTCGGTCTCCGACCGATATTCTCATTTATACTTTGCTGAGATGCACATAGTGTTTACCATGCAGATATCATTTATATTCACGGTAGTTATTTAGTTTGGGACATAACATCTTCTATTCCTATTTAAAAAAGTTCAAAATAAGATAAAACTTTAGCACATTTTGTTTTCTGCCAGTCTTTCCGCACATTATACCCATATATAGTGTTTTCATGATAACTATCTGCTGATCTAAACCTTCGATTAAACCCTTTATTTTTTAATTTTTATTTAGACAAAAAGAGTCTGTACTGGATTTCTTTACCTGCACCATTCCAAGGCGATTATGTGTCTTTAAAAAGACAGGAGAAATGGCAGAAAGTTTCTGCAATAAATGATGACAATAATATCATATTTGCTGATGAGGGATTCAAGATAAATAGAGCTGATGGAAAGGTGAGTGCACATAGAAAATAATATGTATCTGGGAGCTCAAAAAATGTATGAAAGTCAGTCCGATTATACTGAATTTCGTAATGTTTTTTTCCCGCTTTTGTTTCATGTCATATTGCCCATTTTGTAATTTTATGTCTCATGTTCAAACGCTGTTAAGAGTTTTGGCAACTTTCTTAAAATTCCGTCCTGTGTTTTTATCTCGTGTGTTGTTATTTTTTGTGCTATTTCAGGGCTCAAAATAAATTTTCTATCAAAATTAGCTAAATCATATTGTAAATATGATACTAAGAGTGCTTTTCTAGGGACACATGAATCATTTTATTAAATAACTTTCCCGACAAAGTAAAAGGGTCTGGTGACTGTATAGATAATTCGGACCTCCAGAAGTATGCGCACCAAGATGGCGCACAACCTGAACTCAGGTTGTGTAACAGGTTATGGTTCAGGTTGTGAGACATCTTGGTGCGCATACTTCAGGAGTACCGATAATTCACTGCTAACAAACAAAGGGATTCAGTATCCCCATTAATAGTGAATTTCCCATTTTTGCTCTCTATAAAGTTAATACCAATCTAAAATTATTATGTTTCAGGCTGTGAGCTGTACAATTGTGATGTCTGATAAAGCATTGATACTTCTACATCCTGAGTCATTCAAAATCAAGTACAGATTACCATTAGCTGATATTAATGGTTTGTCATATTCTCCTTACACTGATGGAATGACGTTACTGCACATCACTGCACCAGTAAGTTGTTTGTATATTTATTCTATATAGGTGGAAGGGAGCATTGGACTGACAGTCCACCATCCTAATTGTTAGAGTTACGCTTGTCAACGTACCACTGATAATCCTGCATTGGTCTAAAGGTTCTATCATGTGTGCATTAACAGCAGGATGGAGCACATATCAAAATAATGGTTGATTGTGACTCCATCCACCATCCGATAAACCATATTTGTGTCTGCCATGTGGTTTAGACATTGAAAATTCTTTTCAGTGTGTAGTCGCGCTCTAGTTTCCTCTTTTTGATTGCAAATGCATGTCAAAAGTCATGCACGGTATCAGATATTATTGTAAAATATAGTTAGTACTTGCATGCATTTACAAACTGATTTTCGATTGTTGAAATAGGATTGAAATGCTACTTTCTCTTTGCTATGCATTAAATGTTTGCTACTTTGACCAAATAGCACCCAATGTCTTAGCAACAAAACTTAAATTGATTGAAATCAATTTTTACTTTGTGGCTACCGTACCATCTTTGAATTTCAAAACTATCCGTGTTTTTCTCAATTCCAACCGTTTACATTTCCGCAGGCAAATGGTCCGGCAGCGAAATCTTACAAAGGAGATTTAATATTGAACATTGCTCATTCTGTTGAATGTGGGACAAGGTTACTTCGTACGATCAAATCAATAACAGGAAAGAATATTGAGATTAAAATTTCCAGCAAGTTAGTTCATGATGTTTCTAGACTTTCTTTTGTAGAAGGAACTTACAGTTAATTTACCATAGTGTAAGAGGTACTCCCGTAGTATGTGTACCAGGTTAGGGTTAGGGCATAATTTTATTCCAATTTTCCTTTCTTTATTTCCATTACGAGTTTGGGGACTGTTTGTGTTAGCCAAGTGAATATACCCCCTGTTCGCAGGTTTCAGGCCTTTACACAACTTGACGTTAAGTAGGCGAACAAAATTAGTTACCTCCATGTTGGTACACACACTTCTGGAGCGCCGTGTGGGACACATGTTGTTAATGTTTATGGTGGTCTGCATTTGATATTATTATAATACCAAACTTAACTTAAAACTCTGTCTAAAACTTTTTTTAACCTAACTTAATAACAATTTTCCTACTTCAAAACAATATCACATACTTTAGCCACCTCAAAGTATGATATTTTAATTTGAAATATTTTTACTTTTTAACAGTTCTAGTCTTGCAAGCAAATCAGGTGATTTGAGTGTCCAGTTCATAGAAAATTCATCTGGTGAGATTACCGGTCCTGTCGTAAAGAAAGTGAAAAAATCTTTCCAAGTTACAGTGCCAAAAAAGCAGATTCCAAACGGAGTGAAAACTTCATCGAACAACCATAAGGCAGCGCAAAATAATGGACATGAGAATGCAGAAGATGAGACTGCTGCTCTCTAGTGACAAAAGTTTAAATATTTTATATAGAAAATCTCATCCGAGCCCTTTTTTTGTCATATGTTGTTTATCTCTCGTAATCTGACTAGGAAATAGTCGATCTGGAGAGGTGGAAACTTGGTAAAGATGTTCTCTTTTAAGAATTTGAACATCGAATTTTCTGTTTATTTGCATGATGCATTGAGAGCATTATACTCCTAAAATAAATTTCCCTCAATAGGAATAGCATAATTTTTGAGTTCACCCTGCCAATTTTTTGGATCACCATATAGATAAGTTAATTCCAGTTATTAATTATTATATTTAATGTTAAAAAAACTCAGTTGAACTATTTTATAAATCAGAATTCAAATTTTCAACAATGGCCAAATTCATTTATGTTCCTAAAATCCGTTGTTTTTCGAATATGAACTTATTCTCCATGACTAACGAGTTGAAATAACATATTGATGTTAATATCAGGGTGGAGTTTTATAGTTTTATTATATTCAGATGCCAATGAAATTATATTGTTTTGTCCATTCCCTAGTATTAAATATAAAAATTATAAAAAGAAACGTTCCAAAAACTTATTTTATATTTTCACAAAATAAGATATTGTTTCATGAATTACTATCATTTCATTCTCGATTATTATGTTGGAATTTGAACATATTTTCTCCATCTTGTCCATACCAGGCACCTTCTGAACTGTTTATGCCACTTTGATATTAAATTTGTATCGTCACTTTATTTCAGAAAAAGTTGTTCTGATTGGTTTTTAATGACAGATTTTTGAATGAAATTGCTTAAAATGTTGATATATTGGTAACTTAGTTGCTCTCCCATTGGGAATGTGCTGTATCAGTTTGGTAAAAAGTCCAGCGAGAGCGTAAAAAGATAAATGGTGAATCTACAAAACTAAAGCCATCCTACTACATCTACATTTTGTGGCTGTGTGAATTATTGACATTTGCAGTTTTCAAAAAGCTTGTGTGATTGATCCTATTGCAGAAAATCTTACTTGGTGTCTGTTTTTGTGGAGCCAATCTGTGAAATTTTATTGTTATTCTGATTTTTTTTAAACTCTAGCTATTTTTTGCAAAATTTAGCAATTGTAAAAAATTATTTTCATTTTGTATAATCTTTTCATACACAATTAAAAATGTAATCGTGTTTTATTTTGTAATTTCATTTCATTCTTGTAAATATGCTTTGCTTTTTGCTTGTGTATTATATGCTATTCTCCCAAGGCACAAGTCTTAATTAGTCAAATAGAAATGGGGTCAAATACTGTCAGGAATTTATCCAAATTTGATGCTGTTTTTTATAGTTGTAGGCCACTTGACAACTCTGGGTGGAAACACGGTCAGCTCTAGTTTCCAGCAAATTTTCTTGAAAGGAATATTTGATTAAGAGCAAAATTTGTGTGAGCGCTCAGCAATCTGTCTGAGTGATGTGTTGTATGTTTTCAGTAATTCATGTGTTGACAGGACCAATTCTCATACAATTACATATATACCATTGACTCCCCAAGTATTTGAGATTCGATTCTGAAATCATCAGGTATTCGAAAATGCCCAGCCCTATTTGAAACTGAAACGTTGTTTCACATCTCCTGTATATCTATCTCTGTGCCAGTGATTTATTTTTTTCTTGTTTTTTGTGTATTCTATAGTACAACTTTTGGCATGGCAACATTGGTACATCATCGTTTTGCCTAACAATGTATATTTTGCAATTGAAAGTGCCTATTTGAAGTTTCATTTGCTATGCTTTTTTATAATTACCAATTTAAGGAGCATTGTAAAACAAACATTTTCCTGCTTGGTGTTGTCTGTTACTCCAGTGATTGAACAAAACTCTAATTTGGTTGAAGTAAGTTTGGTGAAATCTTAGATAGAAGAGTTAAGAGTGTTTCGAACTGTGATGTCGCAACCTGAATGGTCATCACAGAATGTTTTATAAATTTTTGCATTTGACCGCTTCTGTCTTATTTTTTTAAATGTTTATTCTGCCAACACTTTTAAATGAAAGGATTTCAAAGTGTACATATGCATACCATGATTAGTCTGATATGGAATGAAAATTTTTGAAATGCTTCAGCAATAGCTTGCTTTAGTGGTAGTATTTTCGTGTGGCTGTACATTTTTGGCTATTTTTCTTAACCTGAGAACTTTACCATTTAAACGTAATTACCTAATTAATTTTGCAGTATTATTATACCATGTATATCTATGAGATAATTTGTATAACCTACAATTTCAGATGTAAATAAATAAATTGATCACCTTCTAATGTCTTGTGGTTTTTTTTTTATCCAAACAGACTAATTTTACATCACAGCGATAGACGGATTCAAATAAGCTTGTTGCAAACATTTCAAGATAAGAGATGTGTGGTAATATTTTTGTAATTGTGTGTGTTTTAAACAAGATGGAGTAGGAGGGTGCATAAGTTCATTCCAATAACTTCCAATGCTGATCTCGTATTTGAAGCGTCTTATCGCCTGAAAAAACGGATACCATCGAGTGCATGCATCTGTAAAAGTAACTAGTTGACTTTTCGTGCCCAGCGTCGCCTGGTACCGTACCTAACCGAACGAGAGGCCAAGGTTCGCCATATAATTAAGATGTCTTCGCATATTTGCTTTTTGCACAGATATAGGCTGCATATACTATCTATACTGTATAAGATTTTATTCCAATGATAGTTGTATATTAGCTGCACAACGTTGGACTGAAAACCCTAGTGTATATTTTTGTGTTGGTGTTACAGATTTCAAAACTACTGTGCTCTAGTTGTGTACGTTCTATATTAAAATATTGCCTATACTTGAATATATAGATACAGTTTATACCTATCCATATCACATATATTTAACCAAATGAAACAACTATTTAAATGACCCTCGCATTAAAATTTTTGACTCCAAACACAGTACTGCAGAATTTGTTTGTTCATGTCAAATTCAAACTGCTTGCTCTGTACAGGAGAAAGGTCAGGTGCAGGCGTTTCAACCTTTAAGCTTCTGCTAATTCAGTGAATTTTAGCAAGTACCGAACGGTAACACGCAGATATGCACGCATATAAAGGCAGATACAGACCATAATCGTGTTGAGGTACCGTATGCTTGTATGGTAAAACTGGAATGTTTGCATGGTACGGTACCTACCGGTACGGCACCGGTTCCGCGTACCGGTACCGGTACCGGTAGTCTTTTGCGCGACTTCATTATACTGTATTTTCACCAATATTGAGGGTCAACAATGACCAGACGCTCCCAAAAGAGGGGTGTCTGATCATCGGTAAAATGCGTTTCTCTGAAACGAGACAATACCGGTATTGCTCGATTTATACCGGTACCGGTATAGTGTGTCATACTGAAGTTAGAGTTGTTTAAATATGGTACCGGTACGGTTTTACAGTAATACTGTAATAGGCCTATACCGTACTTTATCCTGCTAAAAAATCTGAAAGTACGGTAGGTACCGAACAGACTGACAGAAGTAGTTACCGGTAATTCTGTAAAAGTACTGTAATAACCGTGCTGGTACGGTACCGGTACTAGTACTGTAGTACCATCACCTGAATACTCAGATTCAGTATTTATAATTACTTACTCTTTTATATTGCTTTTACGAGACGAATAAACATACATACATACCGGTACCGTACCGTAGGTATTGTACAGGAAAGCACAATCTGAAAACGCCATCATCTAATTCCTCGGGGAAAAATAATCAGATTTACTGAAGAAAAAAATTTGCTACCGTGGCATTCGAGAGATTTTAGCAAAAAACGGCAATTTTGGTCACGTTAAGGCTGAGATTAATTTAGTTTATTATTCAGACAAGCATAGCGCGATATGACGCATCTGCCGTCGTGCCAGACGCCCCACGTTTGTGAGACACATAGTGTTTGTTTTATTGAATCAAATAGGGGAAATTCTTGGATAGTGTGCCGTACTGAACTGAACTCTAGGCGACTAAAAATCAAATTCATACTGCAGTACTGTTATATCTACAAATCTAAAATCTGAAAATCGTTTTATGCCACCTCGACGGCCAAAAGCAACTATTAGTCTTTCAGAGCCTCAAATTGAACGTTCGGATGCCCCATGTCAGCATGTATTTGTCAGTTTGTGTATTTTTGTGGAAGTTAATATTAAACTCCCAAAGCAATTTAAAACAAAACTAGAGTTGTATGCCACCTTGTGGTCCGAAAAGTTTGTTTTATTCCTCGCCAATCTGAGCCCATTTTGACACCCATAACTAAAATTGTCATTTCTCTTCGTTCAAACATTCTAGAAACATCATTTAGCCTTCTCTGTTAAGCTGGCATTAAATAGAATCTGGCAACTGTCGTTGAAATGCGTAGCGTGTCTCTCACTCTTTCCATCGCGTTTGTATAAAAAAATCAAAATTTTCTCACGAAAAAGTTTTTTCAATTTGAGCTCTGTAGTAAACACATGAGAGAGAATGGAATGTATTATGTCTGATGTAAAGTGCATTATGTCACCTTTCAAATGTGTGCAAAGTGGAATTCCTAAACTAAAGCTGGCGCGAGTTATTGAATTGAAAATCAGCGCTTGATAATTACACAGCTGGCTCGCTATGCGCGTAGTAAGCAAAACAGTCTGGTATTGTTTCATTGTGTTATGTGTTGCTAAAGGTTGATCGCTCGCACTGTCAAAATACTTTTCTTGCCAAGTAAACACAACATAGTTGTATATCTATAAATTTTGACACATTTGCACTCAAAAAAAAAATAATCACACTATGATAAAATGACAAATATACATACGAACATATGAAATATGACCTTGTTATAGCAGCAAGAGTAATATAGGCGCTAATTTACGCATAATATGTCATCTCTATCGTCAAGGTAAAGACAAAAAAGCAATGACAGACTTGTCGCACAACCGTATTATCGAGACAAGCATTGCACAATATGACGCATCTGCCATCATGCCAGACGCCATTATTTCAGAGACAAATATTGCTTGTTTCATTGAACCCTATGTAGGGACATTTTGGATTTGGAGAACTTTGCATTACTAATTGTTTGTTGTAGGTATACTGATATATGATACACAATACTATAATATTTTGTCAAAATAGTTCTTGGATGTTAGGAAAGTTTTAGTTCAGATATTTCACTGCTAATGCAACACATTCATGTGGGCTTTGCATATTGCTGTATATTTTACAACCAGTTATTGGATCCACATAGTCTTTATATGCGATTGTTTTTATGAATTTGTACCCAAATTTTTTCATAATCTTTTGTGAGTAGTAACTGGTAGCGACTGCATAAACTGCTTGGCATTCTTTGTTTGTGACTTCTATCTTTTTACATAATTCAGTTGCAATTCCTAGTCCAGTGTAATCACTTCTGGTACCCAGGATATGGCAGTTTGCATAGTATTTTGTTCCTATACAATCTTCTAAATTGCCGTCAATGAGCGCTTCTTCCAACTTGAAAAATTGCCTGAAAAATAATGGTAATTCTTCATTTTCTTTAAATGATTGATTCACATTTAATTCGAAGTCCATAATGTTCATCCCAACCAGTTCTCCAGATTCATTAAAAGCTCCAACAGAATTCTTTTGTGATAACTTTGGTCTTATCTCAATATCTGCATACAGTTCCGCATCTTTGCTGACTCCTTTCAATGCAAATCCCATTGGCTCTCTTGGAAAAAATTCGTTTACGAAAAACTGTGAAACTTTTTCAAAGTCTGTTTCATCTAGAAATCTGTATGTTATTGTCATTGTATTTTAGAAACTCAGGAAATATTTTCTGTGATTAAGAATATTTTTATTCCCTTTTCCATTTCGCCTACAAGCAGACAATGATACTTCGCTAGTCTAATATAATTTGTTCCGGATTAGTTTCCGACTAACGATTTGTTCGAGTACTGGAACTTATTTTGCCATAAAAAACAATGGTAATTAGTCAGTTATTGTATGTTGGAGAAAATTTTATGGGTTCTGGGATTCTTCTTCATGTGCGCTGACGTCATCAAAAATTGCACACCTTATGGCAGTTTCGCTTTGCGCCAGGTGCTTTTATTAGGGGCTAAGGGGCTTTATTAAGGCTAAACGATAAGATAGCCACATTCCGCCTTTTTGTGTGGCTAGGCTGGATGTCTAAAGTTGTTTACATGCGCTACTGACAAAAAAGGTTGCACACCCCTGCCCCCTGATTCACACTATGCAATAGCAGCTGTACCATATCGGCTATGGCTAAACAGTATCTCGAATAAATTTCTCGTTATAGATTCAATCTTTTTATACTCTGAATGTAGTGTAAGAAGGTAATTCATTTTCATGATCTTGTCGATTTGATTTTATAAATCAGTGTCACATTTAGTCAGGACTGAACAAAATCACCGATTAATATGGATGTCCATCACTGTCCAAACATTGAAAATTAATTTATCTCAATTACACCATGATCTTATATGAAAATTTCTTTGAATAGTCAACTTTGATTTATATGATTTAATTCATTGATCATCACCAACCATGACTAGGCACAATTCTTCATTCTTATCCTATTTGTCATTGTGGTGATTCCTCTCTCCTTTCTCTCAGAAAACACAAAGTGATACACATTGTGATATGGTTACGTATTACTAGAGCTGTTGTTGAAAAAATTAATTGTAGAGTTTCTAGAACTTAATCAATCAATTCTTTTTAAAGTCTTTTCTGCAAATAACTATTACGTCAAAGGTGGCTCCGGCTTCGTATCGATTGGGATTTTTAATTGTGACTACCAGCAGGAAATATATGCCCAAATGCAGTTTTGTGGAAGAGGGACTCAAACTATGATATAAATTTTTAAATATATAAATTCAACTTTTAACATAATATCATGAATTGAAATTTTAAAAATTTATGAACTGGAAACGATAGATTTTACTATTTGTATCATGTATCAAAATATTATAAATGTTTGTTTTATGAGGTTCGTTGAAATGCGTAGCGTGTCTCTCTCTTTCCATCGCGTTTGTATAAAAAAAAATCAAAATTTTTTGAGAAAAAGTTTTTTCAATTTGAGCTCTGTAGTAAACACATGAGAGAGAATGAAATGTATTATGTCTGATGTAAAGTGCATTATGTCACCTTTCAAATGTGTGCAAAGTGGAATTCCTAAACTAAAGCTGGCGCGAGTTATTGAATTGAAAATCAGCGCTTGTCAATTACACAGCTGGCTCGCTATGCGCGTAGTAAGCAAAACAGTCTGGTATTGTTTCATTGTGTTATGTGTTGCTAAAGGTTGATCGCTCGCACTGTCAAAATACTTTTCTTGCCAAGTAAACACAAAGTAGTTGTGTATTTATAAATTATGACGCATTTGCACTCAAAAAAAAATAATCACACTATGATAAAATGACAAATATACATACAAACATATGAAATATGACCTTGTTATAGCAGCAAGAGTAATATAGGCGCAAATTTACGCATGATATGTCATCTCTATCGTCAAGGTAAAGACAAAAAAGCAATGACAAACTTGTCGCACAACCGTAACTTGAACAGGTGCGATTGTGAGGAAGCTCTGATCATGCATGGACCAAGGATAAACAAACACTACAACGCCGTTGTAATGGCGGACCACTCTGGAATACTTTAGACATCACAAAAACAATAAATTACATCTGTATACAGGTAATACTGTAATAGCAAATTGGAATTCAATTTTTTCCTTATTTTTCTCAATTGATATTTTGTAAAAGTGCGTGCTTTTTGTGACAGTTCTAAAATTTGCTATTAACTATATCAATTGAAGAAGAAACACCTTACGCGTAATACAGTACGCGTAAGGTGAATTTCTTCATTTGATATAGTTAATAGCAAATTAATTATTGTGCAAATTAGATGATATAAACTGATATAAAAAAGTTTGGCAATAATGCTGAATAATAATACTGTCAATTGATTACTTGTCCATTTGCAGTCCATAATTGGTCCTCTTTCTATTTGCACATCACCATTGGATTTCTCACAAAAAAAATAATCAGACTTATTGAAGGAAAAAAGATTTCACAGTAGCATAAAAATGTTTTTTGAAAAAAATAACCCAAATTTGGTTTTGTGATTGCCAACGGATGTCTTGATTGATTCAAAACATTGTCGAGACAAGCATGGCGCATCTGCCATCATGCCAGACGCCGGTATTTCAGAGACAAATATTGTTTGTTTTATTGAACCCAATGTAGGGTCATCTTGGATTTGGAAAACTTTGCATTACTAAATGTTTGTTGTGGGTATACTGATATATGATACACAATACTATAATATTGGGCCAAAATAGTTCTTGGATGTTATGAAAGTTTTAGTTCAGATATTTCACTGCTAATGCAACACATTCATGTGGGCTTTGCATATTGCTGTATATTTTACAACCAGTTATTGGATCCACATAGTCCTTATATGCGATTGTTTTTATGAATTTGAACCCAAATTTTTTCATAATCTTTTGGGAGTAGTAACTGGTAGCGACTGCATAAACTGCTTGGCATTCTTTGTCTGTGACTTCTATCTTTTTACATAATTCAGTTGCAATTCCTAGTCCAGCGTAATCACTTCTGATACCCAGGATATGGCAGTTTGCATAGTTTTTTGTTCCTATACATTCTTCTAAATTGCCGTCAATGAGCGCTTCTTCCAACTTGAAAAATTGCCTGTAAAATAATGGTAATTCTCCATTTTCTTTAAATGATTGATTCCCATTTAATTCGAAGTCCATAATGTTCATCCCAACCAGTTCTCCAGATTCATTAAAAGCTCCAACAGAATTCTTTTGTGATAACTTTGGTCTTATATCAATATCTGCATACAGTTCTGCATCTTTGCTGACTCCTTTCAATGCAAATCCTATTGGCTCTCTTGGAAAAAATTCGTTTACAAAAAACTGTGAAACATTTTCAAAGTCTGTTTCATCTAGAAATCTGTATGTTATTGTCATTGTGTTTTAAAAACTTTGGAAATATTTTCTGTGATTAAGAATATTTTTATTCCCTTTTTCATTTCGCCTACAAGCAGACAATGATACTTCGCTAGTCTAATATAATTCGTTCCGGATTAGTGTTCGACTAACGATTTGTTCGAGTACTGGAACTTATTTTGCCATAAGAAGCAATGGTAATTATTTTGATTCGTTCTTACGCAATACAAAATACCCAAAATATCAACAAACGTGTACCTAAACAACAATAATTATTTAAATATGTACAGTGTACACAATAAAGATAAAATTTTGTGTCAGTTCCTGTATGTTGGAGAAAACTTTGTGGGTTCTGGGATTCGTTTTTCATGTGCTCTGACGTCATCAAAAATTGCACACCTTATGGCAGTTCACTTTCGCGCGAGGTAGTTTTATTATTTTAAGGCTAAACGATAGGCTAGCCACATTCCGCATTTTTGTGAGGCTGATGTTTAAAGTTGTTTATATGCGCTACTGACAAAAAAAAGGTTGCACACCCCTGCTGTAAGGGATTCACACTATGCAATAGCAGCTGTACCCTATCGGCGATCGCTAAACAGTATCTCAAATAAATTTCTTGTTATAGATTCAATCTTTTTATACTCTGAATGTAGTGTAAGAAGGTAATTCATTTTCATCATCTTGTCGACTTGATTTTATAAATCAGTGTCACATTTACTCAGAACTGAACAAAATCACCGATTCATATGAATGTCCATCACTGTCCAAACATTGAAAATTAATTTATCTCAATTTCACCGTGACCTCTTATCAAAATTTCCTTGTATAGTCAACCTTGATTTATATGATTCAATTCATTGATCATCCCCAACCATGACTAGGCACAATTCTTCATTCTTATCCTATTTGTCATTGTGGTGATTCCTCTCTCCTTTCTCTCAGAAAACACAAAGTGATACACATTGTGATATGGTTGCGTATTACTAGAGCCGTTGTTGAAAAAATTAATTGTAGAGTTTCTAGAACTTCAATCAATCAATTCTTTTTGAAGTCTTTTCTGCAAATAACTATTATGTTATAATTCATTAATCTCAAGCAATTAATTAACATTATTCAAAGGTGGCTCCGGCTTCGTATCGATTGGGATTTTTAATTGTGACTACCAGCAGGAAATATATATGCCCAAATGCAGTTTTGTGGAAGCGGGACTCAAACTATGATATAAATTTTTAAATATATAAATTCAACTTTTAACATAATATCATGAATTGAAATTTTAAAAATTTATGAACTGGAAACGATAGATTTTACTATTTGTATCATGTATCAGAATATTATAAATGTTTGTTTTTGATGTTCGTTGAAATGCGTAGCGTGTCTCTCTCTTTCCATCGCGTTTGTATAAAAAAAAATCAAAATTTTTTTGAGAAAAAGTTTTTTCAATTTGAGCTCTGTAGTAAACACATGAGAGAGAATGAAATGTATTATGTCTGATGTAAAGTGCATTATGTCACCTTTCAAATGTGTGCAAAGTGGAATTCCTAAACTAAAGCTGGCGCGAGTTATTGAATTGAAAATCAGCACTTGATAATTACACAGCTGGCTCACTATGCGCGTAGTAAGCAAAACAGTCTGGTATTGTTTCTTTGTGTTTTGAGTTGCTAAAGGTCATGCTAAAGGTTGATCGCTTGCACTGTCAAAATACTTTTCTTGCCAAGTAAACACAAAGTAGTTGTGTATTTATAAATTATGCAAACATAATATGAAATATGACCTTGTTATAGCAGCAAGAGTAATATAGGCGCAAATTTACGCATGATATGTCATCTCTATCGTCAAGGTAAAGACAAAAAAGCAATGACAAACTTGTCGCACAACCGTAACTTGAACAGGTGCGATTGTGAGGGAGCTCTGTTCATGCATGGACCAAGGATAAACAAACACTACAACGCCGTTGTAATGGCGGACCATTCTGGAATACTTTAGACATCACAAAAACAATAAATTACATCTGTATACAGGTAATACTGTAATAGCAAATTGGAATTAAATTTTTTCCTTATTTTTCTCAATTGATATTTTGTAAAACTGCGTGCTTTTTGTGACAGTTCTAAAATTTGCTATTAACTATATCAATTGAAGAAGAAACACCTTACGCGTAATACAGTACGCGTAAGGTGAATTTCTCCATTTGATATAGTTAATAGCAAATTAATTATTGTGCAAATTAGATGATATAAACTGATATAAAAAAGTTTGGCAATAATGCTGAATAATAATACTGTCAATTGATTACTTGTCCATTTGCAGTCCATAGTTGGTCCTCTTTCTATTTGCACATCACCATTGGATTTCTCACAAAAAAAATAATCAGACTTATTGAAGGAAAAAGATTTCACAGTAGCATAAATATGTTTTTTGAAAAAAAATAACCCAAATTTGGTTTTGTGATTGCCAACGGATGTCTCGATTGATTCAAAACATTGTCGAGACAAGCATGGCGCATCTGCCATCATGCCAGACGCCGGTATTTCAGAGACAAATATTGTTTGTTTTATTGAACCCAATGTAGGGTCATCTTGGATTTGGAGAACTTTGCATTACTAAATGTTTGTTGTGGGTATACTGATATATGATACACAATACTATAATATTGGGCCAAAATAGTTCTTGGATGTTATGAAAGTTTTAGTTCAGATATTTCACTGCTAATGCAACACATTCATGTGGGCTTTGCATATTGCTGTATATTTTACAACCAGTTATTGGATCCACATAGTCCTTATATGCGATTGTTTTTATGAATTTGAACCCATATTTTTTCATAATCTTTTGGGAGTAGTAACTGGTAGCGACTGCATAAACTGCTTGGCATTCTTTGTCTGTGACTTCTATCTTTTTACATAATTCAGTTGCAATTCCTAGTCCAGCGTAATCACTTCTGATACCCAGGATATGGCAGTTTGCATAGTTTTTTGTTCCTATACATTCTTCTAAATTGCCGTCAATGAGCGCTTCTTCCAACTTGAAAAATTGCCTGTAATATAATGGTATTTCTTCATTTTCTTTAAATGATTGATTCCCATTTAATTCGAAGTCCATAATGTTCATCCCAACCAGTTCTCCAGATTCATTAAAAGCTCCAACAGAATTCTTTTGTGATAACTTTGGTCTTATATCAATATCTGCATACAGTTCTGCATCTTTGCTGACTCCTTTCAATGCAAATCCTATTGGCTCTCTTGGAAAAAATTCGTTTACATAAAACTGTGAAACTTTTTCAAAGTCTGTTTCATCTAGAAATCTGTATGTTATTGTCATTGTGTTTTAGAAACTTAGGAAATATTTTCTGTGATCAAGAATATTTTTATTACCTCTTTCATTTCGCCTACAAGCAGACAATGATACTTCGCTAGTCTAATATAATTCGTTCCGGATTAGTGTTCGACTAACGATTTGTCCGAGTACGGGAACTTATTTTGCCATAAGAAACAATGGTAATTATTTTGATTCGTTTTTACGCATTACAAAATACCCAAAATATCAACAAACGTGTACCTAAAGTCCTAAACAACAATTATTATTTAAATATGTACAGTGTACATAATAAAGATAAAATTTTGTGTCAGTTCCTGTATGTTGGAGAAAACTTTGTGGGTTCTGGGATTCGTTTTTCATGTGCTCTGACGTCATCAAAAATTGCACACCTTATGGCAGTTTCGCTTTCGCGCCAGGTGATTGTATTATTGTAAGGCTGAACGTTTAGATAGGCTAGCCACATTCCCCATTTTTGTGTGGCTAGGCTAGATGTTTAAAGTTGTTTACATGCCCTACTGACAAAAAATGTTACACACCCCTGCTGTAACGGATTCACACTATGCAATAGCAGCTGTACCCTATCAGCGATCGCTAAACAGTATCTCAAATAAATTTTTTGTTATAGATTCAATCTTTTTATACTCTGAATGTAGTGTAAGAAGGTAATTCATTTTCATCATCTTGTCGACTTGATTTTATAAATCAGTGTCACATTTACTCAGAACTGAACAAAATCACCGATTCATATGAATGTCCATCACTGTCCAAACATTGAAAATTAATTTATCTCAATTTCACCGTGACCTCTTATCAAAATTTCCTTGTATAGTCAACCTTGATTTATATGATTCAATTCATTGATCATCCCCAACCATGACTAGGCACAATTCTTCATTCTTATCCTATTTGTCATTGTGGTGATTCCTCTCTCCTTTCTCTCAGAAAACACAAAGTGATACACATTGTGATATGGTTACGTATTACTAGAGCCGTTGTTGAAAAAATTAATTGTAGAGTTTCTAGAACTTAATCAATTCTTTTTAAAGTCTTTTCTGCAAATAACTATTATGTTATAGTTCATTAATCTCAAGCAATTAATTAACATTATTCAAAGGTGGCTCCGGCTTCGTATCGATTGGGATTTTTAATTGTGACCACCAGCATGAAATATATGCCCAAATGCAGTTTTGTGGAAGCGGGACTCAAACTATGATATAAATTTTTAAATATATAATTTCAACTTTTAACATAATATCATGAATATAAATTTTAAAAATTTATGAACTGGAAACGATAGATTTTACTATTTGTATCATGTATCAGAATATTATAAATGTTGGTTTTTGAGGTTCGTTGAAATGCGTAGCGTGTCTCTCACTCTCTTTCCATCGCGTTTGTATGAAAAAAATCAAAATTTTTTTGAGAAAAAGTTTTTTCAATTTGAGCTCTGTAGTAAACACATGAGAGAGAATGAAATGTATTATGTCTGATGTAAAGTGCATTATGTCACCTTTCAAATGTGTGCAAAGTGGAATTCCTAAAGAGTTATTGAATTGAAAATCAGCGCTTCTCAATTACACAGCTGGCTCGCTATGCGCGTAGTAAGCAAAACAGTCTGGTATTGTTTCTTTGTGTTTTGCGTTGCTAAAGGTTATGCTAAAGGTTGATCGCTTGCACTGTCAAAATACTTTTCTTGCCAAGTAAACACAAAGTAGTTGTGTATTTATAAATTATGACTCATTTGCACTCAAAAAAAAATAATCACACTATGATAAAATGACAAATATACATACAAACATATGAAATATGACCTTGTTATAGCAGCAAGAGTAATATAGGCGCAAATTTACGCATGATATGTCATCTCTATCGTCAAGGTAAAGATAAAAAAGCAATGACAAACTTGTCGCACAACCGTAACTTGAACAGGTGCGATTGTGAGGAAGCTCTGATCATGCATGGACCAAGGATAAACAAACACTACATCGCCGTTGTAATGGCGGACCACTCTGGAATACTTTAGACATCACAAAAACAATAAATTACATCTGTATACAGGTAATACTGTAATAGCAAATTGGAATTCAATTTTTTCCTTATTTTTCTCAATTGATATTTTGTAAAAGTGCGTGCTTTTTGTGACAGTTCTAAAATTTGCTATTAACTATATCAATTGAAGAAGAAACACCTTACGCGTAATACAGTACGCGTAAGGTGAATTTCTTCGTTTGATATAGTTAATAGCTAATTAATTATTGTGCAAATTAGATGATATAAACTGATATAAAAAAGTTTGGCAATAATGCTGAATAATAATACTGTCAATTGATTACTTGTCCATTTGCAGTCCATAATTGGTCCTCTTTCTATTTGCACATCACCATTGGATTTCTCACAAAAAAAATAATCAGACTTATTGAAGGAAAAAAGATTTCATAGTAGCATAAAAATGTTTTTTGAAAAAAATAACCCAAATTTGGTTTTGTGATTGCCAACGGATGTCTTGATTGATTCAAAACATTGTCGAGACAAGCATGGCACAATATGGCGCATCTGCCATCATGCCAGACGCCGGTATTTCAGAGACAAATATTGTTTGTTTTATTGAACCCAATAAACATTGTCGAGACAAGCATGGCACAATATGGCGCATCTGCCATCATGCCAGACGCCGGTATTTTAGAGACAAATATTGTTTGTTTTATTGAACCCAATGTAGGGTCATCTTGGATTTGGAGAACTTTGCATTACTAAATGTTTGTTGTGGCCTGTGGGTATACTGATATATGATACACAATACTATAATATTTGGCCAAAATAGTTCTTGGATGTTATGAAAGTTTTAGTTCAGATATTTCACTGCTAATGCAACACATTCATGTGGGCTTTGCATATTGCTGTATATTTTACAACCAGTTATTGGATCCACATAGTCCTTATATGCGATTGTTTTTATGAATTTGAACCCAAATTTTTTCATAATCTTTTGGGAGTAGTAACTGGTAGCGACTGCATAAACTGCTTGGCATTCTTTGTCTGTGACTTCTATCTTTTTACATAATTCAGTTGCAATTCCTAGTCCAGCGTAATCACTTCTGATACCCAGGATATGGCAGTTTGCATAGTTTTTTGTTCCTATACAATCTTCTAAATTGCCGTCAATGAGCGCTTCTTCCAACTTGAAAAATTGCCTGTAATATAATGGTAATTCTTCATTTTCTTTAAATGATTGATTCCCATTTAATTCGAAGTCCATAATGTTCATCCCAACCAGTTCTCCAGATTCATTAAAAGCTCCAACAGAATTCTTTTGTGATAACTTTGGTCTTATCTCAATATCTGCATACAGTTCCGCATCTTTGCTGACTCCTTTCAATGCAAATCCTATTGGCTCTCTTGGAAAAAATTCGTTTACATAAAACTGTGAAACTTTTTCAAAGTCTGTTTCATCTAGAAATCTGTATGTTATTGTCATTGTGTTTTAAAAACTTTTTATTTATTTAAAAAATATTTTCTGTGATTAAGAATATTTTTATTCCCTTTTCCATTTCGCCTACAAGCAGACAATGATACTTCGCTAGTCTAATATAATTCGTTCCGGATTAGTGTTCGACTAACGATTTGTCCGAGTACTGGAACTTATTTTGCCATGAGAAACAATGGTAATTATTTTGATTCTTTCTTACGCAATACAAAATACCCAAAATATCAACAAACGTGTACCTAAACAACAATAATTATTTAAATATGTACAGTGTACATAATAAAGATAAAATTTTGTGTCAGTTCCTGTGTGTTGGAGAAAACTTTGTGGGTTCTGGGATTCGTTTTTCATGTGCGCTGACGTCATCAAAAATTGCACACCTTATGGCAGTTCACTTTCGCGCGAGGTAGTTTTATTATTTTAAGGCTAAACGATAGGCTAGCCACATTCCGCATTTTTGTGAGGCTGATGTTTAAAGTTGTTTATATGCGCTACTGACAAAAAAAAGGTTGCACACCCCTGCTGTAAGGGATTCACACTATGCAATAGCAGCTGTACCCTATCGGCGATCGCTAAACAGTATCTCAAATAAATTTCTTGTTATAGATTCAATCTTTTATACTCTGAATGTAGTGTAAGAAGGTAATTCATTTTCATCATCTTGTCGACTTGATTTTATAAATCAGTGTCACATTTACTCAGAACTGAACAAAATCACCGATTCATATGAATGTCCATCACTGTCCAAACATTGAAAATTAATTTATCTCAATTTCACCGTGACCTCTTATCAAAATTTCCTTGTATAGTCAACCTTGATTTATATGATTCAATTCATTGATCATCCCAACCATGACTAGGCACAATTCTTCATTCTTATCCTATTTGTCATTGTGGTGATTCCTCTCTCCTTTCTCTCAGAAAACACAAAGTGATACACATTGTGATATGGTTGCGTATTACTAGAGCCGTTGTTGAAAAAATTAATTGTAGAGTTTCTAGAACTTCAATCAATCAATTCTTTTTGAAGTCTTTTCTGCAAATAACTATTATGTTATAATTCATTAATCTCAAGCAATTAATTAACATTATTCAAAGGTGGCTCCGGCTTCGTATCGATTGGGATTTTTAATTGTGACTACCAGCAGGAAATATATATGCCCAAATGCAGTTTTGTGGAAGCGGGACTCAAACTATGATATAAATTTTTAAATATATAAATTCAACTTTTAACATAATATCATGAATTGAAATTTTAAAAATTTATGAACTGGAAACGATAGATTTTACTATTTGTATCATGTATCAGAATATTATAAATGTTTGTTTTTGATGTTCGTTGAAATGCGTAGCGTGTCTCTCTCTTTCCATCGCGTTTGTATAAAAAAAAATCAAAATTTTTTTGAGAAAAAGTTTTTTCAATTTGAGCTCTGTAGTAAACACATGAGAGAGAATGAAATGTATTATGTCTGATGTAAAGTGCATTATGTCACCTTTCAAATGTGTGCAAAGTGGAATTCCTAAACTAAAGCTGGCGCGAGTTATTGAATTGAAAATCAGCACTTGATAATTACACAGCTGGCTCACTATGCGCGTAGTAAGCAAAACAGTCTGGTATTGTTTCTTTGTGTTTTGAGTTGCTAAAGGTCATGCTAAAGGTTGATCGCTTGCACTGTCAAAATACTTTTCTTGCCAAGTAAACACAAAGTAGTTGTGTATTTATAAATTATGCAAACATAATATGAAATATGACCTTGTTATAGCAGCAAGAGTAATATAGGCGCAAATTTACGCATGATATGTCATCTCTATCGTCAAGGTAAAGACAAAAAAGCAATGACAAACTTGTCGCACAACCGTAACTTGAACAGGTGCGATTGTGAGGGAGCTCTGTTCATGCATGGACCAAGGATAAACAAACACTACAACGCCGTTGTAATGGCGGACCATTCTGGAATACTTTAGACATCACAAAAACAATAAATTACATCTGTATACAGGTAATACTGTAATAGCAAATTGGAATTAAATTTTTTCCTTATTTTTCTCAATTGATATTTTGTAAACTGCGTGCTTTTTGTGACAGTTCTAAAATTTGCTATTAACTATATCAATTGAAGAAGAAACACCTTACGCGTAATACAGTACGCGTAAGGTGAATTTCTCCATTTGATATAGTTAATAGCAAATTAATTATTGTGCAAATTAGATGATATAAACTGATATAAAAAAGTTTGGCAATAATGCTGAATAATAATACTGTCAATTGATTACTTGTCCATTTGCAGTCCATAGTTGGTCCTCTTTCTATTTGCACATCACCATTGGATTTCTCACAAAAAAAATAATCAGACTTATTGAAGGAAAAAAGATTTCACAGTAGCATAAATATGTTTTTTGAAAAAAAATAACCCAAATTTGGTTTTGTGATTGCCAACGGATGTCTCGATTGATTCAAAACATTGTCGAGACAAGCATGGCGCATCTGCCATCATGCCAGACGCCGGTATTTCAGAGACAAATATTGTTTGTTTTATTGAACCCAATGTAGGGTCATCTTGGATTTGGAGAACTTTGCATTACTAAATGTTTGTTGTGGGTATACTGATATATGATACACAATACTATAATATTGGGCCAAAATAGTTCTTGGATGTTATGAAAGTTTTAGTTCAGATATTTCACTGCTAATGCAACACATTCATGTGGGCTTTGCATATTGCTGTATATTTTACAACCAGTTATTGGATCCACATAGTCCTTATATGCGATTGTTTTTATGAATTTGAACCCATATTTTTCATAATCTTTTGGGAGTAGTAACTGGTAGCGACTGCATAAACTGCTTGGCATTCTTTGTCTGTGACTTCTATCTTTTTACATAATTCAGTTGCAATTCCTAGTCCAGCGTAATCACTTTCTGATACCCAGGATATGGCAGTTTGCATAGTTTTTTGTTCCTATACATTCTTCTAAATTGCCGTCAATGAGCGCTTCTTCCAACTTGAAAAATTGCCTGTAATATAATGGTATTTCTTCATTTTCTTTAAATGATTGATTCCCATTTAATTCGAAGTCCATAATGTTCATCCCAACCAGTTCTCCAGATTCATTAAAAGCTCCAACAGAATTCTTTTGTGATAACTTTGGTCTTATATCAATATCTGCATACAGTTCTGCATCTTTGCTGACTCCTTTCAATGCAAATCCTATTGGCTCTCTTGGAAAAAATTCGTTTACATAAAACTGTGAAACTTTTTCAAAGTCTGTTTCATCTAGAAATCTGTATGTTATTGTCATTGTGTTTTAGAAACTTAGGAAATATTTCTGTGATCAAGAATATTTTTATTACCTCTTTCATTTCGCCTACAAGCAGACAATGATACTTCGCTAGTCTAATATAATTCGTTCCGGATTAGTGTTCGACTAACGATTTGTCCGAGTACGGGAACTTATTTTGCCATAAGAAACAATGGTAATTATTTTGATTCGTTTTTACGCATTACAAAATACCCAAAATATCAACAAACGTGTACCTAAAGTCCTAAACAACAATTATTATTTAAATATGTACAGTGTACATAATAAAGATAAAATTTTGTGTCAGTTCCTGTATGTTGGAGAAAACTTTGTGGGTTCTGGGATTCGTTTTTCATGTGCTCTGACGTCATCAAAAATTGCACACCTTATGGCAGTTTCGCTTTCGCGCCAGGTGATTGTATTATTGTAAGGCTGAACGTTTAGATAGGCTAGCCACATTCCCCATTTTTGTGTGGCTAGGCTAGATGTTTAAAGTTGTTTACATGCCCTACTGACAAAAAATGTTACACACCCCTGCTGTAACGGATTCACACTATGCAATAGCAGCTGTACCCTATCAGCGATCGCTAAACAGTATCTCAAATAAATTTTTTGTTATAGATTCAATCTTTTTATACTCTGAATGTAGTGTAAGAAGGTAATTCATTTTCATCATCTTGTCGACTTGATTTTATAAATCAGTGTCACATTTACTCAGAACTGAACAAAATCACCGATTCATATGAATGTCCATCACTGTCCAAACATTGAAAATTAATTTATCTCAATTTCACCGTGACCTCTTATCAAAATTTCCTTGTATAGTCAACCTTGATTTATATGATTCAATTCATTGATCATCCCCAACCATGACTAGGCACAATTCTTCATTCTTATCCTATTTGTCATTGTGGTGATTCCTCTCTCCTTTCTCTCAGAAAACACAAAGTGATACACATTGTGATATGGTTACGTATTACTAGAGCCGTTGTTGAAAAAATTAATTGTAGAGTTTCTAGAACTTAATCAATTCTTTTTAAAGTCTTTTCTGCAAATAACTATTATGTTATAGTTCATTAATCTCAAGCAATTAATTAACATTATTCAAAGGTGGCTCCGGCTTCGTATCGATTGGGATTTTTAATTGTGACCACCAGCATGAAATATATGCCCAAATGCAGTTTTGTGGAAGCGGGACTCAAACTATGATATAAATTTTTAAATATATAATTTCAACTTTTAACATAATATCATGAATATAAATTTTAAAAATTTATGAACTGGAAACGATAGATTTTACTATTTGTATCATGTATCAGAATATTATAAATGTTGGTTTTTGAGGTTCGTTGAAATGCGTAGCGTGTCTCTCACTCTCTTTCCATCGCGTTTGTATGAAAAAAATCAAAATTTTTTTGAGAAAAAGTTTTTTCAATTTGAGCTCTGTAGTAAACACATGAGAGAGAATGAAATGTATTATGTCTGATGTAAAGTGCATTATGTCACCTTTCAAATGTGTGCAAAGTGGAATTCCTAAAGAGTTATTGAATTGAAAATCAGCGCTTCTCAATTACACAGCTGGCTCGCTATGCGCGTAGTAAGCAAAACAGTCTGGTATTGTTTCTTTGTGTTTTGCGTTGCTAAAGGTTATGCTAAAGGTTGATCGCTTGCACTGTCAAAATACTTTTCTTGCCAAGTAAACACAAAGTAGTTGTGTATTTATAAATTATGACTCATTTGCACTCAAAAAAAATAATCACACTATGATAAAATGACAAATATACATACAAACATATGAAATATGACCTTGTTATAGCAGCAAGAGTAATATAGGCGCAAATTTACGCATGATATGTCATCTCTATCGTCAAGGTAAAGATAAAAAAGCAATGACAAACTTGTCGCACAACCGTAACTTGAACAGGTGCGATTGTGAGGAAGCTCTGATCATGCATGGACCAAGGATAAACAAACACTACATCGCCGTTGTAATGGCGGACCACTCTGGAATACTTTAGACATCACAAAAACAATAAATTACATCTGTATACAGGTAATACTGTAATAGCAAATTGGAATTCAATTTTTTCCTTATTTTTCTCAATTGATATTTTGTAAAAGTGCGTGCTTTTGTGACAGTTCTAAAATTTGCTATTAACTATATCAATTGAAGAAGAAACACCTTACGCGTAATACAGTACGCGTAAGGTGAATTTCTTCGTTTGATATAGTTAATAGCTAATTAATTATTGTGCAAATTAGATGATATAAACTGATATAAAAAGTTTGGCAATAATGCTGAATAATAATACTGTCAATTGATTACTTGTCCATTTGCAGTCCATAATTGGTCCTCTTTCTATTTGCACATCACCATTGGATTTCTCACAAAAAAAATAATCAGACTTATTGAAGGAAAAAAGATTTCATAGTAGCATAAAAATGTTTTTTGAAAAAAATAACCCAAATTTGGTTTTGTGATTGCCAACGGATGTCTTGATTGATTCAAAACATTGTCGAGACAAGCATGGCACAATATGGCGCATCTGCCATCATGCCAGACGCCGGTATTTCAGAGACAAATATTGTTTGTTTTATTGAACCCAATAAACATTGTCGAGACAAGCATGGCACAATATGGCGCATCTGCCATCATGCCAGACGCCGGTATTTAGAGACAAATATTGTTTGTTTTATTGAACCCAATGTAGGGTCATCTTGGATTTGGAGAACTTTGCATTACTAAATGTTTGTTGTGGCCTGTGGGTATACTGATATATGATACACAATACTATAATATTTGGCCAAAATAGTTCTTGGATGTTATGAAAGTTTTAGTTCAGATATTTCACTGCTAATGCAACACATTCATGTGGGCTTTGCATATTGCTGTATATTTTACAACCAGTTATTGGATCCACATAGTCCTTATATGCGATTGTTTTTATGAATTTGAACCCAAATTTTTTCATAATCTTTTGGGAGTAGTAACTGGTAGCGACTGCATAAACTGCTTGGCATTCTTTGTCTGTGACTTCTATCTTTTTACATAATTCAGTTGCAATTCCTAGTCCAGCGTAATCACTTCTGATACCCAGGATATGGCAGTTTGCATAGTTTTTTGTTCCTATACAATCTTCTAAATTGCCGTCAATGAGCGCTTCTTCCAACTTGAAAAATTGCCTGTAATATAATGGTAATTCTTCATTTTCTTTAAATGATTGATTCCCATTTAATTCGAAGTCCATAATGTTCATCCCAACCAGTTCTCCAGATTCATTAAAAGCTCCAACAGAATTCTTTTGTGATAACTTTGGTCTTATCTCAATATCTGCATACAGTTCCGCATCTTTGCTGACTCCTTTCAATGCAAATCCTATTGGCTCTCTTGGAAAAAATTCGTTTACATAAAACTGTGAAACTTTTTCAAAGTCTGTTTCATCTAGAAATCTGTATGTTATTGTCATTGTGTTTTAAAAACTTTTTATTTATTTAAAAAATATTTTCTGTGATTAAGAATATTTTTATTCCCTTTTCCATTTCGCCTACAAGCAGACAATGATACTTCGCTAGTCTAATATAATTCGTTCCGGATTAGTGTTCGACTAACGATTTGTCCGAGTACTGGAACTTATTTTGCCATGAGAAACAATGGTAATTATTTTGATTCTTTCTTACGCAATACAAAATACCCAAAATATCAACAAACGTGTACCTAAACAACAATAATTATTTAAATATGTACAGTGTACATAATAAAGATAAAATTTTGTGTCAGTTCCTGTGTGTTGGAGAAAACTTTGTGGGTTCTGGGATTCGTTTTTCATGTGCGCTGACGTCATCAAAAATTGCACACCTTATAGCAGTTTCGCTTTCGCGCGAGGTACTTTTATTATTGTAAGGCTAAACGATAGGCTAGCCACATTCCGCATTTTTGTGAGGCTAGGCTAGATGTTTAAAGTTGTTTATATGCCCTACTGACAAAAAATGTTACACACCCCTGCTGTAACGGATTAACACTATGCAATAGCAGCTGTATCCTATCGGCAATCGCTAAACAGTATCTCAAATAAATTTCTTGTTATAGATTCAATCTTTTTATACTCTACATGTAGTGTAAGAAGGTAATTCATTTTCATCATCTTGTTGACTTGATTTTATAAATCAGTGTCAAATTTAGTCAGGAGTCAGGACTGAACAAAATATCGATTCATATGAATGTCCATCACTGTCCAAACATTGAAAATTAATTTATCTCAATTTCACCTCGACCTTGTATCAAAATTTCTTTGAATAGTCAACCTTGATTTATATGATTTAATTCATTGATCATCACCAACCATGACTAGGCACGATTCGTCATTCCTATCCTATTTGTCATCGTGGTGATTCCTCTCTCCTTTCTCTCGGAAAACACAAAGTTAGGGCATCATAATGTGATATGATTACGTATTACTAGAACTGTTGTCGTTAAAATTAATCAAACAGTTTCTGCAACTGTTTACTGGAACTTGCATGCATTTTGTGATTCTTTCCAAGGTCTTTTCTGTATCTCTTTTTTGCAAATAACTTTTTTTGTCATATTTCATTAGTCTCGAGCAATGAAATTAACATTATTCAAAGGTGGTTCCGGCTTCTGCTTTTTAAGTGTGACCACCAACATGTAATATATGCCCAAATGCAGTTTTGTGGAAGCGGGACTCAAAACTATGATATAAAGTTTTAAATATATAAATTTAACCTTTAACATAATATCATGAATTGAAATTTTAAAAATTTATGATCTGGAACGATAGATTTTACTATTTGTATCATGCATCAGAATATTATAAATGTTGGAAAATAATTATAAGGTTAAAAACTGGAGCCACTAAAATCTCTGGTAGTTCCAACTTCATCTGACATGTCTGGCTCCCCAGCCACAACAAATATAACTGATAACTAAATATTTTTTTTATAAACAAACCTCATAAGAGATCATCTATGAACCTTTGATACTTTGGCTCAATATAGCTTTTCTATTCATTGAAAATATTAGCTTGGAAGTTGGAATGTATTCTGCCGGTTTCCATGATCCCTGGTTTTGTGAAATGTAGATAAATGTTTTAGACATTCATATTTTATATATATGGCAGGCCTCAAAACATCTTTGTATGCTAGAAATTTTTCATCATTCCGGAGTGAAATTGTGCAGTTAAATATCATATTTATTGTGCTAATCTCTATGAATCCATATTCTGTAAGTAACTGTATGCACAGATGTTTTCAGAACGTCCTCATCGCAATGTAGAATGTTTTATAGACATTATTTACAATGCATAATGAAACTAGCAAAGTAAGTCTGTAAAAATGCTAGATAAAATATTTAATTGAAGAAGATTGTGAAGACATTGTATGAACTCAGCTGTGTATTTAATCAAAACTTTTTAAATTAAACCAAATGCAATTAATTGTGTATATTCAATCAATAGTAATGATCCCTGGTTTTGTGAAGTGTAGATAAATGTTTTAGACATTCATATTTTATATATATGACAGGGCTACGATTTTTCTCTTTCATTTTTGTTTTTATAATCCATTATGCGTCAATTTTTTTACATTATTGCTTTATGTAAATGATTTAATATAAATGATAAAATGCTTTTTGTCTTTTCGCTGAATCATTTGAAATCTTGTAGCCTGATAATGACTGATAGTTCTAGATCAGGGGTCGGCAAACTTTTGTCGTTCGCGAGCCAAAATTAAAGGTTGCATCTTGCAAGTCATTGGCGGGCCGCACATATTTTTGAAACGTTAAAAACCGAGGGAATAGCCAATGAATCACATTTTGTCACACAGATTTCAGTTAAATTTCAAGCAGAATGAAGACTGATCATTTGAATATTTTCTGCGCCATTTAACCATTTGCACTCAGCATCAACTTTTTTATGTTCTGTTGCCATTTGTCTAATCATAATCAATTTATTGGCTCATTAAACGAGTGATTATGTGATTGTAAATTATATTATACTTTTGCAACTTGCAAGTCATTGGCGGGCCGCACATATTTTTGAAACGTTAAAAACCGAGGGAATAGCCAATGAATCACATTTTGTCACACAGATTTCAGTTAAATTTCAAGCAGAATGAAGACTGATCATTTGAATATTTTCTGCGGTATTTAACCATTTGCACTCAGCATCAACTTTTTTACGTTCTGTTGCCATTTGTCTAATCATAATCAATTTATTGGCTCATTAAACGAGTGATTATGTGATTGTAAATTATATTATACTTTTGCAACTTGCAAGTCATTGGCGGGTCGCACATATTTTTGAAACGTTAAAAACCGAGGGAATAGCCAATGAATCACATTTTGTCACACAGATTTCAGTTAAATTTCAAGCAGCGCGAAGACTGATCATTTGAATATTTTCTGCGCCATTTAACCATTTGCACTCAGCATCAACTTTTTCACGTTCTGTTGCATTTTGTCTAATCATAATCAATTTATAGGCTCATTAAACGAGTGATTGTGAATTATGTACTTGTAAGGTTATAATATAATTTAGTGTCTCAAAACAAATTCTGTTACGTAAAGAATATAATCGTCATTACAGTTGTGTTGTTAATATAATTCAGTGAAGCTTCGTGGGCCGGATTATATTGTTCTGCGGGCCGGATGTGGCCCGCAGGCTGTAGTTTGCCTACCCCTGTTCTAGATGATTGGCTTTTTCGTATGGCTAAAAAGGAGTGAAATTGTTCAGTTAAATATTATGATATGTAAGTAACTGTATTCAATTGCATTTTCTGAAGTCTCTGTGTCAATGTAGAATGCTTTATATACATTACAATAAATAATGTAAGCCTACCAGGATAAGTCTATAAAATGAAATATTTAAAAAAGTTTGAAGACACTGTATGGACTCAGCCATGTATTTAATCTGGATTTTCTAAAATACTTGGAATTAATTGTATGTATACAATCAAGATCAACTGGTAATGACTGCTCTATTTGTTGCTAATCACTTGCTATGCCTTCATTTTAAAAATAATCCTTTTTTTATATATCACATTTTCTGTAGCTCATTTTTCTGCTAAAAACATGTTTGTTATAGTTCATTAATCTCGGACAACCTATCAAATTCGTTGAGTTGATTCATTCGTGAAGCTCAAGAGTTCTAATGCCTAAATAATTTCTTATTTTGATTCTTGGCAACCCCTCGCAACTGGTATTTTAAACTTATACTAAAAAATGTAGACAAAAACCACAGTAAATTTGATTTAATAATAATTTCTGGAACGAAATAATTTCCTGTTTAATTTCACATTTGAATACAATAATTTTATGTCATATAATATTTTAAAACGATTAGAAACGACTCAGTGAACTCTCATTGTTCTATAATCAAAGTGTTTTCACGGCAAAAACCATTTTTTCATGAGGCTTGGGCATGTCTTTAAATATCTTGTTGCCAGTTACTGGGTCGATGTAATCCTCATAGGAAATTGATTTAATGAAGTCGAATCCAAGGATTTTAAAGATTCTCTGGGCATAATGATTTGTTGCAATAGCCGATAATTTCTCACAATTTTGACTTATTGCAATTTTTTGCATTCTTTTGCACATTTCAGCTGCAATACCATGTCCTGCATATTCATTTTTTACACATAAAATATACAAATGTAGAAACTTCAGAGTGCCTAGACATTCCTCCTTAGTTCCACCAATAAGTTGTTTCCTGACCGCTTCAGCTTGGCGTACATAAACTGGAATCATGCTTGCGTCTGAGTTCATTGATTTTTCTTCTTTTCCTCCAGTATAACCTACTGCTACCCCAATCAAACAGCTAGAATTGCTGTCAAATGCCCCAACAGAAGCCTTTGCTGATAAATATTTTATCAAGCGTGTGTTCAAATATTTTCGCAAAATCTCTTCAGTCATGCCCAACTTTATGCTTTCTGGCTCTTGTGTAATGTAGTCAGTTATAAGCAAACTCATGACATCATTGGAGTCATTTGAATCAAGAATCCTGTATGTAATGTTATTTGAAGACATTGTTGAATGGAGTTACAACCTGGAATTCAATGACATACCGTAGGTTAAATTTTGCTCTCAAAGTATGTCAACCAAGATGGCGAACACTGGAACGTAGTTTGTGTACTATTTTAGGGTTAGGCCATAATTTTATTCCGATTTTTCTTATTTTAGTTCTATTATAAGTTCGGGAACTAGCGGTGATTTGTATCATTTGCTTTAGTTTCCTCCATTATCTGAACCTATGCATATACTTAATTAAAGGGTTAGCTGTTCTCATACTTGACTTGGACTCGTAAACCGACGAAAAGAAGCCATTTGCGTACTTGCTATCTGCAAACTACGGTGATATAATTTTTTTGTTACCAGTATATTTGATGGTTAACGAACTGAGGTACTATGTTAATAAAGTGAGCGTACACCAAGTTAAACAACACTAAACAAACAAGCATCCCTCTCTCCCCTGCAGCATTCCCCTTGTAACTGATCAAACAAGCTGTAAAACAATTTAGTTATACAATACTTATAATTGATCAGATATATGCAATCAAAATCAACTGGCAGTGACTGCGCAAATTGTTATTTTTAAACTTGCATGCGTTTTGTGAATAATTCTCTTTCGATGTCTAACTTTCTATAGCTCCTTGTTTTGCAAATAACTTATTTGTCATATTCTGTCTGTCTCAAGCAATCGCTAAAATTAGGGTACTCCCGAAGTATGTGAACCAAGATGGCAGATAGTATACACCGGAACGTAGTATGTGTTTTCAGGTACAAATACTACGGGAGTCACTTGGCTAGTCCCCGAACTCGTAATAGAACCAAAATTAGGAAAATTGTAATCAAATTATGGCCTAACCTGGTAGACGTATACTATGTTCCGGTGTCCGCAAAACCGATATCTTGGTTCACATGCTTCTGGAGCACCAAAACTAGTACAAATAAGCTTTTCCTAAATTGATTCATTCGTAAATCTTATTTATGTATTTCATTTATTATATTTTTTCAGCCTTGACAACCATCTACCATGCACAACTGATACTTCAACTTATATAAACTGAATAATATAGACAAAACCACATCCAAATAAATTTAATATCAATTTCCAACAAAAAATCATTTGTTGTTTAATTCAACATTTAGTAAATACATAATGATTTCATATCACATAATATTCTCAATAAAGCAGAAACAATTTAATGTTCAGATATGTCATGAGTTTATAATGAATCAATGAGTTATTATTTCTATGATAACTGAATTTATATTGGATATATGAAATTGTTCTAGGAAAAGTCGCCGTAGGAAATCTTGCCACAGGAAATTTTGTCGCATAAGAAAAATCGCTGCATGAAATATCGCCTTATTTAAAAATGATTATACCCAAGCATTTCAGAAATCTGGGAAGCTTTATACAAAAATTATGTTCTCTCTCATATTGGTTCCAAAAGATCTCCTTGGCATTGGAGACAAACTTGTGAAACCGTCCTTTGTTGAAAATTGTTAAATCGCTCGGACACACACCTTTATGGGGATTCCCCTGATAATTGCAGCCTTAAAGTTACTGAAATTATTGAAATTGAAATTATGAAAAATGTATAGGTAATGTTTATTTGGGTCACTCTGCACATTTACAATCACAGATTTTTCATGACAAAAACTACTTTTTCATGAGGCTTTGGCATGTTATTAAATATCTTGTTGCCAGTTACTGGGTCTATATATTCCTCATAGAAAATTGACTTGATGAAATCGAACCCAAAATTTTTGAAAACTTTCTGGGCATAGTAGCTTGTTGCGATAGCTGATACTTTCTTGCAACCTTGACTTATTGCAATTTTTTGCATTCTTTCACACATTTCAGCTGCAATACCTTGTCCTGCGTATTCATATTTTACACACGAAACATACAAATGAAAAATATTCTTAGTGCCTAAGCGCTCTTCTTTGGTGCCATCGAGAAGTTCTTTCCAGACTGCGTCAGTTTGACGTACATGAACTGGAATTGTGCTTGTGTCCGAGTTCATTGATTTTTTTTCTTTATCTCCAGTATATCCCACTCCTACCCCAATCAAACAGCTAGATCTGCTATCAAACGCACCAACACAGAACTTTTCTGATAAATATTCCTTCAAACGCTCGTTCAAATTTGTCCCCAGAATCTCCTCAGTGATGCCCAACATCATGCTAATTGGCTCTTCTGTAATGTAGTCAGTTATAAGCAAATTCATGACATCATTGAAGTCATTTATTCCAAGAATTCGGTATGTTATGCTATTTGAAGACATTTTTAAAAACCAATTCAATTTTTATCGCTATTCAGCAAATTTGGTATGCCCACACTACTGAGTGTTAAGTGCATGTCTGCAATTATCAGAGGTCACTGTATGTACTTAGTTGAAACAACACTAACTAAACAAACAAGTCTCAGTAAGATAGCAACGTTCCATATTAAAAATTAATTTCTTTTATCATGTTTTATTTCTCGCATATTATGACCATGGCATTATTTCGGTATATACATAGTATGACCTATACTTTTAAGAACTGATTTATGCTTTTACTCTAGAAAACCACTTAGATTGTTTGTTTGGTCTTAATTGAATTAATATCTTCTTGTTGCATTTGGTTTCTCTTACAGGTAAATATTTTGTTTTGGGATACATTAATAAATCTATTTCCAATAAAGCTGCCACCATTTGTGTAGAGCAGTAATGCCTAGTAATAAATGTTGATGTTTTATTTTTCCAGCTATCACTAGCATTGATATAGCCAAAATAGCTATCTAATAATATTATTTCGAATTGTTCCTGGGGCCATGTCTATCACAGATGCCTCAACAAGTCGGCATGAGAAGTCTCTTGGCCTTCTAACAACAAAATTCGTTACTTTGTTACAAGAAGCAAAAGACGGAATATTGGATTTAAAAGTAGCCGCGGACCAGCTTGCTGTGCGGCAAAAACGTCGCATTTACGACATAACAAATGTGCTAGAAGGAATTGGATTAATTGAAAAACGTTCGAAGAATAGTATACAATGGAAGGGAGCAGGACCGGGTGGCACAAACAGTGAAGTTTCAACACAAATAAATGCCCTGAGATCACAGATCTATTCATTAGAAGAAAAGGAAAAAGAAATTGATCAGCAACAAATGTGGGTTCATCAAAGCATCAGAAACGTTACTGATGATATTGACAACAATAAATTGGCTTACGTTACACATGAAGATGTTTGTAGTTGCTTTAAAGATCAAACGTTACTCGCAGTTCAAGCACCTTCTGGAACTCAACTTGAAGTACCAGTGCCCGAACAAACAGCAACTGGTGACAGGAGGTATCAAATCCATTTACGATCCTCATCAGGTCCTATTTCTGTTCTCCTTGTCAATAAAGATGTTACCACATCTGCACCTGTAGCTGTTCCTGTGCCTCCTCCAGAAAATCTGCCTGAGCCTATTCTATTGAAGCCAGAAAATCCAATTCAAGAGCCCCCAGTTTTATCTTCAAAGATCCCTACCAATGTCTTAGCACATGACAAAATGGACGCGCCACCTTCTATCAGTGAGCTATTCGATCCGATTGATGATTCTGGGGATCTTTTCGACTTATTGAAAACAGAAGATTTTGCTCCTTTACTGAGGCTGTCTCCACCTCCAACATTGGACTATGTGTTTAATCTTGAGCCATTTGAAGGTGCAAATGAATTATTTGATCTCTGTGGTGTTTGAAACTGCACAAAATAAACTGCACAGATCAGGTACAGCTTACAAGAATCAGGGAACATTTAATTAGTAGTTATTTCACTGTCATGAGTAGTTGGTATTCATAGTCAAGCATGGTCTCGTATACCATCTTTTGGTGGTTATTCATAGCCAAGCATGGCCTTGTAACATCTTGAGAGCGTACTTTGTCTAGAACAGTGGTTCCCAAACTGCGGCCCATGGGCCAATTACGGCCCACGGATCGATTTAATATGGCCCGGCAAACTTAAGTCAAATAGTTTAACACTTTATGTTTTTACCGTTTTGCTTTCTAAATACCGCTCACTGTTACATCATTATCACAGTTTAAGAATGTGTATAAACATGACAATTCAACTATACTGGTATCTCAATTATATGTACCGGTATCTCCCCATTGCAGGCGTCCTCTCTCGGCCCGCGGATATCCTCCGCTTCTAATTTTGGCCCCCGGTGAATCAACCACTGGCTTATATGGGATTTCACTTTCAATCAGATCAGATACCATTCGTTGTATCTTGCACATAACAATTCTAATTTGTCTCAACTCAGTGTTCTCTTCATAGAACATACTCACATGTGAATTTCCTTTACTGCTGTCATAATTCTTGCAAGTTGGCTTACCTGTTTTCTACCTTTCTCAAGAGATAAAACTGATCTTTAGTTGACCATTTGAGGATGCACATGCTGCCCTTGCTCATTAATAAGGGGGCCTACCTTCGAATAAATGGTTGTTGTTCTTTATCAAGAATGTACCTGTATAGCTTGTGAGAACCTTTCACATCTCTCTTGGAAGTTCAGATTGAGCGTGTATTTATCTGGATATATTTTTTTTCAAATTCATTTAAAAATTTATCTTCAGATTTATGTATTATGCAGCAAAATAATGGTGTCAATCCTCTATTCTAGAAAATTTTTGTTTTGGTCCTGCTTTATCCTTACTGTCAGCAAGACATCTGAAAAATGTCGGTCAGAATTCACAAATTTATTTAAAAATTTCATAGAGTTAGTTATCTCTACCCTTGCTCTAATTTTCCAAATAATTTTCAATTACAGCATCAAATCGTCTATTACAACTGCCACTATACTTTATTGCTTTGTAATGATTTCAAGATTTTTTCAGTCGATTAACTGTCGTTTGTGTTATTTGTATCCAATCATATTTATTTCTTGGAGTAGAAATATTTTTCTTAAATTTATTTTTAAATTATCGTCCCTGTGAACATGTTTTTATACAATTTTCATTCCTTGTGTTAAAAAAATTGGCTTGTAAATGGTGTTTTGTACTGTATTTGATATTTTGCGAATACAACAAAAAATGCACAGCAGTCGTGCATAGATTTAGTTCTACTTTTTCGGCGTTTGAGCCTTGTACCTTCAACTATCGAATTATGAAAGTTTGAAAAGTATAGTATTTTATAAAAATCTTCTCCTTATATGTTATACTTGTTTGAATACGATGCCTTAGAGGAGTACAAAAAACAATTTGCGTGTATTCACTGCTTCAAAAAACTAAACTGAGATGGATTGAAGCTTCTCTGGCAACTCTATTATGGGAATTTAGGGTAATATACCTGTTTCTATTTTGAAAATATATGATATTCTACTTGTTGCAACAATATGTATAAAATAATTTGTTTGGATTAGTATCAACTTTGTTTACGTACACTTTCTGTTAGTTCTCTTATCTTGAAACAAAATCATAACCAAAAAAGAAAAATATTCATTTTTTGTAATTAGTAAGAAACTGGTTTATACAAGTTACTTAAGAATCACAAGTGCAGTGAATAAACATGAATTCTGCCATTCATGAGTATTTCTCAGTAAACAAGTCCCTTCCACCAAGCACTGAAAAGAGTTGCACAACAGAGAATCTTTCATTTATTTGTCGCTTATTTTGATCTTTATCAATATTTTGCTTATCCTGACATATGCTTTATTTGCTTTTTGTGCAAGTTCACAGCATTAAATTTGGCTCATTTTGAAATAAACAAATCTTATTGAGGGTTGAGTTTTTCTTGTCACAAAAAGAGGATCATTGTCAAGAAATTCATTAAGTTCAGCAAAAGGCATTGTATGATTGTGATTGATCAGTAATGTTGTATTATCGCTCAGTGAATAAAGTCAAATTGAATCATAATCTCGGTTCTTCTATGACGTATCCCCAAGCCTTATTCATAGGTTCTCTCCTACTGTATGGGATATGAACGAGAGAACAAACCCGATTATAGTTTGTACATTGCCATACATGACGCCGACTGATGACCCAACATGCTCTGCGTTAGGAAAACGTCCGCTATCGCATCATTTATTACCCTGCGTTGGTTCGCAATCTGTCCACTACGATTATTCACGTAATCGCTGCAGGTAACGGCATTTTGCGGGGTTCTATGTCAACCATATCGCGTGGGTCTCCGTCTATGTAGTGATAAATATAGTAACTGCAATTTACGATTTTGTATATAAAAATGAACCCGTCTGTAAATATTTTTCATTGAAATAATTTTTAAAATTCAGGCTAGGTCATATTTTCGGGGAAACACGGTAGTATTTTCTTCCTCTTATAAAAAAAATCACCTTTCTCATTAACTACTGGACCAATCGCATTAAAACTTTCACTGATTTACCATTGTATTTTTTGCTAGAATGCTATTACTTTTATTTTTTCCGAAAATTCCTGTGACCTTTACGGAGTTCACTTTTTGTATGCGATGACGTTATCAAATTTAAAAATTGCGGTTCTGGTGGCGGATCCTCTTTTGCGTAAGTTAATTACGGTGGTCGGCTGTGGTGTGGTACCGGAAGACAGCTGTGGGGGATTACATATCCATTTCATGTCCATATATTTGAGCATCACTCTCTTGGTATTTATAAGTATAGTATAAGTTTATTATGAAACAAGAGAGCAAGCAAAACCTTGTATAAGGTTTATAACGTACAGAATAAGATGGAAGGTTTTGCAAAGAAGAAGTATTGAATTTACATCGATCTACTATCCATGCATGATCACCGGAAAACTGGTAAAGTTACTTGTGGTAATCAATCCCATTTAGGGCTGACAGTAAACTGTTAAAATTCTTACAGTTATCCCATTTAGGCCATGGCTCGTAAATTGAATATCCGTAGTGCATTCGCAGCTAGTTATCGAACCGGGCGGTTAATTAGGTTTAAAGATCTAAATCTGCTGCTATGTCTGTTACCGACATACACTCGCGGTCGCCAATACTTCGAATCCAACCGAATAGTTATTGTCTGCCTGTAGGCTAACGAGCTAACGCAGAGGTTTTAGAAAAATCTTCGCTCAATTTAACAATGATTTTAACGTTAACAAAGCTGGCTACGCGTATTTTATTAAGCTTCGACGTAATAATCGTTGCCTAGAGCTTTAATTTCAACTACATGGAGAGTATTTGAGTGTCAATCGCTTAGAAGACCACAATACGGTATCATCGAAGCTTAACTCGTATACTGCAATACGTCGTAGTTAATTAGAAGATTGTTGAGATTTTGACATCGCCCCTCATTATAAATATGACGGGAGGGGACGTGGTTAATCGGATGTTTTTATTTGTGCCAATTGGAATTGGTTTGATGGTCGGAAGTGTACTAACAATCGCTTATATGAGATCACCATTTTCAGCTCTTCCGGTAGAGAAATTTAACGAAATAAGCGACTTTGAATGGGCACAAGTTAAAAATAATGACCTGCAACGCGGAATAAAAATTATACCTGAATTAATAGGACCAGAGTCAATCGCAGTGGATGAGCATGATAACCTATACACTGGACTCAAATATGGCAGGATAATAAAAATCATGAATCCCGGGAAAGCAAACCAAACAGTCATCGAATTGACAAAATCATTTGACTTTGCAGAAGGAAGCAAAAGAAAGAAAAAGCGCCCTCTTGGTCTTCGTCTCCATGGCGCAAAGTTGTATTTTGCAGATGCATATCAAGGAGTCATTATGATCGACTTGGAAACTAAAAACTATGACATCATAGTAAACTATAATGACGTCAACCCGCCGATGTTGTTTCCAGATGATTTGGTTTTGACGTCTGATGGAAAAACAATATATTTCACTGATATGAGTTTGAAGTGGAATTACGACGACGTTGCCTTTTCTAGTATTGAAGGTGATTGCACCGGAAGACTTTTTAAAGTTGATGTTTTAACCAAAAACACCGATCTCATTCTGGATAGTTTGTGTCTACCAAACGGAATTGAAATTGTGGAAAATGAAACTCATGTTCTTCTGTCCGAGCACGTCTATCGGCGCCTCACATTGGTCAACCTCGAATCTGCGAAAGTTGTGCGACACATCCCACTCCCGGCTGGGCCAGACAACATAGGGAAAAGAAAAAACGGCGGATTTTGGGTTGCAATACCATATATACCAGAGCCGGGACATTTTGTGACGTGGAGTCCCGTATTCCGCCAAATACTTGCCGGGGCTTTGGGATCGGAAGGCGCTTTGACCAAATTCAACCTAACCCAAGGAGTGGCTGTGAAGTTGAATAAAAACTTTGAACCCGAGAGTATCCATTTGGACATGGAAGGCAAACTGTCCAAAGCTGTCACAGAAGTATCTGAACTGAGCGACGGAACACTTGTAGTCGGATCTTTCATCTCAAATGGAATTGCTTTGGTTGACCCTTTACCTCCTCTAGTGGATCATCCTTTGGTGGATGTTTCTATCTAGTTTAATTGTAAAGAGCAACTTGATTCATCCATAAACGACTCCGTCTTTTTGTAAATGACTTTATTCAATTGAAAAAATGTTTTCTTGGGAAAAAATGTTTTTTTTTTGTATCATACATCGAAATTTTTGTGGCTTGAAAGGACTATTAGACCCTTAAGACTATTGAAAGTTCACGTTTTCCTACTGGATTCGCTAGCTGTCCACAACCCCCTCGCATACCTGTTTACCCCCCTGATAATGGTTGCTCAGCGGATGTTTGACAGCCCTCATGATTCATGATGTACGGTGTGGCAGAAATCAAGGGTTGTTTTCGTGGTTTTGCATGTTATTTTTCAGTTGTGTTTCCAAGAATTAGTTGCAATCAAATAAATTAAATGTCATAATGTTCTCCCGTGAGCTTTAGTTTAGTTGCATTAATTAAAAATTGCACCGAAAAAGCTTCGATAAACTAAAATTAATTATCAGTACCTGTAGGCCTAAGCAGCACGTGGTTGAATGTTTTCAACTAGAATAATGGTTCTGAATATATAACCCAGTTTATAAGCGCCAACTCTTCAAAAATAAGCATAAAAAAATTGGCAATAGTAACAACGTATGAGGAGATTTTAGTGGGGTTAAAGGTCGTCGGACATCCATCGCTGATAGGCAGGGTTGCCATATCGTGCTTATTTCTAAGATCTGTGCTTATTTTCTGGGCCGCGTCTTATAAAGTAACAATGTGCTTATTTCTAAGAAAAGTGCTTATTTTAGAGTTGCGTGCTTATTTTGTCTTAGAAACGTGGATGAATCGCTCTTGTTTTGCGTACAAAGCAATTTAGACAACTAGTAAGCGTAACCATAACTACTACTATTGCGACATTGAGCAAGGGGGGAAATCAGTGCCCACAATACTACCACAAAACATAATAAGCATTGCGGGAAACCAAAGTATGAAGACTTTAGATCAGGGTTCGGCCACCTGCGGGCCATATCCGACCCGCGGACAAAAATAATCTGGCCCGCAATGCTTCACTGAAACTGATACCTACGGATCGTTAATATGTTGTTCTTGTTCTTCATTATTAATTCTTTCCCCCATCGTTATCAAAAAATCGCTTTTGTTTTCAATTACCGAACCAAAATGAAATTTTCCGTGCTGAGAAAGGATTAGTGACAGGCTACCCATTTAGAAAATGTTCTAATTTTGGTTTTATTCAGCATTTCACCTGATGTCAAAAAGGTATCAAGCATAATGCAACAAATAGTGTTAGCCTACATTAAATGTTATTTGTAAATATTTTGCATAGTGAGACGACTTAAGTCCACGTGTTGTCGCAGTGTTCGCTCACTAATTAAAGTCTAGAACTTCAATTTCTAATCTGTATAAATAATGTGGTTCATCAGCCAACCGTTCAGTTTTCAACTTTCTCGAAAAAATATGTGCTTCCCTGCCAAGATTTGTAACACTTGATTATGGCCCGTGAGCGACAAAAAGTTGCCTCTGCTTTAGAGATTGCGTGTGGCAGTGACTCCATAGCTTTTTGCAATTTCGGAGCTGCGTACAACCGTGTTCGAAGCGACTTCTAATGATCAAAATTGGAAGACTCGTGTATGATCTCCTTCTTGACGCCCGTGCTTATTTTTGGCTCTGGGTAGATGGCAACCCTGCTGATAGGTCACGACTTTATCTACCCTTGGTCGGGTTCTATGAGAAAAAACGGTATGCGCGGGGCTCAGATTGGGTAAAGATAGTGTGATAATGTTCGCATTTTAACTGAGCACAAGATCACAATCGAAGTAAGTTTACTTCACCGGTCGTGGATAGGATAGGATTTTACACATTTATCCCGAGAGAGAGGAAAGCCGATCAGACGGTATTATCATATGGCGAACTATGGCCTCTCGTCCGGTTACCAGTCCATGTCGGGTATGGGATTAGTTAGCCAGGTATTTGTTTTCGGAAGCATGGACTTGATGGTAGATGAAGCCGTAACCGGCCAGCGGTTACGTGAACCACCCTACGGCGGCAAGGAGTCCAGCAATCCTCTTGCACATAAGCATCCCTCATGACATTAGAACCTGCAAACCCACGCAGGGTTATTAGTAAGGCTGGGCACTTCGAATCAAATATTCGATTCGAATAGTAAATTATTCGAATCGGTTCCGAGCAAAATTTCGAATTGCCGCCTTCTTGTTTTTTTCTTTTCACCAATGGTGGAGGTGAATTCTCCAATTTTTTTTTCATCATAGCCATATTTTTTTAATGTCATTCTGACATGTGACTATATTTTCTGAGTGAGTTAATGATAAATAAGTGTTTTTATTGCGTGTGAACGCTCAGCAATCTGTCCAAGTGATATATTCTATGTTTCCAGTAATTCATTTGTTGACAGGACCAATTCCACTAAAAAAGTCGCATATAATTATACATATTTCTCATTGACTCTCAAGTATTCGAGATTCGATTCGAAAAAATATTCTATTCGATTCTGAAATCATCAGGTATTCGAAAATGCCCAGCCCTAGTTATCAGAGGTGCGGTGGCAAGCGTATTCCTTACCCTTAGCGCAATGCGCCACACCGCCGAGCCCAACATAGAGAGACTAACATGCGGCAATCGTAACTAGAAAATAAATGTTTCGTTGAGTAAATCTAGCATTGTATAGACTAGATACCGCAATACGGCTCATGTTCTTATTTTAAGACCTGCTCCTAAGCAACACTCTATTTGAACAAGACATCTATCTGTGGCGATTGTTTCCATGATTGGTTAATCGATAATATTTTCCAAGGCACCCCCATTCGTCATTTTTGGACACGTAGTGGACATAACGATCGTTTCAGTAATATGTTGTTCTTGTTGTTTGACACAGAATAACACACCTAGAGGAAATATTAAAAAAACGCTTTTCTCTTCGAATACTGGACCAATTGCTTTGAAATTTTCAGTGGTTGAAGATAACATTTTTCCCCAGAAGGCTATTACTTTTATTCATTTTAAATATTTCTGTTAGCTCTGTGAGATTTGATTTTGTTTGATATGACGTCAATAAACGTTCTGCGGATATAGGACGCCATTTTGTGTCCTACTATACTGCTTCGCTTGGTGTGAATATATTTGTAGACTGTGATCTGACGGTACGGTAAACCGTATTGTATTTCGAACAGACGTGTCCATATATTTGGGCGTAGCTCTCTTGTTTAGATTGCGTTACTTTTTAGTTTATTGCGGAGCTAGAATATGTGGTTGTAACAAAATAATAATACAGAGAGACCACGGCTACGTTTTCCTCGTTATAATTGTTTTTTTAAACTTACGATATATATAGTCATGAACTTTCCCTCCCTAATTTTTTTCGACAAAAAGTCGAATTTTATTTATTTCAATTATTGCAGCAAGCGCAACGTGTTAAGTACCAACGAAAATATTTCACCAGGTAGGCTACATTTAGCGTCACATGGACAATAAATTTGTGGTATTGTTAAAACAGAGTCACTTCACCCGAAGTTACACTCTTTGACGTAGTAATTTGACTTACGTATCAATATATTTACGAATCCATATTTGTTCGCTGTTTGATTTTAATTACAGGAGAACATGTTTTATCCCGCATTAGCCGACTGTCTACCGTTGCTTATCCACCGATCTTTTCAGCAACTCGACGCACCCAGGTCATAACGACTTTCGGGTCGATATAATTTGGCATTGCTCTAATTGTTTGCTTTAAAAGCATCCATAAAAAGCTAGGATCGAGTAAAAGGAGCTATCCAATGAGTTTCTGATTTGGATAGAGTTGTTTGTTTGTTTTTTGCGAGGAAAAGTAATGTTAGGGTTCGGTCGTTTCCTCGGTGTGCAGTAATTTTTCATTAGACAACAGATATTCTTCAGAGGAAAATTTTCTCACAAACGTTAATTTTTTACTTGTAGAATTCTGCCTGAAATTACTCGATCAAAATTGCTCTCACATCTGTTATTTACGTCAAATAATTAAATTTTTTCTCATAAATTTATCCACTGTCCTAACTTTAACAAATAAAACAAGATTTGCAGTATACTTATATCTAACAGCAAATCTTGCTATATTCGCCATGAGCCTACGCTTGGGGCGGGCAATTTACGGCCCGCTGGTCGGATCGATTTATAACAATATTAATTCAACGATCAGATTAGATTCCGATACTTGGCGAAATACTCAATTAAGATCCACTGTGAGTATTTTTGCTGCCGAAACGTTCGAGAATATGCAGACTTGTATTAATTTTGACATACCCACTGTGCGCACGTCATGGATTCCGAGAGTTCTCAAACCAAGTTTGGATGACTCTGATGTATATGTATTATTTATTATGTCGAACTTATTTAAGATACATTTTTTCAATAGAATACAGGCGCTCTACGAGTAAAACAAATTTCCGAAACATTTTAATAAATTTCCATATTTCAGTAATAGATGAACTGAGTTCATACGACATATACTAAATTACATGAAATATTTTCAGTCAGATGGTAAAGGATCAATCAGCACGATTCCATTCGCCATGAAAGACCCAATGAGAAGTGTTCCGTCGCTCAGTTCAGATATTTCTGTGACAGCTTGAGACAGTTTGCCCTCCAGATCTAAATGAATACTCTCTGGCTCAAAGTTTTCATTTAACTTCACAGCAACTCCTTGGTCTATGTTTAACATAGTCAGAGCGCCGTCGGATCCTAGTGCGCCAGCAAGTATCTGGCGGAATACGGGACCCCATGTCGCAAAGTGTCCCGGCTCTGCAATATATGGCATTCCTACCCAATATCCACCGTTCTTCCTCTTCCTTATGTTGTCTGGACCAGCCGGGAGTGCGATGTATCGCACAAACTTCTTTAGATTCGAGATTAACCAATGCAAGGCGGCGGCGACTGTGTTCGGACAAAAGAACATGAAGTATCATTTTCCACAATTTCAATGCCGTTCGATATACACAAACTATCTAAAATAAGTCGGTATTTTTTGTTTAAAACATCAACTTTAAAAGTCGTCCGGTGCATTCAGCTTCAAGAACAGAAAAAATAATGTCATCATAACCCCATTTCAAACTCACGTCAGTGAATATATTGTTTTCCATCAGATGTCATGGTCAAGTCATCTGGGAACACCAAGGGAGGGTTGACGTCATTATAGCTTACTATGATATCATAAGTCCGTGACTGTGATTCGATCATAATGATTTCCTTGATATGCATCTGCAAAATACAACTTTGAACCATGGAGACGGGAGGCCAAAGAGGACGCTTTTTCTTTCGTTTGCTTCCTTCTGCGAAGTCGAATGATTTTGTCAAGTCGATAACTGTTTGGTTTGCTTTTCCAGGATTTATGATTTTCATTATCCTGCCATTCCTGGAGTCCAAGTATATAGGTTATCATGCTCATCTACTGCGATTGACTCTGGTCCTATTTATTCAGATACAATTTTCCTTCCGCGTTGTAAGTCTTTATTTTTTAAATTCACCCAATCAAAGTCGTCCATGCCTTGTGTATCGTTGACCGGGAGAGCTGAAAATGGTGATCTAACAATAAGCGATTAGTTAGAACACTTCCTATTAACAAACCAATTCCAATCGGCACAAATAAAAACATCCGGTTGACACGTAACCTCCCGTCATATTTACCAACCGAATATTTATCATCGACCTGTAGGCTAAGCAGCGCAGGAGTTAAAGAATTTTTTTTGCTCAAACAATGATTATAACGTTAACAAAGCTGACTCACCGTTTTTTGATTAAGCTTTGAAGCAATAATCGTTGCCTAGAGCTTTAATTTCTACTATATGAAGAGTGTTTGAGTGTCAGTCGCTTGAAATAACACTTCACGGTATCATCGAAGTTAAACTCGAATACTGCAATACGTCGTAGTCTAGTAGAAGAGTATCGAGATTTTGGGAGCGCCTTTAAATATGGCGGGAGGAGACGAGTTGCACTAATTGGAATTGGTTTAATGGTCGGAAGTGTTCTAACAATCGCTTATATGAAATCACCATTTTTAGCTCTTCAGGTCGAGGACTTTCACGAAATAAGCGACTTTGAATGAGCACAAGTTGAAAATAATGACTTTCAACGTGGTTAATCGGATGTTTTTATTTGTGCCAATTGGAATTGGTTTGATGGTCGGAAGTGTTCTAACAATCGCTTATATGAGATCACCATTTTCAGCTCTTCCGGTAGAGAAATTTCAAGAAATAAGCGACTTTGAATGGGCACAAGTTGAAAATAATGACTTACAACGCGGAATAAAGATTATACCTGAATTAATAGGACCAGAGTCAATCGCAGTGGATGAGCATGATAACCTATACACTGGACTCAAAGATGGCAGGATAATAGAAATCATAAATCCCGGGAAAGCAAACCAAACAGTCATCGAATTGACAAAATCATTTGACTTTGCAGAAGGAAGCAAAAGAAAAGAAAAGCGCCCTCTTGGTCTTCGTCTCCATGGCGCAAAGTTGTATTTTGCAGATGCCTATCAAGGAGTCATTATGATCGACTTGGAAACTAAAATTATGACATCATAGTAAACTATAATGACGTCAGTCCGCCCCATGTTGTTCCCAGATGATTTGGTTTTGACGTCTGATGGAAAAACAAATATATTTCACTGATATGAGTTTGAAGTGGAATTACGACGACGTTGCCTTTCCTAGTATTGAAGGTGATTGCACCGGAAGATTATTTAAAGTTGATGTTTTAACCAAAAACACCGAACTCATTCTGGATAGTTTGTGTTTACCAAACGGAATCGAAATTGTGGAAAATGAAACAAATGTTCTTCTGTCAGAGCACAACTATCGACGCCTTACATTGGTCAACCTCGAATCTGCGAAAGTTGTGCGACACATCCCACTCCCGGCTGGGCCAGACAACATACGGAAAAGAAGAAACGGCGGATTTTGGGTTGCAATACCATAAATACCAGAGCCGGGACATTTTATGACGTGGGGTCCTGTATTCCGCCAGATACTTGCCGGAGCTTTGGGGCCGGAAGGCGCTTTGACCAAATTCAACTTAACCCAAGGAGTGGCTGTGAAGTTGAATAAAAACTTTGAACCCGAGAGGTATCCATTTGGACTTGGAAGGCAAAACTGTCCCAAGCTGTCACAGAAGTATCTGAACTGAGTGACGGGAACACTTGTAGTCGGATCTTTCATCTCAAATGGAATTGCTTTGGTTGACCCTTTACCCTCCTCTAGTGGATCATCCTTTGGTGGATGTTTCTATCTAGTTTAATTGTAAAAGAGCAAACTTTGATTCATCCATAAACGACTCCGTTTTTTTGTAAATGACTTTATTCAATTGAAAAATGTTTTCTTGGGAAAAAATTTTTTTTTGTATCATACATCGAAATTTTTGTGGCTTGAAAGGACTATTAGACCCTTAAGACTATTGAAAGTTCAACGTTTTCCTACTGGATTCGCTAGCTGTCCACAACCCCTCGCATACCTGTTTACCCCCCTGATAATGGTTGCTCAGCGGATGTTCGACAGCCCTCATGATTCATGATGTACGGTTGTGGCAGAAATCAAGGGTTGTTTTCGTGGTTTTGCATGTTATTTTTCAGTTGTGTTTCCAAGAATTAGTTGCAATCAAATAAATTAAATGTCATAATGTTCTCCCGTGAGCTTTAGTTTAGTTGCATTAATTAAAAATTGCACCGAAAAAGCTTCGATAAACTAAACTAAAATTAATTATCAGTACCTGTAGGCCTAAGCAGCACGTGGTTGAATGTTTTCAACTAGAATAATGGTTCTGAATATATAACCCAGTTTATAAGCGCCAACTCTTCAAAAATAAGCATAAAAAAATTGGCAATAGTAACAACGTATGGGGAGATTTTAGTGGGGTTAAAGGTCGTCGGACATCCATCGCTGATAGGTCACGACTTTATCTACCCTTGGTCGGGTTCTATGAGAAAAAACGGTATGCGCGGGGCTCAGATTGGGTAAAGATAGTGTGATAATGTTCGCATTTTAACTGAGCACAAGATCACAATTGAAGTAAGTTTACTTCACCGGTCGTGGATAGGATAGGATTTTACACATTTATCCCGAGAGAGGAAAGCCGATCAGACGGTATTATCATATGGCGAACCATGGCCTCTCGTCCGGTTACCAGTCCATGTCGGGTATGGGATTAGTTAGCCAGTTATTTGTTTTCGGAAGACCTTGGACTTGATGGTGGATGAAGCCGTAACCGACCAGCGGTTACGTAAACCACCCTACGGCGGCGAGGAGTCCAGCAATCCTCTTGCACATAAGCATCCCTCATGACATTAGAACCTGCAAACCCACGCAGGTTATTAGTAAGGCTGGGCACCTTCGAATCAAATATTCGATTCGAATAGTAATTATTCGAATCGGTTCCGAGCAAAATTTCGAATTGCCCGCCTTCTTGTTTTTTTCTTTTCACCAATGGTGGAGGTGAATTCTCCAATTTTTTTTTTTTATCAAAGCCATATTTTTTTAATGTCATTCTGACATGTGACTATATTTTCTGAGTGAGTTAATGATAAATAAGTGTTTTTATTGCGTGTGAACGCTCAGCAATCTGTCCAAGTGATATATTCTATGTTTCAGTAATTCATTTGTTGACAGGACCAATTTCCAAATAAAAAAGTCGCATATAAATTTACATATTTCTCATTGACTCTCAAGTATTCGAGATTCGATTCGAAAAAATATTCGATTCTGAAATCATCAGGTATTCGAAAATGCCCAGCCCTAGTTATCAGAGGTGCGGTGGCAAGCGTATTCCTTACCCTTAGCGCAATGCGCCACACAGCCGAGCCCAACATAGAGAGACTAACATGCGGCAATCGTAACTAGAAAATAAATGTTTCGTCGAGTAAATCTAGCATTGTATAGACTAGATACGGCTCATGCTCTTATTTTAAGACTTGCTCCTAAGCAACACTCTATTTGAACAAGACATCTATCTGTGGCGATTGTTTCCATGATTGGTTAATCGATAATATTTTCCAAGGCACTCCCATTCATCATTTTCTACATTGCGTTACTTTTTAGTTTATTGCGAAGCTAGAATATGTGGTTGTAACAAAATAACAATACAGAGGGACCACGGCTATGTTTTCCTCGTTATAATTGGTTTTTTAAACTTACGATATATATAATCATAAACTTTTCCTTCCTAATTTTTTTCCTCAAAAAGTCGAATTTTAATTATTGCAGCAAGCGCAGCGTGTTAAGTACCAACGAAAATATTTCACCAGGTAGGCTACATTTAGCGTCACATGGACAATAAATTTGTGGCATTGTTAAAACAGCGACATTTCACCCGAAGTTACACTCTTTGACGTAGTAATTTGACTTACGTATCAATATATTTACGAATCCATATTTGTTCGCTGTTTGATTTTAATTACAGGAGAACATGTTTTATCCCGCATTAGCCGACTGTCTACCGTTGCTTGTCCACCGATCTTTTCAGCAACTCGACGCACCCAGGTCATAACGACTTTCGGGTCGATATAATTTGGCATTGCTCTAATTGTTTGCTTTAAAAGCATCCATAAAAAGCTAGGATCGAGTAAAAGGAGCTATCCAATGAGTTTCTGATTTGGATAGAGTTGTTTGTTTTTTTTGCGAGGAAAAGTAATGTTAGGGTTCGGTCGTTTCCTCGGTGTGCAGTAATTTTTCATTAGACAACAGATATTCCTCAGAGGAAAATTTTCTCACAAACGCTAATTTTTTACTTGTAGAATTCTGCCTGAAATTACTCGATCAAAATTGCTCTCACATCTGTTATTTACGTCAAATAATTAAATTTTTTCTCATAAATTTATCCACTGTCCTAACTTTAACAAATAAAACAAGATTTGCAGTATACTTATATCTAACAGCAAATCTTGCTATATTCGCCATGAGCCTACGCTTGGGGCGGGCAATTTACGGCCCGCTAGTCGGATCGATTTATAACAATATTAATTCAACGATCAGATTAGATTCCGATACTTGGCGAAATACTTAATTAAGATCCACTGTGAATATTTTTGCTGCCGAAACGTTCGAGAATATGCAGACTTGTATTAATTTTGACATACCCACTGTGCGCACGTCATGGATTCCGAGAGTTATCAAACCAAGTTTGGATGACTCTGATGTATATGTATTATTTATTATGTTGAACTCATTTAAGATACATTTTTTTCAATAGAATACAGGCGCTCTACAAGTAAAACAAATTTCCGAAACATTTTAATAAATTTCCATATTCCAGTAATAGATGAACTGAGTTCATACGACATATATATATATACTAAATTACATGAAATATTTTCAGTCAGATGATAAAGGATCAATCAGCACGATTCCATTTGCCATGAAAGACCCAATGAGAAGTGTTCCGTCGCTCAGTTCAGATATTTCTGTGACAGCTTGAGACAGTTTGCCCTCCAGATCTAAATGAATACTCTCTGGCTCAAAGTTTTCATTTAACTTCACAGCAACTCCTTGGTCTATGTTTAACATAGTCAGAGCGCCGTCGGATCCTAGTGCGCCAGCAAGTATCTGGCGGAATACGGGACCCCATGTCGCAAAGTGTCCCGGCTCTGCAATATATGGCATTCCCACCCAATATCCACCGTTCTTCCTCTTCCTTATGTTGTCTGGACCAGCCGGGAGTGCGATGTATCGCACAACTTCTTTAGATTCGAGATTAACCAATGCAAGGCGGCGGCGACTGTGTTCGGACAAAAGAACATGAGTATCATTTTCCACAATTTCAATGCCGTTCGATATACACAAACTATCTAAAATAAGTTCGGTATTTTTTGTTAAAACATCAACTTTAAAAAGTCGTCCGGTGCATTCAGCTTCAAGAACAGAAAAAATAATGTCATCATAACCCCATTTCAAACTCACGTCAGTGAAATATATTGTTTTTCCATCAGATGTCATGGTCAAGTCATCTGGGAACACCAAGGGAGGGTTGACGTCATTATAGCTTACTATGATATCATAAGTCCGTGACTCTGATTCGATCATAATGATTCCTTGATATGCATCTGCAAAATACAACTTTGAACCATGGAGACGGAGGCCAAGAGGACGCTTTTTCTTTCGTTTGCTTCCTTCTGCGAAGTCGAATGATTTTGTCAAGTCGATAACTGTTTGGTTTACTTTTCCAGGATTTATGATTTTCATTATCCTGCCATCCCGGAGTCCAGTATATAGGTTATCATGCTCATCTACTGCGATTGACTCTGGTCCTATTAATTCAGATACAATTTTCCTTCCGCGTTGTAAGTCTTTATTTTTTAAATTCACCCAATCAAAGTCGTCCATGCCTTGTGTATCGTTGACCGGGAGAGCTGAAAATGGCGATCTAACATAAGCGATAGTTAGAACACTTCCTACTAACAAACCAATTCCAATCGGCACAAATAAAAACATCCGGTTGACCACGTAACCTCCCGTCATATTTACCAACCGAATATTTATTATCGACCTGTATGCTAACCAGCGCAGGAGTTTGTGAGAAATTTTTTTGCCTAAACAATGATTATAACGTTAACAAAGCTGACTCATCGTTTTTTGATTGGGCTTAGACGCAATAATCGTTGCCTAGAGCTTTAATTTCCACTAAATGAAGAGTGTTTGAGTGTCAATCGCTTGGAAGACCACTTCACGGTATCATCGAAGTTTAACTCGAATACTGCAATACGTCTTAGTCTAGTAGAGGAGTGTAGAGGTTTTGGGAGCGCCTTCAAATATGGCGGGAGGAGACGAGTTGCGCTAATTGGAATTGGTTTGATGGTCGGAAGTGTTCTAACAATCGCTTATATGAGATCACCACTTTCAGCTCTTCAAGTCGAGGATTTTCACGAAATAAGCGACTTTGAATGGACACAAATTGAAAATAATGACTTACAACGCGGAATAAAGATTATACCTGAATTAATAGGACCAGAGTCAATCGCAGTGGATGAGCATGATACCCTATACACTGGACTCAAAGATGGCAAGATAATAAAAATCATAATCCCGGGGAAAGCAAACAAAACAGTCATCGAATTGACAAAATCATTTGACTTTGCTGAAGGAAGCAAACGAAAGAAAAAGCGTCTTCTTGGTCTTCGTCTCCATGGTTCAAAGTTGTATTTTGCAGATACTTATCAAGGAGTCATTATGATCCACTTAGAGACCCAAAATTATGACATCATGGTAAGCTAAAATGACGTCAGTCCGCCCATGTTGTTCCTGATGATTTGGTTTTGACGTCTGATGGAAGAACAATGTATTTCACTGATATGAGTTTGAAGTGGAATTACGACGACGTTGCCTTTCCTAGTATTGAAGGTGATTGCACCGGAAGACTCTTTAAAGTTGATGTTTTAACCAAAAACACCGAACTCATTCTGGATAGTTTGTGTCTACCAAACGGAATTGAAATTGTGACAAATGAAACTCATGTTCTTCTGTCCGAGAACAATTATCGACGCCTTACATTGGTCAACCTCGAATCTGCGAGAGTTGTGCGACACATCCCACTCCCGGCTGGGCCAGACAACATACGGAAAGGAAAGCACGGCGAATTTCGGGTTGCAATACCATATATACCAGAGCCAGGACATTTTGTGACGTGGAGTCCTGTATTCCGCCAGATATTTGCCGGGGCTTTAGGATCGGGATGCGCTTTGACCAACTTCAACTTAACCCAAGGAGTGGCTGTGAAGTTGAATAAAAACCTTGAACCAGGAAGTATCCATTTGGACTTGGAAGGCAAACTGTCCCAAGCTGTCACAAAAGTATCTGAACTGAGCGACGGAACACTTGTAGTCGGATCTTTCATCTCAAATGGAATTGCTTTGGTTAACCCTTTACCTCCTCTAGTGGATCATCCTTTGGTGGATGTTTCTATCTAGTTTAATTGTAAAGAGCAACTTGATTCATTCATAAACGACTCTGTCTTTTTGTAAATGACTGTATTCAATTGAAAAAATGTTTCCTTGGAAAAAAATGTTTTTTGTATCATACATCGAAATTTTTGTGGCTTGAAAAGCCTATTAGACCCTTAATTAGGCTGTAGCGAATTGGTAAAGTGTGTGCAATTTTATGCAATAGAATAGTGCAAAGAGCATATATATATATTCATTGAATAGTGTGAAGTGTTTTTTTTTCTTCACAACATTTGAGTGACAGATTTTCCATTGTTCAGCACGAAATGCTATTTTGCGAAGTGCTTTTTATTTCACCTTTTAAATAAATAAAAAAATAAAAAAAAAGACTATCGAATGTTCACGTTTTCCTACTGGATTCGCTAGCTGCCCACAACCCCCCTCGCATACCTGTTTACCCCCTGGTAATGATTGCTAAACTGATATTCGAGAGCCCCCATAATTCATGATGTACGTCGTGGAGGAAATCAGGGGTTGTTTTCGTGGTTTTGCATGTTATTTTTCAGTTCTGTTTCCAAGAAATAGTTGCAATCAAGTAAATTAAATGTCATAATGTCTTCTCGTGAGCTTAGTTTAGTTGCAGTAATCAAAAATTTGTCCCGAAAAATCTTCGATAGACGAGACTAAAATTAACTATCAGTACCTGTAAGGAGCACGTGGTTAAATGTTTTCAACTGGAATAATGGTTCTGAATGTATAACCCAGTTTATAAGCGCCAACTCTTCAAAAATGAGCATAAAAAATTTGGCAACAGTGAAGTATAAAGAGATTTTTGCGGGGTCAAAGATCGTGGAACATCCATCGCTGATAGGTCACGACTTTATCTACCCTTGGTCGGGTTCTATGGAAAAAACGGTATCCGGGGCTCAGTTTGACTAATGGTTATGTGATAGAGTAAATTCGTGTTTACAAATTGTTGCATTTTATCCGAGCATAATATCACAATTGAAGTATTTTTACTTTACCGGTCGTGGATAGGATTTTTACATATTTATCCCGGGAAGAGGAAAGCCGATAAGATATCTTAATCACATGGCGAACCACGGCCTCTCTTCTGGTTACCAGTCCTTGTCTGGTATGGGGTTAGTTAGCCAGTTATTTGTTTTCGAAAGCATGGACTTGATGGTGGAGGAAGCCGTCACCGACCAGCGCCCAGCGGTTACGTGAATCACCCTAAAGCGGCCAGTAATCCTCTCGCACCTAATCATCCCGCATAAGATTTAAACCTGCGAACCCACGCAGGGTATTCAAAGTTGCGGTGGCGAGCGTATTCCTAACGCTTAGCACGATGCGCCACACCACAGCCGTGCGTGTAGCGGAGTCCTGCGGTTTATCATCTACATCGTACACCAGGGGTCGGCAACCTTTTGTCGCTCGCGGGCCAAAATTAAAGGTTGTAAGTCATTGGCGGGCCGCGCATATTTCTAGAGAGTTAAAAACTGAACGGATGATACTTTTTATAATAAAAATCAAGCAGTGATACATCTCTCGAATAGAATATAGATTTATTTCCTCATTGCATTGCATCTCAAAAAGTTCCATTTGAATATTTTCGGCGCCATTGAACCTTTGCACTTAGCATCAACCTTTCTGCGTTTTGTTGCCATTTGTCTAATCATAATTAAATTATAAGCTCATTAAACGAGTAATTGTGAATTTTATACCTGTTAGATTAGTCTACACGAGTCTCACAATAAATTCTGTTACGTAAAGAATATAATCGTCAAAACAGCTGGTTTGCTCCTATAATCCAGTGAGGCGTCGCTGGCCGGATTATAGTACTCCGCGTGCCGGATCCGGCCTACGGGCCGTAGGTTGCCGACCCCTGTCGTATACAAATTTATTGGTTAAAATTAGAATTGGGGAGCGGGACGGTCTTGTATCTTTCATTCAAAGTCCATACATCTGAAAAGGTAAACCGGTCAAATCTAACTAATCGCATTTGGACCTGACCTCACGAACGGCCAAATCGCATCGAAAATCGTTCAGATTATATAGGTACGTTTTAATATTGACTTCGTTATGCCTTTGAATCCAACATAAAGTTTATTGTATGCCTGTGGGCTAACTACAGCGCAGCATTTGAAAAAAAATCAAACAATGGTTTTAACAAAGCTACTTAACTGGTGTGTATTAGGCATACACGCTCGTGTTGCTGCCTCGAGCTTTAATTTCCACTTTAGGAAAGTTTGAATGACGATCGATTTGAAAACTGCATTACAGTATCATCGCAGATTGAAGAAGGTGGCGTTATCCGCAATACGTTGCAGTTTGCTGAAAGAGTCTAATTTTAATACCGTCCCCTATTTTCAAGTATGGCGGGAGGAGATGAGGTTAACCGGATGTTTTTATTTGTGCCAATTGGAGTTGGTTTAATGATCGGAAGTGTTCTAACTATTGCTTATGTTAGATCTCCAGTTTCAGCTGTTCCGGTCGACGATTTCCGCGTCATGAGCGACTTTGAATGGGCACAGGTTGAAAATAATGACTTACAACGCGGAAGAAGAATTCTTCCTGAACTAGTGCAACCAGAGTCAATCGCATTCGATGAGCATGATAACCTATACACTGGACTCAAAGGTGGCAGGGTGGTGAAAATCATAAATCCTGGGAAAGCAAACCAAAGTGTCATCAACTTGACGGAATCATTCGACTATGCAAAAGAAAGCAAACGAAATAAAAAGCGTCCCCTTGGCTTTCGCCTTCATGGTTCAAAGTTGTATTTTGCAGATGCTTTTCAAGGAGTCATTATGATCGACTCAGAGTCGCATACTTATGATGTCATAGTGGACTTTAATGACGTCAGCCCGCCCTTGTTGTTTCTCGATGATTTGACCATAACCTCTGATGGAAAAACAATATATTTCACTGATATGAGTCTAAAGTGGAATTACGATGACGTCACCTTAGCTATTACTGAAGGTGATTGCACCGGAAGATTATTTAAAGTTGATGTTTTAACCAAAAACACCGAACTTATCCTAGATAGTTTGTGTTTACCAAACGGCATTGAAATTGTGGAAAATGAAACTCATGTTCTTCTGTCCGAGCACAATTATCGACGCATCACATTGGTTAACCTCGAATCTGCAAAAGTTGTGCGACACATCCCACTCCCGGCTGGGCCAAACAACATTCGAAAGAGGAAGAATGGTGGATATTGGGTAGCAATGCTATATATTCCAGAACCGGGACATTTTGTGACATGGGCTCCTGTATTCCGTCAGATACTTGCCGGCGCATTAGGGTCGGACGGCACTTTGACCAAATTCAACTTATCCCAAGGAGTGGCTGTGAAGCTGAACGAAAATTTTGAACCCGAGAGTATCCATTTGGACTTGGAAGGCAAACTGTCCCAAGGTGTTACAGAAGTATCTGAACTGAGCGACGGAACACTTGCACTCGGATCTGCCATCTCAAATGGAATCACTTTGGTTGATCCTCTACCTCCTCCAGTGGACCCTCTTCTTTCGACGGATGTTTCCACCTAGTTCATTTATGAAGGGGAACTTAGTTCATTCATAACTGATATTCTCATTTTATCTACTCTGTCTTTTTGTGAAACGAATGTATTCAATTGGAAAAAAGCTTATATCGTAGTCTGGCATACTCAGTAAATAATATATATAATACAGTTTATACAACGATTATTAAAGCCACCAGAATATATGACATAAGCGGAAAGTGTCAGAAGTCCCACAGAACTTAGGAAAAATATGAAAGAAAGTGATAGCACTCTAGCGACTTCTTCCATCCTTAAGTATTAAATCGATGGGACTAGACTTAATAAACTGCAAATAAGGAGTAATTTTTTTTTCGGATAGAATAATTTTTTACGAAAATGATCCACTTCTCCCTCTTAAAATGGTTTTAGTCGCGTGTCCCCGTTACTTTCGAACAGAAAATAAACCCCGCCCTCAATTCTGACATATCATCTATTATCCCGCGCTTGACACATCGTTGTACAGCTAAAAACGTGAGGGGTTTCCTGTACTGATGCGTAAGTCACGTCTGTTGGTATTATTTGTCAAGTTTATGAAAATCAATCAGACCGATGCTATGAAGTACATATTAAGAAACACTGACGGGATCGAAAATAAAAATATGGACACGTAAGGTAGTAAGTCTCACTTATTTGCATTCAAATCAAACCTTCGATGCTTCCTAACCTCGTATGAAACATGCGTGATAACATGACAAACATGCATATTTTTCTTGTTTCAATATCTATAGCAATCGCAAAATAGTAAGTAGAATCTAAATGTTTTGTTAGGTAGCATTACCAGATGAATGTTCTACTGCAGTCCGGCATATGCTCCCATTCTAACACCTGCTATTAAAGCAACACTCTATTTGAACAAGTCAAGCTATCTGTGGCGATTTTTTTCCTTTAGTTAATCGGATAATATTTCTCAAAGCATCTCCATTCGTGTCGTTTTTTGAATTGCATTTATTTTCAGTTTATTGCGAAGCTACAACATGAGGTTGTCGTATTAATACGGAAAGATCACCGCCAACGGCTGGCAACCAACTTGTCCAATGTTAAATCTTACGGTTAAACTAGTCCATGGACGCCACTTTGAGCCATCTTTGGGAAAAGCGGAACAATTGGGTATGGACCTTTTCCTGACCTTTGACCCTGGAATAATTCTTCCTATACTTTACCTTTGCAAAATTTCCGGGGCTTATTTTAAAAGTGGTTTCGCGAGTTGGCGTTCCAACTCACTTCGAATGCAACTCGGCTCTGTTATACTTGTCTTCAAAGACAGATCAAAGCCCTATACACCATAGGATATCAACGTGTTCGGCTAAGATTCTCCTCCAAAACACGATTTGCAATATTTTTCTACCTAAAATATTATTGAAAATACACCGAAGTGTTTTTATGGATATAAATTGCCGTTAAAAATATCGATGAAAATGATATCATAATGACCCTGATTGTTGCATTGCCCTTCTTGTTAATATTTAAACGTTTTTTTAGCTGTTGAACTGATGTAAATAAACTGTTTATTATATGTAACTGGTCCACTCAGAAAAGTAATTGCTCAACCCTGGCCTATGCTTTTGATTTTATACCAATATTAATTCAACGATTAGATTAGATGCCGATACTTGGCGAAATACTCAATATATCTTATGGACACCCTGTAGACTGCGCGTACGTCATGGATTCCGGGAGTTCTCAAATCCCAGTTTGGTAGACGCTGATGTATAAATATCATTTATTATGTCAAACTCATTTAAGATACATTTTTTCAATAGAATACAGGCGCTCTACAAGTAAAACAAATTTGCGAAACATTTTAATTAATTTCCATATTTCAGTAATAGATGAACTGAGTTCATACGACATATATATATATATACTGAATTACACGAAATATTTTCAGTCAGATGATAAAGGATCAATCAGCACGATTCCATTCGCCATGAAAGACCCAACTAGAAGTGTTCCGTCGCTCAGTTCAGATATTTCTGTGATAGCTTGAGACAGTTTGCCTTCCAGGTCTAAATGGATACTCTCTGGCTCGAAGTCTTCATTTAACTTCACAGCAACTCCTTGGTCTATGTTTAACATAGTCAGGGCGCCGTCGGATCCTAGTGCGCCAGCAAGTATCTGGCGAAATACAGGACCCCATGTCGCAAAGTGTCCCGGCTCTGCAATATAGGGCATTCCCACCCAATATCCACCGTTCTTCCTCTTTCTTATGTTGTCTGGACCAGCCGGGAGTGGAATATATCGCACAACTTCTTTCGATTTGAGATTAACCAATGCAAGACGTCGACGACTGTGTTCGGACAGAAGAACATGAGTATCATTTTCCACGATTTCAATCCCGTTCGATATACACAAACTATCTAAAATAAGTTCGGTATTTTTCGTTAAAACATCAATTTTAAAAAGTCGTCCGGTGCATTCAGCTTCAAGAACGGAAAAAATAATGTCATCATAACCCCATTTTAAACTCACGTCAGTGAAATATATTGTTTTTCCATCAGATGTCATGGTCAAATCATCTGGGAACACCAAGGGAGGGTTGACGTCATTGTAATGTACTATGACATCATAAGTCCGTGACTCTGAGTCGATCATAATGACTCCTTGATAAGCATCTGCAAAATACAACTTTGAACCATGGAGACGAAGACCAAGAGGACGCTTTTTCTTTCGATGGCTTCCTTCTGCAAAGTCGAATGATTTTGTCAAGTCGATAACTGTTTGGTTTGCTTGTCCGGGATTTATAATTTTCATTATCCTGCCATCCTGGAGTCCAGTATATAGGTTATCATGCTCATCCACTGCGATTGACTCTGGTCCTATTAATTCAGATACAATTTTCCTTCCGCGTTGTAAGTCTTTATTTTCTAAATTTACCCAATCAAAGTCGTCCATGCCTTGTGTATCGTTGACCGGGAGAGCTGAAAATGGTGATCTAACATAGGCGATAGTTAGAACACTTCCTACTAACAAACCAATTCCAATCGGCACAAATAAAAACATCCGATTACCCACGTTTCCTCCCGCCATATTCAAAAATGTGACACCGTAGACAAAACTCGATTCTTCAGCAAAACTATCTACGACACATTGAGCACAACGCCCCGATAAAAAGTATACTGACGTATTCAATCCACGAGAAACCCAAAATATCATCTTCGAAGATCGAACATTCTTCATAAAGTTGAATTTAAAGCTCCAGGCAACGATTGTTGCTTTTTAAGTTTAAATAAACACATCCCAAACCAGTTTTGTTGACTTTAAAATCGATGTATGCGTAAATATTTTACCTCATAATATTGATAACCATCCGTTGATTAGCCCACAGGCAGACAATACTGTTGTGTCATGCCTGGCAAATTACTAATCTATTTCTAGTCTAATTTTAGATCACCAAGATAAACATTACCAATTTTAGTCATGAACGTCTTTGAGATACTCTGAACAAAAGGAATGATATCTGATGGTAGTTTTGAATAGAATAACTGTTTTTTCCCATTTTATTTAATATTGTTAAAAAGTAATGAAATAATTTCTTCACCATAATTGTTCATCAAGTCAAGATCATGCATTGGTAAACTATGATACGCGAGCTAAATCCGGCCAGGTATTATTTAATCCGTTCCTCCAAATATTGTCACTAATTCATGAAAAGAAAGGTTTTTAAATGTCTCAAACATATCGGTATCGGTGATACCTGGCTCCGCACAGTGAATCGACCTTCGGTATGACGTTCACTCATGTCAAATCTTTTCTGACACCTTCAGAACATGGGTGACGGACTTTATTTTTACTTTTTTTGTTTTTGGACACGGAGTAGACCAATGGTTTTGGTATTATGTTGTTCTTGTTTTTTTATTGGATCTCCTCTATAGGAGACCCTTATTATCGGTCGTTCTGTATGTCTATCTGTCTGTTTGTCCAACTGTAGCGCCCAAATGGCTTGGCAGATCCAGATGAAATTTTTCACGTGGGTTATCCTGTCACCGTAATATTATGCGTTTCACCCAAATTCAGGATTGATGTTTCCATGGTAGCAGCGAAAAAACGCGCCGATCCGTAACATTTTTGAAGTTTCAATATAATATTTCGCCATTTTCTAGTTAACTAAATCGAATATTGAAATTCCGAAAACGCTACCTTCAGTATGGGAAAATACACTTTCCAACGAGCCATCTTTGGTCTTGATACTTTATAAACTTTCTGTCCATGTAGTCGAGTTGTTCGCTTCGATGCGTTTCACCTAAATTCATGATAGATGTTTCGTTTCCATGGTAGCAGCGTAAAAACGCGCCGATCCGTAACATTTTTGAAGTTTCAATATAAAATATTTTGTCATTTTCTAGTTAACTAAATCGAATAATAAAATTCCGAAAACGATCCCTTCCGTGTGGGAAAAAACTCTTTCCAACGAGCCATCTCTGGTCTTGATACTTTATAAACTTTCTGTCCATGTAGTCGAGTTTTTCGCCCCGATGCGTTTCACCTAAATTCAGGATTGATGTTTCGTTTCCATAGTAGCAGCGAAAAAACGCGCTGATCCGTAACATTTTTGCAGTTTCATTATAATATTTCGCCATTTTCTAGTTAACTAAGTCGAATATTAAAATTCCGAAAACGCTACCTTCCGTATAGGAAAATACTCTTTCCAACGAGCCATCTTTGGTCTTGATACTTTATAAACTGGAGAAGCCTTGGGGATTTTGGTGAACATTATTTTTTTCACATTTTTAGTCACATTATATCAGTCACGTGAGTATGTCTAGAAAACGCGCAGCGCTTAAATAAACTGGCCTTTTTGGCAACCCGCTCACTTACTTAATCGCGCGCAGCCAAAAATCATCAAGTCTCTATGCATGGCAACCGGTTGCTTGAGTGCGTGCCTCAACTATCAGCGGAGATTTTGGTCGCCTACCGGCTTGTTCATTATTTTTCTTCCCATCGTTATGAAAAAATCGCCTTCCTCTTTAATTACTGGACCAATTGCTTTGAAATTTTCAGCGGTAAAAGATTGTATATTTTGCCAGAAGGCTATTTTATTTATTTAAAATATTTCTGTGAGCTCCATAGAATTTGTTTTTTTGTAAGCTATGACGTCACCAAAATTTGCGCACATTGTGGTGGTTCCGCGAACGCATATCAGTGGATCGCGTGCTCAGCGAAAGTCGGCGGATCTCGTGTTTAGAGAAAGTGAAGTTTTTCAAGAGGATCGGTAGACTGTGGTTCTTGATCTGGTAATGCAGAAATGGCTCGGATCAGTAACTGAATCATGAAGAAATGGATCATCGTCACAGGACCTGGAAAAGCTATAACAGTCTCTGTACCGTTACCGGTACCATGGGTAGTCGAGTTTTCTCTGGAGAGTTGTCCATGTAGTCGAGTTATTCGCCTTCCGATACGGCCACTGGTAAGTTACCGCATATGATTTTCCGGGAATTGATGATAAAATATTCAGTTTTTCTCTCCGTGTCCACATATTTGGGCTTAGCTCTCTTGTATTTATTTATATTGTCTTGGTATCGCGTGCAGATTTTGCGGAGCCAGAGCTGTTCCGACTAAAACATTGCCCAATGGGTCAGATTTAACTATTCCTTGCTCGACTGCGATCACCTCTGCGCACGACACTGAAACGTGTAATTCCTTTTTCTGGTCTGACTGCTGTTAGGATCGGACATGTTTTGGTTGCTATGTGATGTATCAGTTCAAATCCGTTCATCTGCTGGGCAATAAAAGTCTTTATTGAACCTATAGTGTGGCTTTGCAACACACGGAAACTTCTGAGAGTTTTACAAACTCGGCAAGCATACTTATTCGTGAAAACAAAATTAGCGTATTTCCATGTCTGAAATTTGACACAAATGATGCCAACGTTCAAAAGACTTTATTGGGTACTCACGAAGTATGTGAACCAAGACGGCGGACACCGGAACGTGATATGTGTACCAGGTTAGGGTTAGGCCATAATTTTATTTCAATTTTCCTAATATTAGTTCTATTACAAGTTCGGGGACTAGCCAAGTGACTCCCGTGGTATTTGTACTTGAAATTATGGCCCAATCCTAACCTGGTACACATACTACGTTCTGGTGTCTGCCATCTTGGTTCACATAATTCGGGAGTGCCCTTTATTATATAGTCGTGCCACAGGTCTGGCATTGCGGGTCAATAGCGCCACTTAGAGCGATAATACAAAATACATTTCACATATAATATATAAAGAGCACCGCAAGAGTTGAACTAGTATAGCAAGTATACATGTGATAAAATTGACCCAAGGTAGTATAAATAAAATTCAAATTTCTCCTTTTCTCTTTAAACAAAATAAAATGATTTCAAAAACAGAAAACTGTGTTTTCAGGCTTTAGCAGGGGTCGGCAAACTATGGCCCGCGGAACAATATACACCAGCCCGCGACGCTCCACTGAATTATATTAACAAAACAGCTATATTGACGATTATATTCTTTACGTAACAGGATTTGTTATGAGACACTAAATTATATTATAACCTAAAAAGTCTATAATTCACAATCACTCGTTTAATGAGCCTATAATTGATTATATTTAGACAAATGGCAACAGAGCGTAAAAAAGTTGATGCTTAGTGCAAATGGTTTGATGACGCAGAAAATATTCAAATGATCATTCTTTGCGCACTGCTTGAAATTTAACTGGAATCTGTGTGAAAAAAATGTGATTCATTGGTCATTCCTTCGGATTTTACCTTTTTAAAAATATGTGCGACCCGCCAATGACCTGCAACCTTTAATTTTGGCCCGCAAAAGACAAAAGTTTGCCGACCCCTGGGCTAAAGCCAATGTAACATGAAAATTCATAACAACCATTTTGACATAAATTGATTGAAATGCTTCATACGAGCATGTCATATGTCGTTTCTCATTCAAAATGAACCAAATTCTAGCAATAGATAATGTTTTCCCGACCATCGACTTCTTTATTTATTTCCGCAACATTGGCTAATCAGAAAGATGCAAAAAGTGACGTAGGCCTACAATAGAAATGTTATAGGCCGTTCAGACGCTTTTGTCACTAGAACAACTTTTCCGGCATTGCTGTAAACATTACCTCGTTTTCTAGTTTCACATGACATTTTTCCGTTTTTTTTTTGCTTCGGAAATTCGAGTATGAATCATAGATTAACGATCATTATCATTTCGTCTTCCCGAGAGTTTCAAGTTCCATTACAGTAAAATTTGTCAAAAATAGCTAAACTAAAAGACTGGGCTAAACTTTTTATCGGTACTTTCAAATGACAGATGTTTGAATACTTTGAATCAAAATGATGGTTTGGAACATGTAAATCAGTTTATAGGCGCCAAATCGCTAAACCACTTTTAATAAAAGCATTGGAAATTTTACAATGGTAAAGTATGAAAGAAATATCCTGGGGTCAAAGGGCAGGGAAACCTCACAAAAAACCGCCACACCATTGCTCGAAATATTAAAATAAATATTTTAACATCTTATTGAAAACACTCTCATGAAATATTATGGCGGGAACATTTATAAAATTATCGTTAGTAATGTCTTAAAACAAGTATTTCGGGCGCGTTCGGTTACAGAAACACGAAATAATTCATCGTTCAACGAACCAATATTTGCCATAACGCAAGCAAAAATATTACACTTTAATTACGTTCAGTGGTAAAAGCCGATATATACAAACTTGATATTGTATACATCACATTGTTTGCCTGCAGGCTACCTAACGCAGAATTATACATTTTTTTAAAAAGATTTGCCAAGAAAACAGACATACCGTTAAAAAACTGGTTCATATACAAAGCATGCAGAAAACGTGTTGCTTAAAACTTTAATTTCAAATTTCTGAATATCAATCTGCATTTAAGACCGCCCGTAAGCTGAAAGCAGGTGGTGTTCTTCGCAGTACGCACTATAGTGTTTGGTTAAAGAAAAAGAATTTTGTCCGCGTTAACCTATTTTGAATATGACGGGGGGAGGTAACGTGGTTAACCGGATGTTTTTATTTGTGCCGATTGGAATTGGTTTAATAGTCGGAAGTGTTGTAACTATCGCTTATGTTAGATCTCCGACTTCATCAGTTGCGGTCGACGATATACAAGGCATGGACGAATTTGAATGGGTAGATATTGGAAATAAAGACTTACAACGCGGAATAAAGATTGTACCCGAATTGAAAGGACCAGAGTCGGTCGCAGTGGATGAGCATGATAATATATATGCTGGACTTAAAGATGGCAGGGTAATTAAAATCATAAATCCTGGGAAAGCAAACCAAACGGTTTTCGATTTGACTAAATCATTCGATTTTGCAGAAGGAAGCGAACTAAAGAAAAAGCGTCCTCTTGGCCTTCGCCTTCATGGTTCAAAGTTGTATTTTGCAGATGCTTATCAAGGAGTCATTATGATCGATCTGAATACCGTGACTTATGACGTCATATCTCACTATACTGACGTCAACCCGCCCATGTTGTTCCCGGATGATTTGGCCTTGACCTCTGATGGAAAAACAATATATTTCACTGATATGAGTACAAGGTGGAATTACGATGACGTTGCCTTTTCTATTCTTGAAGGTGAATGCACCGGACGGCTATTTAAAGTTGATGTTTCGACCAAAAATACAGAACTTATCTTGGACAATTTGTGTCTACCAAACGGCATTGAAATTGTGGAAAATGAAACTCATGTTCTTCTGTCCGAGCACAGCCCAAGTGCCAGGCGCCTTACATTGGTCAACCTCGAATCCGCAGAAATTGTGCGGCACATCCCTTTCCCGGCTGGTCCAGACAATATACGTAAAACAAAGAATGGTGGATATTGGGTGCCAATGCCATATTTTCTAGGACCGGGACATTTTGTGACATGGGATCCTGTATTCCGCGACATGCTTGCAACTGCATTAGGACCGGGGGGTCTTTTGAACAAGTTTAACTTCGGTCAGGGAGCGGCTGTGAAGCTAAATGAGAATTTTGAGCCTGAGAGTATCCATTTAGATTTGGAAGGAAAGTTATGCCGAGCTGTAACAGAAGTATCTGAACTGAGCGACGGAACACTTGTGGTTGGATCTTTCATTTCATATGGAATTCCTCTGGTTGATCGTTTAACTCCCGACTGAAATGTTTTCATGCAGAATATGGACTTAACTATTTCATTAGTGTTTGATCTTCTTAGATTACGTGTTTTTGCCTGGAATGAAATTTATTGTTAACGATTGTCTATCTTTAGTAATAGTTTAGTTTGAATATAGTGCATTTTTGATAATTGAACCTGTACTATTCTTTTAGCCATATTTTCTGTTCAATTTCCATTTTGATCCCGGTTCTTTGGTGGTGATCAATAACTACTAAATCACAATATAGTTAAAAATAATTTCACACTGTTTTCGTCGAGTCGGGGGAAATTTCTTCGTGAAGTCTGGCTCGAAACCGCCCGCATCCGTACACTTGCGGTACGATAACAACTTATGACAAAGTTATTTTATCTGTCACTTCAAAAAAACAACAATCAACAACAAAATATCTGTAATACATAAATTTCGAAATGACAGGTGCTGTGAAGGACGGAATGAACCGTCATCGAGCCTACAGCACCTTGAGACAAAAAAATTGAATAGAAGAAACAAATAAAAAGAGTAGCAACAGTACATGAAAATAGAATAGCAATAATTTTTTGGTTACTCATTGGCATAACCTAGTGGTGAAAATAAATTTTAATATTTAGGAATAAAGAAATCTAGAAACGTCTATCACGTGATAGTCTGGGGAAAACCCGAGTCTAGTCAAAATGATTTTCCCCAATTTATGCCACCATGTCCAGATTCCTGGGTTGCTGTTTTTCTAGGGCCCCGCCCCTCGTTCATCAGTTCAAAAATTCGAGCATTGCGCACATTCTGGGGCTAGGGCCAACTCGATTTACGTTTGTAAAGGCAATGTAATTGTCGCCTTTTTCCGTTTATCTCGCAGTCTTCTGAAACTACCAAGATTAGAATTCGCGCAGCTCAGAGGCATTAAATTGTTATATTTTATTGGTATATTCCAAATCCCATTAGGATCAAACAACTAATGCATGGTAAAGTGAAAAAAAAATCCTGTGAAATAACCTTGACAGATGATTAACCTAGGGTAGGGAGAGCGGAGAATTTCATTATGAAGGAAAAGTATGCAAACGAAATTGCATTGAGACGAATTTAGCGCTGCCCCGCGCGTAATATTGTGTTAATTACCAACTTTCATGACCTTTGACCGATGCTGCCAGCTCCGTTTTTTGTGCTGTTTAGGGGGACACTCGTTGCGTAGCACGTTTCGTCAGGTTTATACTTGTGCGTTGCTTTGACTTGTTTAAGTATATCGCTGTGTGTTAGCGTTTTTTCAACAGTCTTTTTCTCATTTATAGATTGAATACAGACTAGCTTGTATATCTGTTATGCATTTGAGCTGCTCTGTTACACAGTCACACAAATCGTACGGAGCTACTTCAAAAGTGATGGTACTGGCAGACTGGATTTTCTCATTCAGTCATTGCACTGGAATACACCGAGCTGGATTTGCCTGATATTTGGGAGCTAAACTTTCCAGAGGAAAAGAATTACATACCTAATAGCTATCTATGAAATGACGTACTTTGCAAAGTAAGAGTAATCGAAATAAAATTGTATTGTATATTGTAATGAACTGCAAAAGAATGTAACTATATGGAGGGAGAAAGCAGCTATCAAGAAAGGAAATTTCACCCTTGATTAGGTACCAGTCATGTTTTAATAAGAAGATTACAATTGAAAATTAGGAAAACGAAGGATCCCCCAAGTTGTTGGGACTCTGCATAAATGCCCTACTGGATGTGGAATTTGTTTAATATATTATCGCGGCTGAAGGATATCATTTGGATGCATTCTCAGCACGGTAGACCGGAGGATGTCAAACTCGCACCCCTCGAACACCCAACAATAATTATGATATTTTTTATTTTTATTAAAAATGAAATTTTACATAAGTTGATTTGTATAAATTGCAATAATGGTGATATGCAAGAAATTAATATGTGAATGGCATTTGAAATTTAAGGTAGACTTAATTTTTGAAGAAAGTTATGTCTCAAATTTACAATAAATTGGGATCTGGTCTTATTACACTGGCTTTGGTTGCAACAGCATTAAAAAAGAAACAATTTCTTTATTCAAATTTGAACACAATAATATTTTGCTTAATTTAGAATTCCCAACATAATTAGGTTCAAAATATATTGCAACAACATGAGAACACAATTCAACTTTCCCAACCAAGAATGCTTATCAAGGGTACACTTTGTTTGAACTTCACCAGTCACCACAGCTCTTTTTGTGATTGTATAATCACCATCTGAAATATATTGAGAAAAACATACATGATGAATAAGTTGCAATGCAAATTTTTGAATATATTACCTATGTAGAACAGCGAACGAATCATGAATTGTATAAAATGGTGGTGATTTTGGGAATGAAAATGATAGCTTTTACAGTCGCGATGAATTGATTTTGCTTTATCAAATATGACATACCTCAATCACCTCATTCTAAATTTTCTATTACTCATGCAATCACCTTTAGACTTATAAGGCTTGAATATGTTTCTGTTCTGGATTTTTGATGGCCTGGCTGACATTTGTTAGTTGGTGGCAATAAGTTCACCCAGACTGTTTTTCCTATTTCACAGTCAGATTTAAACTGAATCATTTTCTCTTATCACTTTCAAATCTCTTATGTTGGATGTACATGGAGTATGAATTCTGCTTTCGCATTCGTACCTAAAAGTTATGTAATTTTTTATTTATTTATTCTTCTGCAAATAAAAAATATAGCTCGATTTGATGTTGGAAGTGACAATATTTAATAGTTGCCATTATACAGAAGTTTAGCAAATTGATATGCTAAACCGTTTTTTCTTCTTCTCAAAACTACTGTGTCTTATTGTATTTCCCAGACTTTTTTTTATCTCATTCTAAAATTATATGTGATGTTTCACAGGAATCTTTACCCTCCCTCCCCTTGTTGGAAAATTTTTTCGAATGACTAATATTCTCTACCGTTACCTTTTTTTATTATTTCAATTTTTGACTCATTTCAAATGTTGACTCATTTCAAATGTTGGTGTCGCAGACTTATGATGACCCCTTCTGTTTCTTGCGATGAAAGCCACCTGCTTTTAAATTACGACTAAATCCGTTTCTGTATTGTATAAGCTGTGCCTTGAATTTGTGTATTATTTCCTGCATGACGAAATGAACAAAGATAAAAAAAAATGAATCACTGAATTTTCCCGCCTTATGTTTTTTTCTCTCTCCCAAATGCTACCGTATATGGATATTTATATCACTCCCTGTTTTGTTGTTAATTTTTTGAATGACTAAGTTTCTCTTTGTATCTTTTGCTTTCTTTAATTGCAATTTTTAACTTTGACTCGTCTTAAATCTAGGTGTAGCTGACTTATGATGACCATTTCTGGTCCTTCGCGATTTCCTGTCAATTGCAATGAAATCTGTTACTGTAATGCATAATTTTTTATCTGTTGTGAACTTGTGTTGTGATTTCTGGCACGACGAAATAAACTGCCATATTTCATGTTTCAAATGTAAATAATATATAGGTTCAGATTCTAATATATAAAATCAAAAAGGCAACGAACATTATATATGTTAAACAGTAATGTCATATCGGTGTTTGAAACTTTGTGTCATTTCACCTTGTATCGAAATATATACTATAATATATGATTGTTTAGAATCAACATGTTTTGTTATTTCATGATTGGAGTCTTTAGGCCAAATGCTATATTTGAAAGGTTTGTCATACTGTATTTTTGTGAGGTTTCCGATTACAACCTACATTCACCTTATGTAGTCAAGTCAGCAACAGCAAACAGACGTCTTTCAGCCTGTGATTTCGCTCCACAAATTTGCCATCAAGTTACAATTTCTTCTAATTCAGGTATGGACTATCATTTTAAAGGGCTTATATTACAATAATTTTCATAATTCGGACAAGGTTTTATTTTCGGGGAAACGCGGTAGTAAGCAGTGGCATTGACACAACTTGAAGAACTGTATGGCAGGTACCGGACTTCAGTGCTACCAGGTACTGCAGTACTGGTAGCCGGACATCCTATCTAATATAGTCAGCATAGTATATATAGTACGGTACCGGTACCGTGTTTTATACCTTCGAAAAATATAATACGAGTTCCATCTGATTCAGTGTACACTCCAGGTGCAACATTGGCCCTCAACCAAGCAACAGCTCAAACTCGCGAATGAAAAGCGAAACCGCCGCGTCCCCCAAGAGTGAGGTAAAAACAGTGTCCGGCAGCAGCCGTCACGCTCCGATGGTTCGTATGAAAGTCCGTAATGTTCGCCTTGGTTGTAAACGGGTTTTCCCGCCCACCTGCTTCCGTTAATTCTCAGCGGCTATTCAGCACAGATGCTGTGGTAATGTCGCCATTACGTGGCTGTCTGAAGCCTAAAAAGTCGAAATTTTCAAATTCTAGCATACCGATTTGGAAAGTCCAATTTTCTGACTACGATGCGTTCCCGCGATTGCAGATAGTTTTAGCCGTAGGCTTACTATGTCGCTCGTGGAAATGGCAGAGAGATTCCACTGGCTTGAAATTTTATAGTTACGTAAAGAGTTTGGAACTACTAGTTCTAAAGTTTTACCTTAGCTCTGAGAGAAATTTTGTAGTTTTCGCATATTCATATATCCTACTCGTGGTAGAGCATGTTTCATTTCCACGCGATGTGTTAAATTCCATGCATGTGTACCAGGTTGGTGTTAAGTAGGGTTACCATATTTTTGTGACCTCAAAGCGGAACGCCTCCAAAGACCATAGGTGTGACTTTTTCTACTTTAAATTCATCGATTTTACATTAGGGGCCTACATTTAGAACCATCACGGCTGTTTTCCTTGACCATATTGTCACCGAGAGTTCATGCGCCGTCTGTCTAAATATCGGTTTCAGTTTGAAAAATAGAAATGAATTTACGTTAATGTTAAACACCTTTTGGCGTACGGAGTTTACTGTCTGTGTTAGCACAGTGACACCCCTGTGGGTTTCAGTCCCTTTACAATTTTACATCAACTTGATGTAAACTCGGCGAACAAAATTAGTCATCTCTATATTGGTACACATACTGGAGCGCCTGTAAAAATACCTAACTTAGGCATCAATTAGTAAAATTGGAATTGATTTTGAGTACTCAGTAAAAATGACGTGGATTCCGATTCCAAAAAATGCGTGCATTCGAGTGGAGATCCGATACGTGATACTATAAGATTCTTTGCAGGATCCCGGTACGCCAAACCGTTGACAAATAGGTGGTGAAACGTTTGGACGAAAATTATGTTTTTTTGTCAATTAAACAGCGTTTTTCGAGCCAAGGCACACTTTTTTCGTTGATAAAATCCCGCGGCACACTACCAGCTGAAGATGTGGGAAAAAGACCTAATATTCACAATATAAGTATTATATTGTTAATATAAGCTTTTTAACACTGAAGAAAGATGTTGAATTGGACATCTTGAATAGTAATCAAATAAAAACAAAGACAAAAAGTATTTCACAATCGTTCATCTTCATTCTCACTCAGTGTGAAACCTGGGGCCGTTCGGATGAAGACAGAGCTGATATCCTGGCAGGAATCGAAGAAAGACACACACGAAGCTCTTCCTCCACAGCTCTCAGTCTTTCTCTGTTTTTAGTTTTTATAGCAGTCAGGCTTGAAAATGGGAGCAATGTCAAAATAGTTTTATAGGCCAGCATGCTGGCATGGGGAACTTTTTGGCAGCTGCCAATCAAAAACTGTCCAAAGGTAGATCAACTTAGCTTGTGACCACAATCTTGTTTCAGCTACCTGCCGCTGAATACATGCGTGGCCATTTTTCTCGTCTGCGAGCACAAGGCAATCGCCGCCCTTGATAGGGAACAGTACAACATGATTACTCTGCCGGGCGCAACACCGCATAGACACACAAATTGGACAATTTCCCACGGCACCCCTGACAATATTTTACGGCACACCGGTTGAAAAACACTGAGTTAAAAGATCATGTGATCCTGGGTGGTATATAATGACTGCCTTGATAAGTGATTCAAATACCTTGCTTATAGTTTACAAATGACTAATATGTCGGTATTCACCGGAATCTGTCCCATCGCCGTTATTTTCAAAGGTGGGAACAAGGGTAAGCAAGTCTGAAGAGGTCAGGGAAAATGAATCCACACAACTTTTGTTAAATAACGTAGATAAAATCGGAGAAAGTTCAGAGGAACAAGTTTTTAGAACTAGGACAGGTATACTGCCTGAGCTTGGCAATTATGCAAGAAACCGTGACGAGTGTTATCGAAACTTAATTTAATTTTGTGCGTTTTGATGATTCTGGAAGATTGTATATACTAATTTGAATCAAGAATAGCTATTTGAAAATTCCACACTATTTTCTTGCATAATTTCGTGCCCGTGAACGGAGAGGAAGTTTTTTAGGACATTGTTGTTAACGGCACTTTCCAAAAATCACGAAAGCCACATAAAATCAATTTAATTTTTTTTGCCCGTTTTATCATGCATGGGAGCAGCTGATAGTATTTATGTGTAAAATTCCCTACGAGTACGGTCCGAATGCGACACAGGAAATAATGTTGAATGGTTAGTTCATTTTTCTTCCAATTTTCAAACAGTTGAGTCACTTATATTTTTCAAGCTCACGTATCAGTAGACAGTGAAACAAGCTGGGACCGCTGTGCAAAGTATGTATATAAATGTTTTAAAGTATATTTCGTTATTTTTTCTCTGAGGATGGTTTCGCCGTCAAATAATACAGATTTTTTGGCGCTTCAGAAGTATGTGTATAATTATGTGCCATAATTTTATTCCGATTTTCCTTATTTTAGTTCTATTACGAGTTCGGGGACTGTCTGTGTTAGCCTAGTGAATATATCCCATGCCCATAGGTTTCAGTCCCTTTACACAACTTGATGGAAAATAGGCGAACAATTTTATTTACCTTCATATTGGTACACATACTTCTGGAGCGCCCAAGACATTTTAGATATGTTTAATTTTATATTCAACGCTTGTAAAGTGTCAGATTGAAATCTGTTATAAGCACGTATTTTGGAGATGAAAAGCGAAAGCGGACGAATTAAAATGACATTGTATATCTAAGATATAAGTTTTGGGATCATGTCGGTCGTTTAACCCAAATCTCCTTCTTAGAATTATGGTATCCCGTCTCTGTGTGTTGCGTAATAATTTGATTTTATTAGTCCAAACAGAGGCAATACATATATTAGAGATATTTCTATACTGAACATAGTGTAATCTATATTAAGTAGAAAACGAAATCATTTGACATATTGCTACATCACTATTGTCACTGAATTGACTAGTGTTGTGGCTATCTGAGGCAACTAGCAAAGTTGAATGTGCAGTCTAAATTGTTATCTGGCTTTCTATTTTTCTTAGCCTTATTGTGGCCCGCTACAATATGAAAACAAATGCAAAGCAGGGTAGGAATACGCCCTGTGAACGTAAAGTCCATATTTGCAAATACTGTGGAAAGACTTTCAAAAAAAAAAATTATTTATTAATACACACAAGAGATCACACAGGAGAGAGACCATATGTTTGTGAACAGTGTGGAAAAGGTTTTGCAAAGGCTGGTGGATTAAAAGTTCATGAGCAAATTCACACGGGAATCAAACCACATGCTTGTAAAGTTTGTGGGAAGTGTTTTACGATGACTGGACAATTGAATCGGCATATTCGAATACACGACGGGATGAAACCGTTCACTTGTGATTTTTGTGATAAATGTTTCACAACAGCAGCTGAATGTAAGATGCATAAGAGAATCCACACAGGTATCAAACCATCTTCTTGCATATCATGTGGTAAGAGCTTTACGAATGTCGGAAGTTTGAAAAGGCATAACCGAATTCATACCGGAGAAAAACCATTTACTTGTAAACTTTGCGGGAAATGTTTTTCGATGAATCAGAATATGAAAAGACATGTTTTGATAATCCACAGCGGCGAAAAACCATATGCTTGTAAGCATTGTGGGAAATGTTTTACAACAAAGGCTAATGCGAATAAGCATGAACTAATTCACACTAAAGCGAATGAGGGTAACTCTGCTGATAGAGCTTAGTTCCAAAAATAATATGAAGAGATTCGACGCACGAGGGTACAATATTCAACAATGAACTTCCATAGAGAAATAATGTAACTAACTCATACTAGATGTGACTGGGCCATATTTTAAGAAAGAGAATTAAATCCAATATGAAATAAAATGTTGAATACGATAATTTTTCCCGACTTGTTATAACAACTTATTTCTGTTAATCTTTCACTGAATCTGACTGCAGGGATGGCCAATACCGAATAGTTCACTATTTCGAATACATTCGAAATTATTTTTTCCGAATATGAAATTTCGAATACTTCGAAAATAAAATTCACTAATTGAAGCTTATCTAAATGTATGTAGGAATTTCCATACAATAAGCAATGGAATAACTGCTATCTACAAGTTACAACCTAGCTATATTACCAGGCATTTCATATTTGCAGATTATTGCAGTATTTATTTTATATACCATATGTCATGTTAACAGAATTAAATTAATTCGGCAATAGTGGTATCGATGACGGAATTGAATATTTGCGCAACTCAAAATCATCCTAGTAAAACGCCCATACTTTTAAATACCAACCATTATCCAAATTAAGCAGGATAAAGTATGAGTTATTTTTCCGACTCAAAAACTATTTATAATCGGGTAGTTTACCACACATTCTAAGTCCACAGATCGCCGTTGTATTTTGTAAATACGAAAATAGAAATCGAAAATTAATATTAATCGCGAGTTTACCACACAATTTATGTCCACAGATTGCTGTGATATTATGCCGAATATAATTAGTTTTTGATCACGAAAAATTGTCACAAGTCGGAAAAAGAATTTACACTTTATCCCTCTCTTGGGTTTGGATAATGGTTGCATTGGTTTGTAGTATGGACTTTTTACTAGGATGATTTTGTGCTGCGCAAATATTCGAATCCATGACCGATACCACTATTTAAAATGCCTTACCGTGTTAATTTAATTCAATTATCCTAACTCAAATGTTGGTAAATCGGGCGTAGCAGTTTACCACACATTTGAAGGCGACAGATCGCCGTTGCATTTTAGAATTATAATAGTTTTATTATTTTGTAAATACGAATCCGAAATTAATTATAATTGGGCAGTTTACCACACGTTTTATGTCCACAGATAGTCAATACAACCATGAGTTATGTTAAACAGAATTAAAATAATACGGCATGACATTTTAAATGCTGGTACCAGTCATGGATTGGATTATTTTGCGCAACAAAAAATCATCCTGGTAAAAGATCGATACTTTTACCTATCGTTATCAGAATTATTTGCCAGAAATTATGTTCTAATAAATCGACTTGTTTTTCCAACTTGTGGCAATTTATTGAATATCGTAATAATGACGGCTATAAATACCGCATTTCCCGGCTAATAAGTCCACATGGCAAATGGGACGATGTCTATTTTTAGCACTCAAAAAAGGTTTTTTTTCATATAGGCCTCCAATAATACGGGTAGCAAAATTGTGTCCCTGTTGTTCAGTTATGCTGATATGCGCTAATTATTTTATATGTTTAGAATAAGATCATGTTAGTTTGGTAGAATCATACTCGCAGAATTATCTATTTTTAACAATTGAGTGGTAAATTTAAGTTGTAAAGCGGCAATCCTTTTGGACAACCTATTAAACCGAATGTTGAAATAATTTTGGAATGTGATAAGTAACACACTGTACGTCCACGGGTTATTTCACAGCTGTGTTTTCCTGTCCCTGTCGTGTTCTGCTGAATCGGCAAAACGAAAGGGTCACAAATCACTTTATCTCGGTGGCCGTGTTTCTGTTTAAAGTAACGATAACCGGCCTGCGAATAAATATCATGAAATACGGTATTTGTCAATTTTCTGACGTAATGGAAATGAATTTGTAAATTAAAAGCCTCGTAGACGAATGTCGGCAATGTCCACCCACGCAAACGTGCAAATGTGTCGCAACACTATGCGACGTACGGTCGCACGGAATTCGAACAATCAAAGTGCCGATTCTATTTCATCGTCATTACAATACGTGAGACAGCATAAAAAGTCGTTTGAAGATTCCCGTAAAACGAAACACCACGTTTACGGCGAAACGTGGCTACTATTCGAAAATAAGCCGAAAAGGTATTCGAATACTTTGATATTCGAATACATTCGTATATTCGATTCGTTTTGGACAACCCTGAATCTGACTCTTCGGCATTCACTGTAAATCTTGCCTATTAAAGTCAAGTAATATATTCTGAAAAGATAACTTATTCTAGAACCAACATTGGTCAATAAACTTATAGTTCCATTGTGTAATTCGACTATTATCAGAAAAGAATTTTTAATCTTCCCCCTCTTCACTGGCCATGATTAGATTTTTCGAATACCTTATGATTTCAAAATCGAATGTGTTTACGAATTTAATCATGAATGCCTGGAAGATATTTTATTGTATGTGACTTTTTTATTGAGATGGGTCACCCAGGCACACAAATTACTAAAACATAGTATCCATCACTCAAACAGTTTACGGAGTTTTCACACACAATGAGGAACATGTTTCATCAATAACTCACTAAAAAGGAGAAGAGCTATATTTGTAAAATTATGGTTTCAATATCAAAATATTGCAAAATTCACCTCGCTCTCGGCAGCCAAATAAAAACAAGATGGCGGCGATCTGAAATTTTTTTCCTGTACCGATTCGAATATTCGATGCCCAGCCCTAGCCGCGGCCTAACATAACCACATGTATTTATACTGTTTTTTCTTCATTCTTGAAACATCGCCTTTGAAAAATGAAAAATTTGCTTTTACGATACTGAATATAGAACGGAAAAATAAAAGTAAACTCTTCCCATTTATCATTAGCGAGTAGCGATATATCGATTTTTTGGTGCTCCCGAAGTATGCGAACCAAGATGGCGGACAACGGAACGTAACATGGGTAACAGGTTAGGGTTAGGCGATAATTTTTTTCCAATTTTCCCTATTTTCTTGGTTTGCATACCTCGGGAGCCCCGATTTTTTTTCTTGTCGAAACAATGTGAAATATTGTAATCCAAATATTATTTGTTCAGTATCGAAGTGTATTTTTAAGCTTGGGCTATATTAATAAGCCAGGAATTTCGATAGCAATCGCTTTTAATATTGAAAGGTGTCGCTGACCAGATGACTTATCTCGCCAACTGCAAATGTGTTTTGTTGCATGTATTTTATATATTACTCATATCGCATATTGGTTTTGCACGACGAGAATATACATCTGAATCTTCTTTGCTGTTTCAATCGCCGGAGCTATTACGGAATTCCTGTGATAGAGGAAGGTACCTATTTGTACCTTGAACCATTACTAAACAAGCTGGTAGGAACACCGGATCTCCACTGATACACCAGGCAGCCGCATTCCAATAAACCGTTGCTATTCACGCAAAATAGCAGATATAACGACAGCGCATTTCATTAACCCCGTCCTCAAAACTGCAATTTCATTTTTATCAATGAGCGGCTAATAATTCCTAAAGTTTCCCCAGTTCATTGATTAACAAGATGAAAATTGGCTTGTTCAAACGAGTATTTACTTTTGCGAGGGGGTAGCAATCTCTTTTAATTTTTAGAGTTGTTTACAAGATAATGGCGACAAATAACAATCGGCGCGTTTCTCGCTGATACCATGAAAACCAAATACCAATCCAAACTTTTGGTGAAGCGCACAATACTGGGGTGGTAGCACAAGCCACGGAGAAATTTCAACCAGATCGACCCTACAGTTTGGACGATACAGCAAAACAGACAGACATAACGACTGGCAATTAGGGTCTCCTCGAGTGGAGATCCACAAAGATAATCGTTAACAGTAAATTCATTCAAGACAAAAACACGCAATCTGAGGAGATTAAACTAATGAATGAACGAAGTTTACATTGTGCATGAAAACATTTCAGTCAAAAGCTGAACCATCAACCAGAGCAATTCCATTTGCGATGAAGGAACCAACAGCAAGTGTTCCGTCGCTCAGTTCAGATATTTCTGTGACAGCTCGGCATAATTTGCCTTCCAAGTCTAAATGAATACTCTCAGGCTCAAAGTATTCATTTAGCTTCACAGCAGCTCCTTGGGATAAATCGAACTTGGTGAAAATCCCGCCCGACCCTAATGCGCCAGCAAATATTTCGCGGAATACGGGGCCCCATGTCGCAAAGTGTCCTGGCTCTGCAATATATGGCATTCCCACCCAATATCCACCATTATTTCTCTTACGTATGCTGTCTGTACCAGTCGGAAAAGCGATGTGCCGCACAACTTCTGCAGATTTGATATTGACCAATGTAAGGCGGCGACGACCGTGCTCAGACATGAGAACATGAGTTTCATTTTCCACAATTTCAATTCCGTTTGGTAGACACAAACTATCCAAAATGAGTTCTGTATTTTTGGTCAAAACATCAACTTTAAATAGTCGCCCACTGCATTGACCTTCAAGGATAGATATCGCGACGTCATCGTAAGTCCATTTTAGACTCATATCAATGAAATATATTGTTTTTCCGTCTGAGGTTATGGTCAAATCATCTGGGAGTATCAATGGCGGATTGACATCATCATAGTCCACTATGATATCATAAGTCTGGGACTTCAAATCGATCATTATGATTCCTTGATAAGCATCTGCAAAATACAACTTTGAACCATGGAGGCGAAGACCAAGTGGACGCTTTTTATTTCGTTTGCTTCCTTCTGCGAAGTCGAATGATTTTGTCAATTCGACGACACTTTGGTTTGCTTTCCCTGGATTTATGATTTTCATCACCCTGCCATCAATGAGCCCAGTATATAGGTTATCATGCTCATCCACTGCGATTGAATCCGGTCCTACTAGCTCATGTAGAATTTTTATTCCGCGTTGTAGATCTTTGTTTTCAGCTTGTACCCATTCAAAGTCTTCCATGCCATGTATTTCATCGACTGGGACAGCTGAAATGGGAGTTCTCATATAAGCAATAGTTAGAACACTGCCGACCATCAAACCAATTCCAATTGGCACGAATAAAAACATCCGATTCACCCCGTCTCCGCTCGCCATACTTATAAAATTCTATCCTTCTTACTAAACGGCGCATTGCGAAGATAAATCCATAACAAAATTTCAATAAAAGCCCCAGGCAACGCGCCATGTGTATTCTACGGAATATGCTAAACCAGTTTTGTTATTATCGGGGATAATATCTGAGGAAATATATCCAAGAAATATTGCGTTAGTTAGCTTACAGACAAACATTTTGATGCATTCGAAATAATTTCAACGTCCTCGTTTATCGACTGTGACATCATCGATGCCTCTAACAATAGAACGAAACTGGAATAAGTATTGCCATTGTTACGCTGCAACGGATAAATTCACGAATGAGCTTATGTTCCGACGGTTTTCTGGTGGCGAACGAGAGGCTCAGAAACAGGGCTACTCAACTGCCGGACCGCAGTCCTAATCCAGACCGTTCGAGTGCAAAATTTAAACCGTAGATGCCTCTTGACTTTGAATGCATCATTTTTTTACTTCACAATCGTGATGTAATGCATTTTTCGCTTAACCACTGAAGAAAAATGCAGCTATTGTCAGTTTTTAGTTGCATTTCCGAAATTTAAAAATAGATCAAATAACTCGATTTTGCAAAATAGTATACAATACTCTCACTTCCTAAAACCAAGATTGAAATAATTGGGGGGAAAATGTAATTTCTCAGACTAACGATTGACAAAATAACTTTGTTGTTGGACACGAAATCGACTAAAAAATCGTTTTGCTAAAATTCTTGTGGACTTTTTTAAAATATAGCTCGAAAAGTATCGTTTTCCTTTACAACTAATGTATTCCAAATTTTCATTCTCAAAAGATAATTCAAGTCGCTGAAAGACCTAAATATATATTCTCACGAATACTATGGGAGTGAATGTTTCTCAATATATTCTTGGACTGTCCGGACCCCGGTAATTTTTAAATTTTGTGTACGGGCCTTTTGTGAAATAGTTTAGTCGCCCTGCTCTTAGAAGATAATCGCCGACGGAGCGACCATAGTTAATGTTTTTGTGCGCGGTGCATTATTTGGCAATCATAGAAACTTTGTGACTTCAGCGCACAGAATAAACTAATGTAAGATATTGAAAGAATACATTTAAAAAATCGAGTGGTCATTAGAGATGAATGGATATTTTTGCGATTCAAAGCACTTGCGAAATACTTGTATGAGGCATGGCTAAACAAAATGTTAAATATGTTCCCGATATAAAATTTCTAGAAAGTGTTGTATGAGGCTGTGATTCGTGCCATCATCCTTTGCAGATGTACACTAGACCAGTGGTTCCCAACCGCCGGTGCCGGTCCGAGAAGCTTTTTTTGCCGGTCCGCGAGAAATTTGTTGTTTTGACGTTTTTATGCCGTGTTAATTGCTTTACCGCAGACAAAGTTGCGTTGGCTCATTACGCAATTCTCTTCCGCCGTCATATTGCGACATCTTGACGTCGTCTTACGCGACATCTTGGCGCCGAGCATTCACACTTTTCGCCTTCGATTCATCGCGAATGCGCCCCATCAAATCTTGCAAAATTAATAAGCCTCAAAATCGGCACGCGTGCTTTTTCTGTTCTGGGTGCTTTTCCTGATTAATATGACCATCCATATGAAACGTAATGTATATCTCCCTTTTTAAACCAGAAAACAGTCTAGAACAGTATAATATTCCAGTAAGATATGAACTTGTTGCGACCCCACAGGTGGTCACGAGACACGCAAAAAAGCATGAGCGCAGAGATCTTTTCCAGACACAGTAGGATTTTGAGCCTGTTGCCAAGTTATCGACGACTTTGTCATTGTAATGCATATTCATTTCGTTCGAGGCGTCGATCAACTGCAGAGGGATTAATATGATGAACCCAATGAAAAAGAAAAGCCTTGATTAAAATGGTGATTCTACTTTACAGTCCAGATGGAAAAAGAATTCACATTTTACAATTCACAATTTTAGATATCTCTTGATAACGTATACCCATCAACAAGTAATCGAGCAATCAAACTGTTGTCCGTCTTTTCAGCCAGTTACTGCGTTATGCGAAAAAAACATTTTTATCACTAGATTCAATTAAAACGAAGCAAATAAATCGGCTGCATGCGGCTGCAGAGCTACGTGTTGCAAAAACTTCTTTGAGGCCTCGTTTGCAATCTTATATTGGAAACGAAACAGCAGCAAAATTCTCACAGGATTTAATTGTGTTTGTACATGATTTGGCATGAACCTGTTTTTAATGTGAGATATTTTATGCGTGCCTTTCTTACGCATAATGAGTGCCCAGCACTGCATTTCATTACGTAAATATGTGGTATTATTTTATGTTTCACCCATTTTTAATTATTGGTCGGCAGATTATTTGATAGCTTTTTTCTGTGTGAAATGTTTTTAGGTGTGCTTTTTTTGTCTAGGAGCATATTGAGTGCCCGACATTGCATCATATTACGCAAATATACGTTATTCTTTTCTGTTTCGGCCATTTTAATTTTTTGCCGGTCCCCGAGTACATTTAATCTAGTGTCCGCCAGGATAGAAAGGTTGGGAACCGCTGCACTAGACTACTAAAGGAAACGATATTTGATATAATCGAAGCTAAACTCAAACCATAGGTCATATGAATTGTTCGTTATGTTGAGTGGAGTGAATGGGCTAGTCGGCAGAAATGAAAGTTTATTTACAGTCATTATTTACTTAAAAAGTAGTTACAGTGAAGTATCATAAATAAATTTAATGATTTTTTCGTCATCCGTAGTCTGAAACTAAAAAAAAATGTATGATCATTACAATTCAAACACTATAAATCACACTAGAGTGACTAGACACCACAGTTATGCTTTATTTCATGTGTAATAACTTGAAAGGTTTATTGAAGGTTAATATCGGACTTAGCGTATATAACTCGCGTTCACCCAGGAGGAAAAAACGTAGCATTGCCAGAAACTGCAAGTTTTAACTCCAAAGATTAGAAATTGTTGGGACATAGTTATGGAAATATGAATATAGATAACTCGAAACTCAAATGCGTGATGTGCGGGCCATATTATGAATGCACTACCTTTCAATGGACTTTGTATTTTTACTGATCCATTTCATCCTTGGTCTTGTAATGTGTTGCATGTTGCACAAACAATATACTAGAACAGTTGTTCTTTTTTTAGGCCTTTTTTGAATTTGTCAAGTCTCGCGCACCTCCTCAAAAATAGCTAGATACAAATAACAGATAGTAAGGCGAAAGTAATCAAAAGACAAGTTGAAAACACGTAGGTAATACGGAAGGTAAATATCCAAAATAAAAAAATGTTATTATCCAAAATAAGGCGGGCAAGATCAAATCTAACAAGTATTTATATTTTCAATTAGCTTTGCCTCCTCCTGTCTACACCCTCTTGTGGTACGCGCCCAACCGTTTGAGAACCTCTGTACTGAAACATACAAGTTGGTTTGATGGAACATCACAAGTATAGAACTTGAAAGAGATAGCCTTTTTGAAGCTTTCATGGAGTAATAAAAGATTATGGCGTGATCGAAATAGTATTTGTATTTAATAGTATTAGTATTTGTGATAACTGTTGGGTGAAAAGTTTAGATTTCACACAGGACGTAGCTGTTATAGTTTGGGCTGTTGATCAAGTATTGATCTACGTTTGTTGAATCTTCACCGACTCCGATTTGCATGTTTGTTCTGGCAGAATTAAGATGCCCAGTAACTGGATACCCTATATGCCATTTGAAAATACGCTGCGATATGATAGTGCCGTTACGGAAATGAAGAGCATGATTCTGAAAGACAGAAGTTGAAAAATGTTAGGTGTTTAATTATTAGTGCAATTTATGTACTTTATCAACTTTTCTTTTACAATGTTGGCATCATATGTCACATATTTTGGGTTCAGGACATGGTTTATTCCAGGGGTGTGCAACCTGTAACCCGTGGGCAAAATGCGGCTCCCAAGAAAAAATTGTGATGCCCACGGAGAAGTGCCAATTTTAAATGATGTGCGGTCCGCGAGTTTTTTATTTTTAATTTGGTACGTGTGACTAATTCCAATTCATTTGCGTTGCGAGGCCTACACCCGAGTCCAATTTATTATCCTTTCCTGTGACTTCGCAGTGCTTTTTTAACAGCTAGCTTGTGCCAACAACGCATGTCACAAAATCAATAACCCAAATTTTTGCGCCTGGAACTCGCGGTTTCACTCAGTTACTTCTATCTGGCCCTCTTGTATTCAAGCTTGCACACGCCTGGTTTATTCACTTTCTTGTCTAATCTATGCGTGACTTAATAATCTTGTCTCCACACGATGCTGTCACAACTGAACTAAAACCAAATTTTGATGTACATCTAGAAAAAAATAGCTCAAAGAATTTATTGATTGCGATTAAATTTAGTTTTGGTATTTACATTTGTTTTCCACTTTTGCTTTTGTAACACTGTAAAAAAATTCTGTTCACGAAATCTTACGTTCACTTACATGGCCCACCAGTCCAGGTGGGCAAATATTTTGGCCCCTGTTCCAAAAACCTTGCCCACCCCTGTTCTAAATCTTAGTAAATTCTTATCTACCCACAAAAATTAAGAAGGCATGATAGTATGACATCACAACTTCTTTTTTTAATTTTAAATAAATTTAAACGATACGTGCAGTCAAGAGGAATTCTGATAAAGCTTTTGTATTCTACTCACAATAGGGTCGTATATCATGCCGAGATGAAAAAATTTCCTTTCCTCCCCGTCCAACTTGTTGTCACGAATGAATGTCATTATCTTGTTCATATGAACCTGGTTGTAAATATTGGCAAGTTCCCCGCCTAATTCTTGACATTTCGCCGGAGCTGATGGTTTACGGACCGTTCCAGATGCCAACGCTATGAATATTCTTCCGTCATAGCGCACGATATCTGTAATTAAAAAAAATATTCGTTAAATCGAATGAATTGATCGGAATGTGTCATCATACAACTAATAATTTGGACCTCCTGGAGTATGCGCACGAAGATGGCGCACAACCTGAACTCAGGTTGTGTACCAGGTTAGGGTTCAGGTTATGCGACATCTTGGTGCGCATACTTCAGGAGTACCAATAATTTTCATAATTGTGCTCGGTATATGCACTGCTCTAGTATGAATGCTAATTTCCTACGTTGCAAGAGCGAGACAACGTCAAGCTAGGTCAACCTACATGACCTTGTTTACTTGGTAATTCAAACCGTAAATTTTTTTGGTAAAAAACGGGTGTATTTGCAAATAGACAGACACGATGGTGCTATATCTGAGGTGTTGGGTTCACCCATGGAATGTTTTTCAAGAAGTCACAGTTTTCACGTACCATAGACTTATTCAGAGTGAAGACGCGATCGTATGTAAAATCGAAGCTTCAAATGCAACAAACCTTGTTCGGAAAATCCAGCAGGTGGAGGGTGTTCTAACTTCTCTATTCTGTCTAACAATTCTGCTCGCTGCTTTTCTATTGCTGAAACCAAATGATAGTTGTTTGCAAATAAATCAATCAGGAGTGTAGTGAATGGTAATTGCGTCAAATAAAAATCAAATTACGTCCTATTTATAAATATAATAAATAAATATTTGGTAGGTTGGGGAACCAAGTTGACGCACAACCTGAACATAGTAGGTGTGCCAGATCAAGGTTATCAGGTTGTGCGCCATCTTGGTGCAGATATAAACGAAGCACCAATATAAATTATCACACGCGCCTCGAGGAATGGTCGCTAATTGTTGATAAGCGTAATTCAATCACGACTCCGAGGATAGCCTAGACTTCTTTCGGAATTTTGAAAAAGAAAATTAGCAAATTCAAATTTCGCAGGCGAGATATTACAAGCTAGGTAAGCTTTCCGAATGATAACAAATTATTAAGAGCAAGGCTCTTTTACCCGATTCTAACATGTACTTAATAGTAGCATTAATCTTCTCATAATCGACTTCACCAGTAGATCCTTGTTCACCTTTGAACCCTCGACGCCCTCGACTGCCTTTCGGACCCACTGGTCCCTGAATTTCCTGTAGACGAATATTGGATCCAGGTTCGGGGTTTTTGTCATCAACAAATGTTTCATCAACTGTGCAAGTCATACGCTGTCTATCACAGTCTACTGGATTGCTCACAAGAACAGCGATACTCGCAATCAGTAAGGTACTTACATGGAGTTCCATTTTTTGAACTATCTAGTATTTAGAGATATAATTTTGTCTGTATTTTTATTTTAAAATATTTAATTTGAACATATTTAAGTCTCATATACACATGTTTTTCACTGAGGAACACGAGCAAGCCATGATATGCTATTCATGTGTCTTTTGAAGAAGTTTTTTGAACTGAACAAGGCTCTGTATTCGCAATCACATATACATAGAGAGCTACTGGGTTTTTGGAAAAATCGCAGAATTTGTCGTTGAGCGACATCACACAAATAATATTGTTGGGAATCTGAAATAATTTCACTTATTTAAATGTCGAATTTTTTAAAAATATTTACTCTTCGCTAGCTGTATAACTATGATACGAAAAGTACAAGATGTCCATTTATATTCATAACTTAATATAAATACACATAAACACATAGATCCTTATATATTAGCGTTGAGTTTCTTTATATGCGGCAACCTTGACTGCAGTCGACTACTAACTCACACAAGTACATTGCGAACCAGAAAACACTAAGCAAATGTTCAGTTTAAATATTTTCTAATGACTTTGCTTTCACTACACCCATACTATCTTATACATATATTTTTGCTTGGCAGGCAACAAAATGTACATCTGAAACAAGCACGTTTCACAAAACTACCTGTCACAAGAACGCCAATACGATAAGGACCGCCAAATTATAGTTTACTAAAACAAAGGATTCCACTTCAAGTCGTTTTCTTTTATTATACAATACTTGACACAATAATGCGAAAGGAATAATGAGTACTTGATGGTACAAGACGTCCAATTAAGTACATTCCTAAGAAAATAAATCCACTTCAAGTCGATTTCTTTTATGCTTGGCCCTAAACAATCTTCTCGTCGTATAAAAAAACAGACGTTATTAATAAGAACGAATTACCTACATGTGCGTAAATAGTCTCTACAAATCGAAGAAAAACAAGACTTAAGTATAAAAGTTTGCGCAATTCTCGAACATTTATTCGCAGACGTTGTTCTTCCAATAGTTTTGTAGTATGTTTATTCGATTTAATTTTCACACTTTCTCATCTTTAAAGTCCTTATTGCAATAAATTATTAACATACATTTTTCAACTTATCGCCTATGGTACCAACCTATGGTATTGTTGGTCTATGATTAACAAATTTTATGCTTTCCGGTGCTGGTGTCGATTCTGCTTTTGATCTTTAAATTAATATTTTGTTGTTTGTTCAGAAGTGCCGTCGAAAATTTATCGTCAAGTGCGTTTCTATCCCAATACAGGCTTTTATGTAGTAGGTTTTGTGTCATATGGAAACATTTACTGATATTTGATTTAAAAAATTGGAAGATACCAGTTTTATCATAAATTTACAAAACGTAATTTTGTCTCAACTTTGCTTGGTGAAACGTTGTTTATCTTTCGAAAAATGAAGCAAACAAATTCAATGACGAGTACAAGAAACGAATTAATGAATATTATATACGAGTCATGTGAATGTACACCATGATACAAAAAGTAAAATTAACCTGAATTTGTGCGAGCAATGATATTGATTTTAAAATCAAGATAACAAAATCGAATAATACCCGAGAGACAATTAATTCGAAGAGACTGGAATCTTATTAGTTCGGTATTGCTTATTCCAGTGTTTTCCAACCTTTGGGTCGCGACCCAAAACTCGGTGGCCTGAAAATTCCCTTGGGTCGCTTGTTTTTTCAACGAAATTCGAAAAATCCTTGTATTCAAATATTGAAGCGTTACTCAATGTGGCTATATGTCGGAATTATCACGGCATAAAACGTAAAAACCTGGCGGCATCTATTTTTCTAATCGAAACAATGCCACATTTCAAAAACAAGCGCAGCTTCACGGGTAAAAAAATGATTGTTTTTAATATGTTATTTATTTAATTTTGCGGCCATGAAAACACTGCATACATGCCGCTTAGTATTTGAGCATTTTTTAGTATTCGTCTTGGGTTGAGAGAATTTACAAAATTTATTTATTCAGAAAATTGGGGTCGATGGAAAAAAGGTTGGGAACCACATGCCTAGTCAATTTATTATACACTGGGTGAAGGGAAAAATTTTCAGATCTCCAACAGAGCACATCAACAGAGTTGCGTTCAACATTCTAACCACCAGACTTCTCTGTGCTAAATATATACTAACAAACCAATCGACATTTAAAAAGTATCAATTTTCAAAAAAACAATTTATCGAAAGTGACATTATTTTACAACATCCTTTGATGATTTTAATCTATTTTCTCAAAAAAAAATGTGAATTCTATTCGCTATTTTTATAGTATTGGTCATATTCTGTCTCGTTTCTATTTGAATCATTGTCTCAAAGTATAATGTTATATAGAAAGTATGAATAGGACAATAGAGTAAAAAATAATGAAATATGACTCCGCTATGTTCAAGGATGTTCCTGTCAAAATACCTCTACAGTTATACCTGCAAGTAATTTCGAAGGTTTCAAACATATCTGTTTTCAATTATACAATTCAAGGTTGAATATTTTCGAGCGAGAAAGATAAAGGATGAATTTAATTTCTTGCTTGTTGGTGTGAACATTTGGGTTTGACAAGAACGCAGTTTTTCATTTTGTATTTACAATTTGTTATAACTGTTGGTTTAAAGTTCAGATTTCACACAAAACGTAGCTTTCAAAATCCGGTGTGTTGACAATGTGTTGATCTGGGCTTGTTGAATCGTCATGAATCCCGATATGCACGTTTGTCCTGAAAGAATCATTCCCCCCATTAAGTGGATACCCTCCGTACCATTGCAAACTACGATATGATATCACAGTTTCGTTGCGGAGACGAAGAATCCGATTTTAAAAAAAAGCAATTGTTGAGCAATATTAATCATAGGTACAATATGATTATATTTAAATGTTATGGAATTTGTCAACTTTTTGTACATCATATTGGCATTATATGTTAAAGATCTTGGATCATGGTTTATGCAGTTCCTTGTCAATGCTTTAATCACCATTAAATAAAAGAGTATATTCTTGCGCAGAGCCTAATCTGTAACGCAGATATAAAGTACTCAAAGAAATACTGATAAAGCTTTTATGTTCAACTTACGTATGACATGCCGAGATGAAAATATTTATATCGCTCCTTTCCCAGCTTGTTGTCGCGGATGAATGTCGTTATCTTATCCATGTGGGTCTGGTTATATATATTTGCAAGTTTCCCGCATAGTTTTTGAAACTTGGCGGTCGCTAATGATTTATTAGCCTTTTCAGATGCCAACGGTATGAATATTCTTCCGTCATAGCGCACAATATCTGCAATTTATAACTATCAATTGTTAAATCGAATGAATTGATATAAATGTGTCGTCATACGATTTATAATTTTTCTAATTGTACTCGGTATTTTACGCTGTAAAAGCAAGAGAACGTAGAGAGTACAAGAAGCGAATCAATGAATATTATATACATATCAATCATGTGAATGTACACTATGATACAAAAAGTAAAATTAACCTGAATTTGTGAGAGCAATGATATTGATTTTAAAGTCAAGGGGACAAAATCGAATATTATCCGAGTAGGAATTATTTCGAAGAGACTGGAATCATATTAGTTCAAAATTGGCTAGTCTAGTGTAATTTGAACTCACTCAGTAATTTGAACCTCAAAGACGGAAGCGAAGTCCCTAAGGCGTTTGGTTAATCCATATCGGCATTTAGTTAGGTAATGGCGAACCAGAAGTAATCTTCAAAATATAATAATTCTTCACATACCAGTGAATGCTTTTAAAAAGCCTTTGAATTGATAGTATGTTAAATCAAAGCTTAACACGCACATTTGGGACTTCCTGAAGTATGCGCACCAAGATGGCGCACAACCAGAACTCGGGTTGTGTATAAGGTTAGGTTTCAGGTTGTGCGACATCTTGGTGCGCATACTTCAGGAGTGCCCACATTTGTTTATTAGTGCAAAAAACCTTGTTCGGTAATTCCAGTAGGTGGGGGGTGTTCTCACTTCTTTTTTTGGCCAATAATTCTGCTCGTAGCTTTGTCATTTCTGAACACAAATGATAGTTGTTTGTACAATAAATCAACCAAGAGAAAGTATATGACTTGCGTCATATTAAGTAATGAATACTAACAATTAAATTACGTCTAATTTGTAAATAAAAATATCACACACGGCTCTTTCTTTCGGTTTTTTTGCAAAAAGAAATTGTCAAATCAAAGTCTGGGATACATGTAGTATGTGAACCAAGATGGCGGACACCGGAACGTAATATTTGTACCAGGTTGGGCCATAATTTTAAATACGAAAGTCACTTGGCTAGTTCCCGAATTCGTAATAGAACTAAAATAGGGAAAATTAGAATAAAATTATGTCCTAACCCTAGTCTGGTACACATGTTCCGGTGTCCGCGATCTTGGTGCACATACTATAGGAGCGCCCAAAGTTTTATGCGCGCGAAATAATTTAAGCTAGGTGTGAATTCATTGACCCATTGGGAATGATAACAAATACCCGATAGCATGGTCCTCTTACCCGATTCTAACATGAGCTTAATAGAAGCATTAATTGTCCTATAATCGACATTACCAGTAGATCCTTGTTCACCTTTGAACCCTCGTCGCCCCCGACTGCCTTTCGGACCTATCAAAATATTTTCGAGCGAGAAAGATAAAGGATGAATTTAATTTCTTGCTTGTTGGTGTGAACATTTGGGTTTGACAAGAACGCAGTTTTTCATTTTGTATTTACAATTTGTTATAACTGTTGGTTTAAAGTTCAGATTTCACACAAGACGTAGCTTTCAAAATCCGGTGTGTTGATCTGGGCTTGTTGAATCGCACGAATCCCGATATGCATGTTTGTCCTGAAGCAATCACTCTCCCCATTAAGTGGATACCCTCCGTACCATTGCAAACTACGATATGATATCACAGTTTCGTTGCGGAGACGAAGAATCCGATTCTAAAAAAAAGTTGAGCAATATTAATCATAGGTACAATATGATTATATTCAACTGTTATTGAATTTGTCAACTTTTCGTACATCATATTGGCATCATATGTTAAAGATCTTGGGTCATGGTTTATACAGTCTCCCGTCAATGCTGTCCGCCTTAATCAATCACCATTAAATAAAAGAGTAAATTCTTGCGCAGAGCCTAATCTGTAACGCAGATATAAAGTACTCAAAGAAATACTGATAAAGCTTTTATGTTCAACTTACGTATGACATGCCGAGATGAAAATATTTACATCGCTCCTTTCCCAGCTTGTTGTCGCGGATGAATTTCGTTATCTTATCCATGTGGGTCTGGTTGTATTGCAAGTTTCCCGCATAGTTTTCGACACTTGGCGGTCGCTAATGATTTATTAGCCTTTTCAGATGCCAACGGTATGAATTTTCTTCCGTCATAGCGCACAATATCTGCAATTTATCATTATCAATTGTTAAATCGAATGAATAAATGTGTCGTCATACGATTTATAATTTTTCTAATTGTACTCGGCATGTTACGCTGCAAAAGCGAGAGAACGTAGAGGGTACAAGAAGCGAATCAATGAATATTATATACATATCAATCATGTGAATGTACACTATGATACAAAAAGTAAAATTAACCTGAATTTGTGAGAGCAATGATATTGATTTCAAAGTCAAGAAGACAAAATCGAATGTTATCCGAGTAGGAAATATTTCGAAGAGACTGGAATCATATTAGTTCAAAATTAGCTAGTCTAGTGTTATGCGACCAAAATCTGAGTTGCGAAAATCACTCAGTAATTTGAACCTCAAAAGACGGACGCGAAGGCCCTAAGGCGTTTGGTTAATCCATATCGGCATTTAGTTAGGTCATGGCGAACCAGAATTAATCTTCAAAATATAATAATTCTTCACATACCAGTGAATGCTTTTAAAAAGCCTTTGAATTGATAGTATGTTAAATCAAAGCTTAACACGCACATTTGGGACTTCCTGAAGTATGCGCACCAAGATGGCGCACAACCAGAACTCGGGTTGTGTATAAGGTTAGGTTTCAGGTTGTGCAACATCTTGGTGCGCATACTTCAGGAGTGCCCACATTTGTTTATTAGTGCAAAAAACCTTGTTCGGTAATTCCAGTAGGTGGGGGGTGTTCTCACTTCTTTTTTTTGGCCAATAATTCTGCTCGTAGCTTTGTCATTTCTGAACACAAATGATAGTTGTTTGTACAATAAATCAACCAAGAGAAAGTATATGACTTGCGTCATATTAAGTAATGAATACTAACAATTAAATTACGTCTAATTTGTAAATAAAAATATCACATACGGCTCTTTCTTTCGGTTTTTTGCAAAAAGAAATTGTCAAATCAAAGTCTGGTACTCATGTAGTATGTGAACCAAGTATTGCTGGACTCCTCGCCGCCGTAGGGTGGTTCACGTAACCGCTGGTCGGATTACGGGTTAATCATATGGCGAACCACGTCATTCTCCGATTTAAAAGTTAATAATCATTATTTTGATTAATTGGTCAGTTACATAGTTCAGATATTCAGCCGTGATGGCGGGGAAAATCATAACTGACCACCGACGTTGGCGGGGAGTCTAGCAGTCTTTTCGCGCATACGGGTAATTACTTTCACAGGATTCTCATCATTCAACACGTGAACACGATGCCAGTCAGTCAGTAGTTTATTTTATCACATACCAAAAGTACACAATAGACAAAAATAACTACGAAGCACATATAAAACAATACTTTCAGTGTGAAGGGAGGCGCGATAAACCAGAAGAGGTTATCGAGCAGCGTCACCCTGGGGTAGTGAGTCTAAAAATTAAATCATAGTGAGAAAAAAGTCAAACAGGATACTAGCAAAAGTCGTGAATAATAAATAAAATAATAAAGTCGAAGACGGCCTTTTTACACATTTTAGTGACCGATATCACGGTGTCACTCTATTTAATATGAGAATGTGACTCCCGACACCACTGGTCGAGGTAGCCATGGTGACGGCCTTTTTACACATTTTAGTGACCGATATCACGGTGTCACTCTATTTAATATGAGAATGTGACTCCCGACACCACTGGTCGAGGTAGCCATGGTAACAGCAGTTGGTTATTGAATAACAAACAGAAAGATAAAGTCGAGTTAATTATTCCAATCGATGCGGAAATAGTGTTATATTTTGACGCCGTACCGAAGTACGGCATAGGAGGGTAGAGACCGCCGGAAAGTATAAGTGAATTCAGTAACACTCAGAATTTGAGTGATTTTTAAATATAAAATCGTAGGTCTCTACCGAAGGTGGAGGCAGATGTAAACATGAAAATGGGCAAAAAAGCAGTAAAATGTAAGCATTTTTCTGGTAAATGCTAAGCTATTAATCATAGGATAGATCCAGTACAAAAGCGCATGAGGCAACAAAATGCACTAGAAATATACAAATAGGATGATGAGAACCACTATAGTACCGGTAAGGTATCATGCTATATTAGTTAAATAAAGCTGCACTTAATAAATACCAATAATTGATAATAATATCTTAATAAATAACAATAATACGAGTTAACGCTTGTAGTATTAAGAGATAGTTGTTTATCAGGCGTTAACTCAAAGATAGGCACTTGTGTGTGACTGTATGACCACGGAAATCTGAGTTAGATTAGAGGTAAGAAAACTGGCAATAAATAAAGCAGTTCAAAAATTCTATAAGATTGCGCACATCAATAAATATAGAGTATAACAAGAATAGGGATGAATTATGATGATTTCACAGTAACATTGCAATATATAAAATACAACAAGCATTTAACAGCAAATAAACAGGTCTCTTCATTACAGGCAGGCTGTGGATCGAGTTGAATATGACCTTGATGGACACAAAGCAAGGATAAAATATGAAACAGCGACTTGGAAAATTCAGGTGGGTTGGTAAGAGGAAATCAGGAATTTTTTATAATTAAATTCGAAAGTCATGTAAGATGACTCACGTAGGTCTTGGGGTAGACTGTTCCAAATTGAAACACCTTGATATTTCAAAGAATTTTGGGATTTGCTTAGTGAGAAGCGAGGCACAAAAAAATTACTCTTAGTTGAGGAGCGGGTGTTATATTTATGCACTGAAGTTAGGGTGAGAAAATACTGGTCGAAAGCCGCTGGCAATTGATTGTTTTGGAATTGGTGCATAATCTTAGAAATTTCTAGTTTGTAGATGTCATGTAATTTTAGTACTCTATGCTTATAATATAGATTGTTTAAATTGGAACGTAAAGGTGCCCAAGAAAGGATTCTAATGGCCCTTTTTGTAAGACTTCCAATTTACGCATGTTTACTTTAGCTGTAGAACCCCATGCCGCTATGGCATACTGAATGTGGGCCTGAAAAAGTGCGAAGTAAATGGTTCTTAGTGTGGTATCCTGTAAGTAATATCTAAGCTTACCCAGGATCCCTACCGTTCTTGATAGTTTTCTATGCAAATCAGCAGTGTGGGTGTTCCACTTTAATTGGTGGTCGATATTGAGTCCTAGATATTTATAAGACTGGACTACTTCTAAATTTCTGCCATTGATTTCAATTGCGAGGTTGGGGTATCTAGTGTGAGATTTTGAACTGAACACCATGACTTTTGACTTATCTATATTCACTGTTAGCTTGTTGCATAACATCCATTCATAAATTTTATTTATTTCAGTGTTTCATATTTAGCTGAAGTGTAGTCGGATCCTTCGCGCTGGTGAGCAAGCATGCATCATCTGCAAATAGTTTACTCAAAAGATTCGAGCTGTTGGAAAGGTCGTTTATGAAACATAAGAACGCTAATGGGCCAACTACTGAGCCCTGAACAATTCCGCAGTGGATGGGTAACATTGGGGATCTATGGGGACCTATTTCAACAAATTGAAACCGGCCTGTCAGGTAATCGGATAACAGTTTTCCTGCATTACCCCTAAAACCGTAATGTCTTAACTTGTGAATGAGAATGGAGTGGTCTACGGTATCAAAAGCCTTTTTTAGATCTAGGAAGGCACAACAAACATACTCGCCTTTGTCTATTTTATCATATATAAATGATGTCAGATCAAGGATAGCATGACTGGTGGAGTGTTTGGTCTGGAATCCAAATTGACATTTGTTTATCAAACTGAATTTAGTACAATAGCTCATCATTCTGGTATACAACAACTTTTCCATTATGATGCTAATTGAAGATAAAATAGAGATTGGTCTATAATTTGAAGGGTTGTTTTTTTTCCCGCATTTAAAAATTGGTATAACTCTAGCAAGTTTTAATGAAGAAGGAAATATACCTAAATTGAATGACGAATTGAAGAAATTACTCAAAGCTGGTGATATGATATCAGCAAACTAATTTCAAAAAATAAGAGGAAATACCATCCGGTCCAACCGCTTTACCCTTTTTCAGGTCCCTGATTACACAGAGAACTTCTAAAGGTGATGTTGACTCAAGAAAAAAAGAGTTCTGTAAAGGGACACCCAGGAATTCAGCATTTGATTTGTACTATGTGGGATTTCATCTGCGAGTTTTTTCCCTATAGAAGAGAAGAATTTGTTGAATTCAGTGGCCACATGGACGGGGTCTGTCACAGTAGTACCATTTCCAATTTTAATTCTGAGACGGTGGGGACCTCTCTTGTCTTAATTTTTATAATCTCATTGATGGTTTGCCATGTGCGTTTGACGTCTCCTCTGTTGTTGACTAGAATATTGTGGTAGTACTGCTGTTTCGATTTTCTTTAGCAAGTGTGTTAAAATATTCTTATATTTTTTGAAGTAATGACGCTGCGATGCGTTTCCGTTCAGAAACATTATTCTGAACATGGCGTTTTTGTGTTTGATGGACTTGCGAATTCCACTGGTTATCCAGGGCTTGGAATACAATTTATTTTCTCTGCGTGACAGAGGGCGTAATGGTGCGTGCTTATTTATCAACCACTTAAAATGGCTAAGAAAGAGGTCAAATGAACTATTAAAAATTTTCTTTGGATAATATACCACTGGCATAATTTCTACACATCATCTCAACTTCCAATCTGAATGTGTCGGCAGAAAAATTTTGCCATGTCACGCTTCATGCGTGTTTTTGTTTGGACTTGAGCACTAGTTGTTGATAAAGTACACATAATAGGAAAATGATCGGTGAGATCACTAATTATAATAAATGATGATGAGCATGATTTTAAGGTGTTGGTATAAATGTGATCTATTAAGGTGTGGGAGGATGAAGTAACTCTTGTTGGTCTAGTGATGATTGGGAATACAAAATTGGACATGAGCATATCCAAGTATTTGGAGGTTGGAGTATCGAGGGTGTTGAGGAGGTTTATATTAAAGTCACCAAAAATTATGAATTGCTTTTTGGCTAATTTCAGCTTTTCGAATACAGAATACATCGCTCCAGTGAAGGATGGAATATTACGCTGGGGATGCTTGTAGATAACACCGATAACAGGCATTGGAATTTTGGATTTTGTTCAGAGCATTTCAACTCGATCCACATGTTCTCACAGTTTTCGAAAACGAAGTCAAATTCTTGCGTTATTTGAAAATTCATGTCATTTTTAATATAGAACCCCACACCACCTGCTTGAGTTGGGGATGGAGCATGGATGAAGGTGTAAACCAGGGATTATAACGTATTAACAGGCGGCGTCCCTCTTTATCCTGATTTCGCTCAACGCAAGAATTTGTGGCAGGGAATAAAAATATAATTAGTTCAGCTAGGTCATCAACATATTTACCAAGGATCTAATATTGAAATGTAAAATAGTGAGATCTGAGGGTAGAAAACTAGATGTTACTTTATGATATCCGGGTATTTCAATTACCGACATGGGATTGAAGCAAAATGCGATGAAATCTTTCTGAATCCCACTGCGAGTTGTGATTAGAAGTTAGTTCTTGGACCGATGAGGTTGTTCGATTAGAATTTTTGCGCTGGGGATCTTAAACACCATCATGGAGACTGTTATAGGCAGTAAAAATACATAGCATATGGAGCAAAGGGATGGCATAAGTCACACTACAAGTGCTAAATGGGTCACAAATCATACTACAGGTATTAATAAAACATGTTACAGAGGGATTTGGGTGGTTCATGGAAGAATAATGGATGTCATGTAAAAATAAGAAAAGAGTTATAAAGAAGATATGACTTATCTTATTTTATTTAAATCTTCATCATCATCAATGGGCAAGGTGTTGGTGTCTTTATTCTTTTTAATCAACACTTTTCCATTAGAAGTCCATAGGAAAGCATAGCCACACTGATTTTTACGAACTTTTGCTTGGTAGAACAGGTTCTTATTTCTGTCAGTCAAGTTTTCAACAATAAATACTTTTGATATGTTTCTTATAGATGTTGAGTTGACAGAAGTTTTAATGAGGTGGCGATTCTTTAGGATTTTGGCACGAATTTTTCGGTTAGTAAATTTTGCTACTATGGGCTTGTAAATTTTGGAGTTGCGAGTCGGACAGCGATGGGTAATAGAAATGTCAGAAGGTTTTATGTCGACATTAATCATCTTGCCAATTTCTATAACTAGATTGTCTGTGTCCTCATTTACTTTAGGAGCAATGCCGTGAAATTCCAGGTTGTCTAGTCTTGAACGCCGTTCATGTTCCTCTATTTTTTCTGTGGCATTGAATAGCTCTTCTTCGAGATCATAAACGAGGTCTTCAAGATCTCGTATTCTTTTACCATATTGTGTGAGTATATCTTCTGTTTTTTTTTGTTTGACCAAAATCTCATCGTATTTCTCGGATTGAAAATTTTGGGATTCTCGGATCGAAGCGATATCTTGTTTAATTTCTTTTAGAGATGTCATTTGCTCTTGCATACACTCTTTCAATCCTGGCTTAGAGGAAAATATTTCGGAGGAGAAGTTGGCCGAGTTAAAATTATCCGCAAGACATGTCGCTATCAGATTTGGAAGCTGATTTACGATGTTATTTTGAATCGCCTCCTGCAGCACTAAGCTGAAAGTTTGCAACATCCTCAGGATCTTGAGTGAAGGGACCAATTGGTGATAAACCAGGATCTGGCAGACTCCTACTTAAACGTTGTTTAGGCTTTGGCTTTGTGATGTTGCTTAATGAAGCCATGTTGTTGTTGTTAAACTTTTTGCTGGTAAAATTTGATGTTGAGGTAGACAGCAAATATAGTTGTTGATCGACTTTTTGCTTCACTCATAAGTATACCAGCGCCACACCGCCAGGTATTTTTGCTAAGAATTTTTCGATAAGATCAAATCTTACAAGCTAGTGTATAATCAACAATTGTAGAGTTACAATTTGCTGGCATCTTTTTATTATTAGATTATTGATTCAAATACCATTTCAGGTGGTTTTCATTGGTGAGCAATTGCAAATTTTCGGCGTGCGAAACCGACTCCGCTCACGTGCATTTTTGCGGAGCGCTAGCGCCCTCTCGCGTGCATCTGTCAGGGAATCCAATCTGGCGAGGAGACCCGCTCAAGCTGAGCGTTTTAATTTTATTTTTTTTCAAGCTGGGCGTTTTAGGTGAACGTCGTGCTGCGATTAACGGTACGGTATTTCACTAGGTTGACCATATATATACCGGTACTTTATTACCGTAATTGATACTGTCTAACTGTGTGGGTAGCATAAACAGTGTTAATTTGAGGGCAGAGTTAAATATTGAAAACAAACTGACAAACAAAAAAAAAGAAGGACAATTTAATGAAAGATACCGTAAAAGCAGGTAACTTCGGATGATTTCACTATATTATGAACAATTTCTCCGCCGTTTATTGTTCAATTGAAGCCAAACTTGGAATATAATACATTGAAGCCTTTCTCCTCGCGATAAACTCGGTTTCATATCAATCAATACTTTTTTTCATTCAAATTATTGACTTTATTTGCCTGCCGATCTGTATTCCAAATGTTTATAACTTCGGATGGCCACTTTTCGCTTTGCGTCACTTCGTCGTGAGAGAGAAATGTCTGCGTGATCAGTGACGCGTGATAACGTCGCTGCGTAGAACTTACGACGCCGTGATCCGTTTTGCGTGTCGCACACTGACGTTCATCTATGACGGCCGTTTTTGTGATTATTAATTCTTCCGGGTCGGCGGACATCAAAGTTTTATATATCTGGTGTACCCGTGTGTTCACATCGGCAACAGCTCTTGAAGACAAGAAGGACTGATTTCAAAACCCAAATTAATTTTGTTCTGATTTAATCTTATGTGTTGGCTTTGATCTTACTTATCACCGTTTGTATACTATTAATCGTTCGAGTTTAAAGCGAACGGTGATATTATTATCGTCGCCGAAATGGAGATATTTATTAAGACGATGATTGATGTTGTTATGCTTTGCACCCGCGATTGTGCGAATACTGAATTTTTATTTATAATAATGATTGAATAAATCGGCCGATATGCATTTATACTTGTCATAAGGCTTTTGGTCCTGATAGCGGGTCGGACACTAATTATAACTATTTCCCTCAAGTTTTAACTTTTTTTTTGAACAAAACAATATCCCAACGGTTATTATAGCTAAAACCGTTACCGACTAATTCACAATTTTATCTGCGGAATTTGCGAACTCAGCACTTTACTCGACGATTTTGACAGTGTCGCGCCATAATTATTACCGCTAAATGCTTCAAAATACAACGCATGTAATAATTTTGCCCAGCCCTATTCCTGACGTTTCGCAAAACTAAACCATTTATCTCTTGACTATTCTTAATTTCATGAAAGTGCTATATCTTGCTATTATGATCGTTTCAATACGAAACAAAAATGAGACAACATGGGACAAATGAAAATAAAAAACGGACGAATAAAATAAGTCGTAAAAGTAAAAATGGAAAACAATTTTTAATACAAAACAAAAATGAAACGAATGAAAATAATAAAAAAGAAAATGGATGATGAATTACGGTAGGTAGTAAAAGTAAAAAAATGGAAGTGGACAACAATATGGAACAGTGTAGCTTTTGGCCGTGTTGATAATTCAGATATAATGTATTCACAGGCAGATAGACATGAAACGGATAAAACGCCAAAAACCTCCAACCTCCTGCTGTGTGCACCTGTGCAGAGTTTCATGCTCACCTGTGCAACATTCTACTCTTAATATATTATCATCGCCGATCGTAAAACCTTGTCATTGTGATAGTATAGATACGCGTATCTGGCTGCTCATCAGCCTTACGTATCAACAACATCTATACGGTCGAAGGATGCCGAAATGTTAACACACAAATTTAATGTGCATTAATCGGATTCACAATAAATAAACAGCATATGACCGGGGCTATAATTAAGTTTTTGTAGGATTTGGTGACGAGGATCAGGTAGGAGTTTTCACTTTATATTTAACTACACGTGGCGCCACATAGTCTGGCGTTCAAATGTCGCAGCGAGTCACGCACGAGCTACGCAATGTGACGTCGGCCTTAAATGGAGCGAAATTGAATCACGTTGTTGACGTCACGTTCAGCGTAAGCACCGTAACGTCGATATTTTGACGAAATTTTTAAATCAAAATAATATATTTTACTTGAATCTCGTACGACATCTCGTGATCACTGTAATTTTCCTTGTACATTGTGTATGCCCTCCAGCGATTGACGGTCTTTTAGTGAAGTTAGCGTCGATAGAAGTCGCTATTTTAGCCGCTCAAAAGCGAGGTGTCAATTTTTGGCAAAAAGGTGATTTTTTGTGTCAAAAAATAAATCCTATTAGGCGACTGAATATGATAAGAGATTAAGATATATAAGGACTCTCTATAGAAACTGCCAGAAGCAGAATATGACGTAATTTAGTCGAGATATAAACGATTGAAAATTTCATCCGAAGTTATAAACCATCCGAAGTTACCTGCGTTTACGGTACCGGTACTTGAATGCAGAAATAAAGCTAGTGAAAGGCCATATCGAAAAAAGCTGTGTACAAAATAGACTGAACGTATATTCAGCAGTCCCATCTTCAGGCTGTACCGGTATATCAGGATGTATAGGCGCGGCGGTGTGGCTCAACGGGCTAAGCGTTAGGAATACGCTCGCCACCGCACCTCTAATTACTCTGCGTGGGTTCGCAGGTTCGAATCCCATGTAGGGATGGTTATGTGCAAGAGGATTGCTGGACTCCTCGCCGTCGTTGGGTGGTTCACGTAACCGCTGGTCGGTTACGGCTTCCTCCACCAAGTCCATGCTTCCGAAAACAAACAATATAACTAATTCCATACCCGACTTGGAATGGTAACCGGACGAGAGGCCGTGGTTCGCCATATGGATAAGCTGTCTTATCGGTTTTTCTCTCCCCCGGGATAAATATGTAAATCCTATCCTATATGCCTTTTGCAATTGATGATATTTCATTGAATATTACATTAGTCCTGTTTTATTTAAAAAATAACTATCGGTACATCATTAATTATAGAAAACATATTAAGGTAATTCATGGGGTTAGGGATTAAATGAAGTCATATTTCATTGTAAGCAGTGGGTTTCTTCTTTTTTGTTTTTAATGTCGGCCCATACTTCACACACCCCTTGCCTCGGGTCGCATGATAATGTTTTGGTGTAAATGACATTTTGTAGAAAAATTCACTTTTGTCCAAAATAATGCGGGAAGAGTTAGATGTTTTATAAGTACATCAGTGAGTAAAATCATGGTTATTTTATGCAAAGTACCAAAATAGCTTAACAAAGACTGGTGGCGCATACCACTCCACTTTCCCCTATATTAAAAGAGATACAGTCTTACCACAGGTATTCAAGTCTCACACCCCACCTCAAAAATAATAAGCTACAAATAGCATAATAGTATGTAAGAAAGTATGTTATTGTTATGTCCAAAAAGCGCGTTGAGAATATGTGGACTCAAATATCCAAAATAAAGAAATGTAAATATTAAAAATAGGACTGCCACGATTAAATCAAATAATTTTCTTTTTTAGCTTCGCTTCCCCTCGTGTCCCACAGTTTGATAACTTCTGATTTCCACAGAGAAGTAACTATCCAGCAATATCGTGTGGTAGGGGGTGATTTCAGATCCAACAAACATACTGTTTCATATTATGTAATTAACATTGATAAGGAATGCATTTTTTAAGTGACCTAAAAAACTAGTAAGATATTAATCAAATCCACATTCTTTTAACAGGTGACAGTTTTTTGTAGTTTTTCTTGGGTCTTAGTACCCATATAACACCAATCTTGTGTTGTTGTAAATGTTACAAAATGCAAACGAGAATATCGGTCGGAGACTGAAGACTTATCAATGATTCATGACTCTATAGTGACATCACGTGTCCCATCATTAAATAATTAGTAACTCGCTAATTATACAACATAATTCATCCAAAATTAGTAGGCTTCTGGTCCGAGATATGATGAATGCACATGCAAAGTTTGGAGACTTCGCCTTCGTGAGATATCGCGTTCATCTAACAGACAAACAAACAGACAAATACCTATCAACATACTTACCGCCGATCTTAAGGTCGATAAGTAACAAATGGAAGCTTTCACTGGAAAGAAACATCATGTTTGCAAACATTGTGGGAAGACTTGTATAAGTAAAAGTAAGTTACAGATACATACAAGAGGTCATACAGGAGAGAAACCCTATGTTTGTGACTGTTGTGAAAAGTGTTTTGCATCATCACGTGAATTAAGGGTTCATCAGAGAATCCACACAGGAATGAAACCATATGCATGCAAATCATGTGGGAAATGTTTCACGGCTGCCGGACATTTGAACAGCCACAACCGAATCCACACCGGTGACAAACCATTTTCTTGCAAACATTGCGGAAAACGATTTTCACAAAATGCAGATTTAGGAAAACATATCCGAATTCACACTGGGGACAAACCTTACTCTTGTATTGAGTGTGGAAAATGTTTTAAAACTTCAGGCGCATTGAATGTTCATGTGCGAATCCACACAGGAATCAAACCATATGTATGTCAATCTTGTGGGAAATCTTTCACAAATTCTGGAAATTTGGATAAGCATACCATAATTCACACTGGGGAAAAACCTTTTACTTGTCAGCATTGTGGGAGATGTTTTACAAGGAAAGGTCATTTAAAACAACACATCTCTACAAAACACAAATTTGTTTGAATCAACAGCAAAAAATATTTATAAAGAAAACATTGGTGTCAACCATCTTTGAAATTATAAGATAAAACGTATGAGAAATACTTTGAAGTGTTTATCTTAATATTAATATATGACAAGGTATTAATTGAAAATAGAAGCTTATGTGATGAACGGTGCACGATAGCCTTATAAACTTTACTCATGTAATAATAATCTAAAGCAGTGGTTCTCAATTGGTTGGGCGCGCGCCGTAAGAGGGGCGTAGAAATATTTTTTAGATTTCATCTTGCCCGCCTTATTTTGGATATTTACATTTCTTTATTGTTTAGAGATTGTGATTCCATCGAAGACCACATGTTCTTCAATTATGGCATACTTCCGCCTCACTATCTGCTGTTTGTAGCTTATTGTTAGCTAGTTATTTTTAAGATATGGCGCGAGACTTGACGAATTCTAAAAAGGGCTTAAGCTTGAGATTGAAGAAATACTGGGGCTCCTGAAGTATGCGAATCAAGATGGCGGACATCGGAATGTAATATGTGTACTAGCTTAGGGTTAGGCCATAATTAGAGTTATAATAATACGGGAGTCTTTTGGCTAGTCTTCGAATAATAATAGGACTAAAATAAGGAAAATTGGAAAAAAATTATCGCCTAACCCTAACCTGTTACCCATGTTACGTTCCGATGTCCGCCATCTTGGTTTGCATACTTCGGGAGCACCGAAATACTTTTGTTTTCATCATATATTAGTTAGAAACTGGCATGACTTAATAATGGTGCATTTTTTTTTAATGAAAACAATCTCAAGGATTGATTATCTTATTTAGATAATTTTCAAATTGATATTTAGCCTGACATGTCATTAAAAAGATAAGTTCTTCAACTTAATCATTTGAACTGAGTTTAGTTATGGATCATTTTTATATTTTGTCATTGCTTATCATGTTTATATTCTCTTTTTATTATTAATGTTGCCATAGTGGGAAATTAGAAATTTCCTTTGTGTTCTGTTTTCATAAAATATTTTTTATTACTGGCTCGAATATGTTAGTGATTCTACTGAGCTGCATTTAATCTTTTGTCATGCTGGTGATACATTTTTCGAGCCACCATCCAATGATATCGAAGGTTTATATATATTATTATTCACCATCATGTAAAGCTGATAGAATTTTATTGTGTAATTGAGTTCTCAACAAAACATGACCTCCCCCAATATGAAGTTTTCTGTGATTGAATTTGTGAAACTATTTTCTGACAGACCAACTTTTTTAATAATCATCTTTAATATGAACCTTAATCACATCAACAAATAGGGTGGGACTCGATAATCGCATGGTCGTATCGCTCCTTTCTATTCATACCAAAGCAATTTATTTCTGTTATTTTTCTCTGTATAGATGATTGTTTGTATTTTGTAATTTCTTGAATGTGGGAGTGATTCCCTGGCCGGTTTCTACAAGTGTTTTCAAATGTCCCCTTTTATTTGATGGACAACCCTTCGTGCATCAGTACGCTTTTGTTGAAAGTCGTATTTTTGAGCTGTTTGGAGACTCTTGTTGATAAGGATGGGCAATATAGAATAATTTACTATTCTAGAATAGTTAAATCAAATCCAGAATACCGAATCCTATTCTATTTTCATACTTATTCAAATAGTGGGAATTTTCACATCGCTGGATTTAGATGTTAAAAAATTGTAAATGCATTACTATCAATGTATTATTTATTTGAAAATGTCCTGAACATTGGATTTCATTTGATACTGAACAGGCATTTGCTAGGACAATAGAATTTAAGAATATTACAATATTTTTTGTCTTCAATTGTTCCAAATGTATGTAGGCTAATCCCTAAATACTGATATTCTAAATTAAGACACGCTTTACACACTTTAATAGTAAGCCAAGTGTACTAAAACGCACCCGCAGAGAATTAATTAGATGCAGGACCAGCGTGTGGCCACTGCAACCTATGCGGCCGTTGTGAAATATTAAATTTAACCACTACCAATTGAAATCAACTTTTTATTCTGTGCGAGTAAGACTCATAAAACCAAGTTCCCGTAACCGCGATTTCGTACTTTGTTATTAAGTGATAACATCTAAAGAAGAAGTCTTTTTCTATGATTATCGTTAAATATCATTATCTACCCAGACTTGGCCCTACTCAAACTCAATACGTCACTATCTTCGCCAGATGCGGCAACTTTTTTTAAATTCATCGGCGACTAAAATACTACAGACACTCGATCAAACGTGCGTCTATCTTGAACGATGGAAACGGACCGAAAAATATGTAATCTTTTGAGAGTGAAATTTTAATGTGAAAGATTTTTGCGTTTTGCGATATAACTTTGTATTTCGGAAGATGGTGTAATAAAATTATTCGTAAATAATATTTGATCTAAATTAATCCAAGTTACATTTAACACCTGGCTTTTGGTTTACATGAATCATATTTTGGGAAAAATCGCAGGTCGCGAAAATGCTTTAATTAAAGTAAATTGAAGCAGGGCACGTCTGTAAAAATTAAAGATCGTTGCAGTTAGTTTATCTCGGAATGTCACCAGTCGGCACAAATAATTATTGTTATACGCTAACTAGATAATAAAGCGGGAAAACGCAAAAATGGTGCAATAACGACTTTTCGCCGTAATGTGTTCATCGCCGTCATCTTGTCATTATGTTGTGAATACGCCGGGTGAGATTACCGTATTTCATGTTTACCGATTTTGCGGGTTCTTTACGAGAAAACACAAGTATAATTAAACGAAAGAGATTTCCACGCGAGAGAAAACGCTCGTCTTTGATTAATAAATTAGAAACAGGAAATACAAAAATTTCCATGCTAGAGAAAACAATTGACGCATGGCGCCGGGGAGGCGGAAACCGAATCCTGTTATCGGATCCTGTTGGATTCGAATCCTCTGGATTCGGTATTCTATATTGCCCATCCCTACTTGCTGATGACTTTTACAATTTGAAATCGTATTTTGTAAATATACAAAACTCCAAATTGTGCTGCGTATATCAGTATTTGTTTGAATTTATGTCGTCTCTCAAGTTTAACATGGGAGCATATTTTTGCATCAAATATTTGACAGCTTTAAAAAATCACTTGTGGAGAAATATCTAGAAGAGTGTATTAACCTGACTTACAAAATAATTGTTTTAATTCAGCCTTTTTCTTCCTCTTTCCAGGATTAAATTTATCAAGATACCCGGATTTCAAGGCAGTTTAGGATGACAAGCGTTTCCTCTCCTGTCTTGCTGATTACAAAGGCTAAATAAATAAAGTTTTATAATACCAAATACAGATAATTTAGTTAACCCTTTCCATGTATATACATAATGTAGTTTCTATTTATACTCAATGGTGGATGTAACAAAATAACCAAACATGACACTGAAGCTCCTTGAAGATTAATTGGTGAGAACAAGTATATTATTATATAGGGCTGGGCAAAATATTCGAATAGCAAACCGAATATTAAATTATTACTTATCGATTTTGATCGGTAAGTATGTTGATAAGTATTTGTATGTTTGTTTTTTGTGAAGCGAGAGAATTTTGAGACCCGCCGAGTGTGTGTGTGCGGTGCGCAAGTTACAAGAGCGGATGAATCGAAACTGCAGTTTCTGTTTTGGGGGATCCCCTAACTATCGATGGATAAGTCTTCGGTTTCCAACCAATATTCTCGTTTACTATTCGAATTGAATATCGGGTACCACGTGATCTGCCGGTTCACTTGGACACAGAACATCTCTGAACTGATCGTGAATTGTGCGAGAATTCACCTACAATGGTCGCTAACAGACAAATATGAAAAATCGTCTTTGCATTGTGTTATTTGTTTTTATTTCGCTTCAATCGTTCATTTCAATTCTCTATTTTGCAAAAAAAGGCACCGACACCGTTCCCTAAATTTAAAAACGTCAAATCAGATGAGATATTCAAAACAAATATCCCAGATTTTAAACTCCGTATGATTGGCGGCACATGATTAGCCGTTTCATGCATGGACCAAACATAAATTTGTTTGACGAAAATTCGAAATAACTTTCGCATGAAACCATACATAGTATATCACGAACAAGCTATGACCAGGAAAGAAATGGCAGGACATACGGTAGTTCTTTTCAGGCGCGCAGTCAGGATTTTCAAAAGGGGGGAGGGGTTCAAAATCGAAAATTTCCAGTGCTGTCTGTAACAGCCACCACGAACACGCGCTCGTTAATAGAGCCGCCTTTTTAGCGTATTATGAATTTCCTGTTGCCTAAATATTAAATTATTGCCAACTACGAGATTTTAAAATGTCCTTATATATTAATTTAATAGTGTCCAAGGTAACTCGCGGTTGCGACTTCTTACGTGAAAATAGAAACATTACTGCAGTAAAATATCACGGCGATCTGTGGTCATAAAAATATGAGACAAGCTGCCTGATGTATTTAATTTTGATACGTATTTTTGCAATCTTGCGACCTCGTTATCGCCTTTAGTAAAATCTCGATATCTGATATAAAATCACGTTTAGTACAATTTTACTTCATAACAATGAAAATGGATATAAAGCATACTAGTAAATCAAAATTACAAATTCACCGCCGCGATTGCGCCACTTGTTAAAAGAGCCTACTTTTTCAACGAAAAATGATTTTTCTGTTGTGCAAAGTAATCAACGCATGACTAGGCCTGGGCAAAATATTCGAATACCGAATATCGAATCGAATATCAAAATATTACTATTTTACTATTCGAATACTCGGTATCTCGTGACCTGCGCCGCTTTGCTTCAACAAGGAATTCGCGCGTCGCCAAATCAATCGTGAATTCACAAACGGCTCTCGCTAACATACAAAAGCGACAAATTTTTTTGCGTTATGATGTTATTTGTTTTTTTTTCACGCCTAACGTATCGTTTCATTTCCTTATTTTGCAAAATAGGTCCCCACCGTTGCTTTAATTTAAGAACGTTCTGTAAATTATAAACGTATGACGATGTATTTGAAAAATCGGGAATTCTCATTGCCGTCTGTAACAGTCATCGCGATTATGCGCTCGTTAAAGAGACGTTTTTTCAGCATATATTGATTTTTCTGTTGCGTAAAATGATCAATCCATGACAACTACGGGATCCCAAAATGTTATTATATATTAATTTAAATATGTCAAACGTAACTCGCGGTTGCTTCTTCTTAAGTCAAAATTAAAACATTACTTCTCTGAAATGCCACGGCGATCTGTGGACATAAAAGTATGAGATAAACTGCCGGGTGCATTTAATTTTATTAGGTATTTTTGGAATCTTGCGAACTCGTTATCACCGTTAGAAAAATCTCAATAACTGATATAAAATCCCGTAGAGTACAATTTCATTTTGTACAATGAAAATACATATAAAGTATATCGTTTAATCAAAAATACATATTCATCGCCGCGATTAGGCCACTTGTTAAAAGAGCCGACTTTTACAATGAATAATGAGTTTTCTGTTGTGCAAAGTAATCAATTTGTGACCGATAAGGGCATATTTAAAATGTCTTGCTTTATTATTGTCTTCAATTTAACCAGCGGTTGAGTCGACAAAATAAAATTTTCACAATTTCAAATTATCACGGCAATCTGCGGACATAAAGTGTGGTAAACTGCTCGAATATATAAAGCTTTGATTTCCTTATTTTCAGGACTTGTAACATCAAAAAATCCATAAATCTGCTGTAATATCTCAGGTTAAAATTTAGTTTAGCACAATAAAAATTGATTGAATATACTTTAGACTGATTATCTTATATATATCATCACAACCCGGGGAAAATTGTCCCGTTTCAAACCTTGTATAATGTTGAAAAGAAAATTTTCTACGGCAATTTGAAGTAATAGTAATGGATAATATGGCCAATCCCGCCCACAATTAACAGTGCTTCGATTTTAGTGACGATATCTTTTCTAAACGCCGACCAAACATAATGTGTGCAAGAGGCACACGAAATTTTGCGATTTTCAATGTATAAAAAGGCGTTTTTAAACTGTCGCAGGCCTCCAGAAAACTCATAATGTTTAAAGTTTTATTTTCAGTATTTTATATTGCCGCTTTTCAATCAAAAAATTTGCGTTGTCCTCAGAAACTCGCCGCCGATGAACGTATATTAATTAAACTATCGCCGGATTTGCAATTCCGTTTGTGTACAAAAATAAAATAATTTTCATCATTAACGTCGCACAACGTTGTGGAAAATTTTTGATTTAGAGAAAATAAAACCAACATAAAGTTGTTTACGGCCTGAATACCACGTCACGCTGATAATAACAATCGGCGATTATAGCAAAATGCTATTGCACGCGTTATTGTCGACTTTTACAGTTTTAAAAAATTTTCAACGGCAACGCACGGGTGTACCTAATATATGAAGGATCGCGGCGATAAAAACAATTAGCGATTTTGATGAATTTAACCAGTAAATAAAAAACGCTTTGTTGCTGACTTTTCAAAGTTTCTTCTAATTTTCGAAGGGAGTATCGACCTCTGACGGACCCCCGTTGTATTTAAAAAACATTCGGTATTCGTAAAAAATATTCGAACTATTCGATTAAAAAAAAATATTCGATTTTGCTCACCCCTACCCATGACCGATAAGGGCATATTTGAAATGTCCTGCTTTATTAATTTAATTGTCTTCAATTTAACCTGCGGTTGCGTCGACAAAACAAGAGCCGCTCTAACTATAACAACACCGAATTCCGCGGACATAAAAATGTGTGGTAAACTGTCCGATTGTATATTGTTATTTCGCGAATTCGACAAATTTGAGATGTACTCAAAAATAAATTTTGTCGTCTTAACAGCAACCCCCTTTTTAACAACCGCCGCGGTTACGGTACTCGGTAAATGTGACTTTTAGCTCATATTGATTTATCGGTTGCGAAAAATATATATTGTTTATGAAGACATTTGAAACGTTAATGTAGATATCTGAATATAAAAAACATACTAAACAAGAACAAGTAAATAGTGTATAAAACCCATGGAAACCACAGACATCCAAACAATACCACATAAACACACAACATACCGAACATAATAAAATATTTTATGCTGATACTGCTGATGATGCTTTACGCGTCACAAATGGTTTAATGTAACTTGATAAAAACATGTTTCTTATGATGATGCGGCATCGAAAGTATAATTTATAACTGCAAAATGCCGTGCCATAGTAATTACATTATACTTCAATGCGCGATTGCGTGTAACTCGATCGTGTATCCTAATTTATAGGCGCGCCATGTTAGACGACGGTACTATTCTTAAATTGGCCAGCGCAAACATGTATGACAAATTGCTCGATCATGTCTGATTTTCATTCGGTCGTGAATGTCTCGATTATAGGCTGTTTCGTGACATTTATCCGATTCTATCGCTTTGCTACATAACCTTACTAATGTAATAATCCCATGATTTTACTAGTAAATTCCTTAACTATCATCAATTTTTTTTTTCCAAATAGGATCATGTTTTCGTTACAATTTAAATGCTTTAAATCCATAATTTCAAATATGATAATGATCTGGAAAAAGATGTGCGGTCCCGTCGGAAATTGAAAAAAACTTGAAAAATAAAAATCATTGCGTGTGTAATAAATTGTGTCTTTAATTTTAGTGGGCATCGTATGTATTTTAGTGGGCAAGTATCGTATGTGGACGACAGAATGAGTACGGACGGACACAAAAATTTTCTGTCAATGTTGAATTTTAAATGTAAATAACGTATACCTAATAAAATAAAGTAAAATTCAATGTGTTCTATTAGCGCATTCCAAGTTTAAACGAGGGCACTGAATGCAAAGGGCGCGGGCGTATTGATGAATTTTCCCCGTGCGTTCTTAATTTCCGCGCAAGGGCGTAACTAACTTTTGGTAACGCGTTTCTCTCACCGAAGGCACGGTACTGCGAGAAAAACTGATTATCGTGGATTCGTCGCACACAAAGGATATACTTTGTTTTAAAAAATTTACGGAACCGATATAAAGATGATGTTGAATAAAGAATCACGTAACGCTTACGAAAACACTAGGCGATTATAATAAGAAACTCCTGCGTAAATTTTGTGTGCATTTGGATTTTTTTAGTTTTCTGAAAATTTCAGAAGGGGGGGTTTCGACCCCGAACCCCCCCTGGCTGCGCCACTGGTTCTTTTAATGTACTTTCAAATAATTCCTTCAGTGATCCCTTTCATTTTTGACCCAATAATGTTTCAAAAATAAAATGTAAACATTTCACTCGGGCATCAAGGCAGGTGGAGTGTAGAAATCGTGAACAGGAGTATAGCGTAAAAGCAATCGTGAATTTCGATGTAACAACGCGCACTGTCTTGTTTATGTGAATTGTTGTATCATCGGAAATGATTACATTCGTTATATTAACATTTTTGCCCTAATAAATAGGGCGTGACATTATCAAAATCGTCAAGAGAAGTAAAAGTGAATTTGCAAATTCCATAAATAAAATTGTGAATTACTCGGTAATGATATTAGCTATAATGGTCGCAAGGTTTGTTGAAAGAAAACTTCGGAACTTGAAAGAGCGCCTGGCCATCTATTAGGCACAAAATGACAAAAGTGCAATTTTTTTTGCATTGGGTCGCATATGTAAATTAAAATTCAAGAAGCGCTGTTTATTAACGTCATCTCGTCATAGGGCCACGCGGAAATGCCTTTATTGCCAAAATATTTTAGTGCAATCGCAGATTTGAGAGGTTTATCTGTAAAGTAACATAGACACTATAGAAAAGCATAGCAAAGTTAATTACGGTATTGTCCTAATAAATATCTGCATCCCGGTATCGATAATAATATTACCGTTCGCTTAATTTACAAACGTTGATAAGTACCTAATATGAAAGCCAACGCAAATGATTAAAATTAGAATAATATTAATTTGGGCTTCGAAATCAATCCTTAATGGTTTAAGCAGCTGTTGCCGACGTGAACGCACGGGTAAACCCGAAATGTAAACTTTTATGTCCGCCGACCCAAAGAATTAATACTTGCAAAAAACAGAAAGGGCGGTAATATAGATTATTTATCGTCGCAAAAACGGTCACGGTGACAAAAACAATCAGCGATTATGACGAAATTAAACAGTAAAAACACGCTTTGTAGCCGACTTTTCAATGTCTCCAATAGTTTCCAAAGGTAGTATCGACTGACATTCTGGACCTCGTGTTGTCTATATATAATATTCGACTATTCGGTATTCATTAAAAATATTCAAATTATTCGCTTCGAAAATGAATATTCCATTTTGCCCACCCCTACTATTATATATTTATTGCTATGGATGCCATATAGCTCCGTTCAAACATGGTTCCTATTCAGAACTTTGTGCAATCATGTTCATGACCAGTATGGTTTGACTAAAACGCTATTCATTAGTGAAATGGACAGGGTAAATAGTATGAGAATTTTTTTGAACTTCAGTGCTGGATTCTAGGATAGGAAAGTCGATAAAACAGCTAAACCTTATGACGAACCCTGTCCGGTTACCATGTCGGGTATGAGATAGGTTACGGTAGTTATTTGTATTCGGAAGCATGGACTTGATGGTGGAGGAAGTCGTAACCCATCGAACTAACCTACAGCAATCCTCCCGCACATAACTATTGTCGCATGGGATTCCAACTTGCGAACCAACGCAGAGTAATAGAGGTTTAACTAAAGCTTAGCCTCACACCGTGACGCCGCTCTAGAGATATGTAAAATGATAGGTGTAATTCTGATATCAGGCTGAAGTATAGGGAAAGCGGAAAACCATTATAGTAATCCTACCTTGGCACAAATTATTTTAGAACTTCTTGTTATCAAGTAGAAATAAGTGAATGGTTTCAAATTTATTCCAAGGACACTATTGTTCCTCTAACTAGCTTTTTGTAATATTTTAAAGACTACCAACTACAAACAAATGCAGCAAATTATAGAAATATGGAGACCCTCACTGCGAAAAAATTTCATGTTTGTGAACATTGCGGAAGGTCATTTAGAACTAAAAGTCATTTAGTAATACATACAAGAGGCCATACAGGAGAGAAACCCTTTGTCTGTGAGTTTTGTGGGAAGTCTTTTGCAAAGTTAGAGCATTTAACGGTTCATGAGAGAATTCACACAGGAATGAAGCCATATACTTGCAATTTTTGCGGGAAGTGTTTTGCCCAATCTGGAAGTTTGCAAAAGCATACCCAAACACATACCAATGAAAAACCATGTACTTGTGAACAATGCGGAAAATCTTTTGCTCAAAGTGGGTATTTGAAAAGACATATTTTAGTACACACTGGAGAAAAACCTCATACTTGTAAACATTGCGGAAAATGTTATTCAAGGAGAGACGCTTTGAAAAATCATCTAGTACTTCACACTGGAGAAAAACCTTACTCTTGTAAACAGTGTGGAAAATCTTTCACAACGTTGGGGTATTTGAAAGTTCATGTGCGAATCCACAAAAGCAAGAAACCATATGCTTGTAAATATTGTGGGAAGCATTTTGCCATGCCCGGATATTTGACGAGGCATAATAAAATTCACACCGAGGAAAAACCATTTACTTGTGAGCATTGCGGAAAAGGTTTTAAACGGAGTAGCCATTTGAAAGAACACATCTATATTCACACTGGAGAAAAACCTTATGCCTGTAAACAGTGTGAAAAGTGTTTTAAAACGTCCAGTCAATTGAAAGGTCATGTGCGAATTCACTCAGGAATCAAGCCATATGAATGCAAATCCTGTGGGAAATGTTTTACCCTGAGCGGAGATTTGGCAAAGCATATGCGAATTCACAGTGGTCTAAAACCATTCAAATGTCAGCATTGCGGGAAATGTTTTGCAAGGAATTGGCATTTAAAAGAACATATCTTCAGTCACATGGCAGAAAAACCTCATGTCTGTAATCAGTGTGAAAAGTGTTATAAAACGTCCACTCAATTAAAGGCTCATGCACTAACCCACACAGGAATCAAGCCACATAAATGCCAAACATGTGGAAAGTGTTTCACCATGGCTTGGGATTTGAAGAAGCATACACGAATTCACACTGGGGAAAGACCTTTCACTTGTAAGCATTGCGGGAAAAGTTTCATGAGGAGTAATCATTTAAAACAACACACCTTGACGCACATTGAAGAACGACCACATCCCTGTAAACATTGTGCGAAGTGTTTTAAAACGTCCAGTGCATTAAAGGCTCATCAAGTGCGAATGCACACAAAAACCCTAGCCGAAGATTCCGAATCTACACTTGAAAAAACCGTTCACTCCTGAACATTAAAAGTGAATGAACATCAAAAATGATTTTCGGACCCCGCGGAAATAATTATGTCATTCTGTGATACAAAATGTTTGCTCAATTACCTCTAATTACTAGCAAAATATTTATTTAAAGCAAGTCACAATAGATTTTTACATTGGTGTGTTAACGTTGTAGATTTAACTAGATATATGTTTGAGCATGGAACGGAAAAATGCATTCGCACCTCATTCTAGGATTTTCGGATTGTTTGTTTACATGCTGCATCACACGCACAGCGAATATTTAATTCACTGTTTTATTTTTGAAATAATTGCACGCAACCTGAATACCAAATGAAACGCCTGAGTAATGACCGCCGTTAATATTCATGTTTATTTGTTTGTGACTTGTTTTCTTTTTTCTTTGGTAAGTGAACGCGTTCAATACGTTTTAAACCTATTTTATTAGAATTTGTTCACTTTCCAGATTATTCGCCTTAATCTTTTGTGTATATATGTTTTTTTTTGTTTTTACGAATGAATCGAAATAAAATCTCATCTTATTTATTATCTCACTGATCAACATCATTTTTGTTCACGGAATTTTATGATCATTTTGTGTGCCTTGAATAATAACTTATTATTTTTTGTTCATTATAATTTGTATTTATTGTTTTAGGATAAGTTATTTCTATTATTGGAAGCTTCAAGAAAACAAAATATATATGCAATATAATGAAATGATAAATACAATATTTAAAATTTGTCAAAATAGTTGGAAAGATTTCCCGCACGAATATGTGCGTCGTTCTACTTTGCACTACATTCATTGCGCATTGCACTACAAGTACGGAGTTAGGTCGATTTGATCATTTTATTTATTTATATGTTTACCTTGTGTGATCACAACGTTGGAATGTTTTGTCCAAATCATGTATAAGTTTATGGAGTTGTGCTATCAACGGATACTCTTTTCACATATTTAGTATCGATCATCGTCTTTACGTCTTGAAAATTCGAAGAGATCTTTATCAGGATTGTAATGGACGCAGGTCGCATTTTGGTAGTTCTTGTTTATTTCTTTATCGTATTCGAGAGAGTGGGAATAGTAGCTATGTCGCAATATGTTTGTCTTGCACGCTATTGGCTGAGGCAATCGACCGACGACGACTCTTGTTCTATAGTTAGTTTCTTGTATTGCTCTCGGTTCTGCGTGAGCGGAGACGAGCTGTGATGGTGCAATCTGCAGTCATATGCTTTGCCGGTGTTTTAGGATTTAGTTGAGTGTGTTTTGTAGTTAGTAGATTTTGCTATGTTTATAATGTAGCTAGGGAATCATTATGTTAGGATATAGGATAGTCAGGGATTTATTGTGTATTAATGTTTACTAATTATTCTGTATTTTATTTAGTTATTTAATCCCGGAATCTATCAATATTTGAAATCAAACTCAGACTCTGACACAAACCCAGTGCTCAGTGTGTTAATCACAAACTCATACAAACTCTGTGCGTGTATTATTGAAATTCAAACTTTAGTTGAGCCACAAACTCTATGTGCATTGTGAATGTTATTGCCGTATTCTGTCGTGATTTCAAGCGGAATATTACAACAAAGTTCTTTCAATTCGTGTGATCTTCTGAGGTGTTGGGTTCAAAAGTTCAAGACTGTGAGTGGGGACTTAATGTTACGAGTTTGCATTGCAAATTGTAGGAGAACCGGGACGTGGTACTTGACAGTGGTTGGGTATAAACGTAGCGCAGTTTGAGTCTCCAATTCCGGGCGTTACACAATTTCAAATAAAGATTCGTCTCCTACGTTTTACGTAGAGAATTTCAAATACATAGTTATTCTACAATTTCGAAGAATAATTGCATTCTATCGTGGACAATTTCATAACGGAATAAAGCTATTCATATTGCGAGATGTCTGATGAAGATGGTATTGTTTCTGAACTGCGAATGAAAAAGAAAAGATCTCGTGCGGGATATGAAAGCCACTTTACAAAGCTTCTGAAAACCATTGAGGATCTAATGCTGGACCCACAGAAATACAAAGAGGTTGTGGGTGCAAAAGAAGCTGTGGATGCTGCATTTGAGAACTGTATTAATGCTTGTGAAGACTTTCGAAATTCTGTCAATACCGGTCTGGAGATGGACAAGCTTGAGTTTGAAGAAGCGACTGTAAAGTGTGATGAAATTTTCAGAAAGAAAGCGGTATGTGATAAATTATATGGTGAATATTTGCAGCGATACAATGCTGCCGCCAGCAAAAATAACTCTGTGTCTAGTAAATCAAGAAAAACAAGTGTTGCTTCTCATAGAAGTAAATCTTCAAATAAATCATCTGTGAGATCATCAGTAGCTGCCAGAGCTCGTTTGGATGCCAAGCTAGCTGATCTTCAAGCTAAACGTGAACGTGAACAAGCTACTTTGGAAAAGGAGAAATTGAACATTGAAAAAAGAGCTTTGGATGCGGAATATCTTGCAGATGAAGCGAAATTGATAGCTGAGAGTTTCGAAGAAACTGAAGGATCTATCATGAGTTCTAATTTGGATAGCAATCAATTGGAGTATACAAGTTGTGCCTCTGAAAACTTGGTCAGTGGGATAGAGCCATTGACAAAACCTAAATTTGTGAACATTTATGATCCTAAATCTAATGTGCCTTTTGTAAAGACTGAACCCTCATCATTTGAGTTGCAGCCGATTCCTGAAAGAAAAATAGAGAACATTCCTATATCAAGTCCTGCTGTGGTTTCCCCTGTAAAGACAAACTTTTCTGATGTTCGTGTGCCATTGATGACGTCAACATTGACTAATGCTATAAACATGTCTAATCCTGGACTGCAGAGATCGTCCGAAGTTCCTGTCACATCGTTTGTACAATCTGGACATTGTGTTTACAATCCGGTAATGAGTGGCATGCCGGTGTCGAGTTATGCCCCGGCCACAGGTGGTGTGTCGGTGGCGAGCCAATTCCCAGTCACGAGTGGCGTGTCTGGAATGGGTGAATATCATCGTGTGAGCAGTGTTCCTGTCCAGAATGTCTACGGTTCGAGTGTAGCAGTGACATCTTTGAGCTCTCCTGCAATTCCTGTGTATCCGGTGGTTCCTACATGTCCAGCATCAATGGGTGAACATCTGAAAGTTGATCTACCTGAGTTCGATGGTGATCCACTGAGGTATCCAGAGTTTCTGAGTGAATTTACAGCAGCAGTGGATGTGGAAAATATTCCAGCAAATCGTAAGCTTATTATTCTTTTAAAATGTACGAAGGGCATTGCCAGAGAGGCAATTCGGTCATGTGTAATTACTAAACCATGGGAAAGGGGTTACAAGCGGGCCCTAGACATTCTCAATGAGAGGTTTGGCAAAAAACATATGATTATAGATTCCTTTATGAAAGAATTGATTGAAGGAAAACCTCTTCGTGATAATAACTCTGCTGACTTGCATAAGTTAGTAACATTAATGGATAATTGTGAGATTGTTTTTGACCAATGGGATTGTATGGATAATCTTAATAATAGTGTTAATTTGAAAAAGATTTTTTCCAGGTTGCCTGAAGATTTGCAGTCTGGCTATGCTAAGATTGCAAGCGGCATTTATGAGGTGGGGAGGGAACCAATGTTTTCCGATTTAAAGGATTATGTTATGCAAATTGCTCGTGGTGCTTCTACCATGTATGGGGAGATTGTCTGTTCGAATAGGGAACAGAAAAAGTCGAGAAGTCCTAAACGAGGGACTGTTCCCAAGACTAGGGATAGGGTGTCCTCCTTTGTGACCGATTCCAATGCTATACCTAGTAGGGGGGCCATTGCAAAGTTTGATTGTCCTTTTTGTGGGTCAGGTAATCAACATCCATTATGGAAATGCCTGAAGTTTAAGAAAATGACTCCTAAAGAAAGATCATTGTGGGTGGGCAGAAATGAATTGTGTTATAATTGCCTTTTGAGTGGTCACAAAGCAAATGAGTGTACCCGCAATGTGTTATGCAATGTTGATGGATGTGGCAAAAAGCACAATGTGCTGCTGCATTTCCCACCTCGGCAAAAGCCGGGTGGTTCTACTAATCCTGTAAGTTCTTGTTCAGGAAAAGAGACGAGTGCTCCGGTCAGTGGGGCCGGTGAGAAAGCTACATGTGGAGCAACTTCCTGTAGCGTGGAGGCTACGGGAGGGGTTGGGAATGTTAGACTCAAAGTGTTGCCAGTCACGGTCAGGGGTAAGGCCATAGGAGGTAGGGAGATATCAACCTATGCCCTGTTAGACCCGGGATCTACGGTGTCCCTTTGTACTAGTGGGCTCATGAGGGAGCTAGGTATAAGTGGGGTTAAAACCAATTTTTCTGTGCAGACTGTGACTGGTCATAAAATCCAAGAGGGGTTTGAGGTAGCGTTGACTGCAACGGGTGCAGGCAACTCCCTAGTGCTGGATAGAGTTCTAACTGTTGAGCGTTTGCCAAACTTAAAATCGAGTATTCCCAGTGTGCGTGATACTGAATTGTATTCACATTTTTCCCATGTTGATATTTCTGATAATACGGATAGGGAGGTCAAGCTTCTTATAGGCTCAAATGTCCCAGATGCCCATGATGTGTTAGAGGTTAAACGCGGGAAAAGGGGACAGCCCAGAGCGGTGAAAACCTTGTTGGGGTGGACACTGTTTGGCCCAGAGAGTGTTTCTAATTGTGATAATAATTTTGTGAATTTTATTCATTGTGATGATAATATTTTACATCGCCAATTGTGTCAAATTTATGAGCATGATTTTAATGATAATGCATGTGAATCTGCATCCTCACTGTCTGTTGAAGACAAGCGGGCATTGTCTATCATGGAAAAAACTGTTTGTAAAGTTAATGGACATTATGAAGTGGGACTCCCATGGAAGAATAAAGAGGTAAAACTTCCTAATAATCGTACCATGGTTGAGAAACAATTAATGTACCAAAAGAGAAAATTTATTCGAGACCCAGAATTGTTTGAGTGTTATAAGAGCGTGATAAATGATTACTTGGACAATGGGTATGCGAGAAAAATACCTAATGATGAATTGGTGACTAGTGACAAAACTTTTTATTTGGGGCATCATAGTACGAAACAATCAAAATTCCGTGTAGTTTTCAATGGGGCCGGAACTTTTCGTGGGGTTTCCTTAAACGATAATTTATTACAAGGACCAGATTATGCGAATAATTTGGCTGGAGTTCTCTTGAGATTTCGACAAGAAAGAATTGGTGTGATGGCAGATATCAAGGCTATGTTCCATCAGGTGAGAGTGAGGCCAGAAGATTGTGACTCGCTTCGGTTTTTGTGGTGGCCGAATGATGATTTGTCATCTCAAGCAAGTGACTATTCCATGTTGGTACACATATTTGGAAGCCGTTCAAGTCCATCAGTTGCAGGTTTCGCCTTGAGGAAATGTGCTTCAGATAATGAGCCGGGTGTTGAACAATCGGTAGTTGATACTGTGCTGAAGAATTTTTATGTTGACGATTTGTTGAAATCCTTAGCAAAGAGTGGTGACGCTATAAACTTGGTTAAGCAATTGTCTGTTCTACTGGAAAGTGGTGGATTCCATCTGACGAAATTTATCAGCAATTGTCGAGAGGTGCTTGAGCAAATTCCAGAAAGTGAGCGAGCAAAGACTTTGGTGAATTTGGATCTTGATAATCTACCGGTGGAACGAGCCCTGGGGTTATATTGGGATACTGATTTGGATAAATTCGTGACCAAGGTGAATGTGAAAGACAAACCAACTACAAGACGGGGTATGCTTTCTACCATGAGCCAGATATTTGATCCGATTGGATTTCTGCAGCCATTTATTTTGCCTATGAAGAAAATTCTGCAGAAATTATGTAAACAAGATTTGGGGTGGGACGATGAAATTCCTGATGGTGAAAAGGCTTGCTGGATGAACTGGTTGCAAGATTTACCGCATCTGGAAAGTGTTTCTATTCCTCGTTGTTTGAAATCATCAGATATGAATGACCCTAGTGAAATTCAAATGCATATTTTTTGTGATGCAAGTGAAACCGGATATGGATGTGCATGCTATATGCGAATGTTGAACAAGTCTGATGGAACCGTGCATTGCAGTTTTGTTATGGGAAAGTCAAGAGTGACACCTTCAAAACCAGTGACTATACCAAGGCTAGAGTTGACTGCGGCAGTGGTAGCAGTGAAGTTGGGTCAGTTTGTGAAGACTCAGCTGGAGTACAAAATTGATAGAGTAATTTATTGGACCGACTCAATGTCAGTGTTGCAGTATATCACTAATACGACAAGACGCTTTCATACTTTTGTGGCGAATCGTCTTGCTGTTATTCATGAGGGATCAGAGCCTTCGCAGTGGAGACATATTGACACGAAATGTAACCCGGCTGATATTGCATCTCGAGGTTTGAAACCGTATCAGTTGGACAAGGCAAAGATTTGGTTTGAGGGACCTGTTTTTTTGATGAGAGAAGAAAGCCTATGGCCAAAATCAAAACCTATTCGTGGCATATTAAATAATGACCCTGAATTGAAGCAAGATTTATCTGTGTATTGTGTCAAAGATAACTTGAAGGAAAATCCAATCAAGCATTTGCTTTCGAGATACTCTACTTTGGAGAAACTTCAGAGATCGACAGCTTGGCTTTTGAGATATCGATCTTATCTCAGATGGAAGGTGGCTAAATCTCGAGGTGATGGAGATGTCGGTCAGCTGAAAACAGGACATTTTGAGATTTGTGAATTACACTGTGCAATTGATTGCATAGTAAGATTTGTGCAAAGAGAGCAGTTTGGAAAACAAATCGATGCTTTGCATAATCATTCATCTTTGGAAGAAAAGATTGTCAGGACGCCAAAGAAGTCATTATCAAGAAATGAGCAGATGAGATCAATACAGAAACTGAATCCTATTGTTGTGGATGGGATCTTGAGAGTTGGTGGTCGTCTTGATCGTTCACATTTGCCATTGGAAAGTAGATATCCAGTAATTTTGCCGAGTGATAGTTATGTTACTAATTTGGTGATTGACATGTATCATGAAAGAGAAGGTCACAGTGGTACTTTGCATGTTTTATCTGCAATTCGTGAGAAATTTTGGATTATTAAGGGACATGCAACTGTGCGTCGAAGATTGAGCAAATGTTTTACTTGCTGTCGATGGAACTCTAAGGTGGGGGAGCAAGTGATGGCACCGTTACCAAAGGTTCGAGTGACACCTAGTGATCATGCTTTTATGGAAACTGCCTGTGATTATTTTGGACCAATATTAGTGAAGAGAGGCAGGAGTGAGGAGAAAAGATATGGATGTATGTTCAGTTGTATGGCCACACGAGCGGTTCATATCGAGATTGCTAAGTCACTGGATACTTCATCGTTCATAAATGTGTTTCAGAGATTTATAAACAGACGTGGACGACCAAGGAAAATGTACAGTGATAATGGAACAAACTTCATTGGTGCTGAGAGAGAACTTCGTGAAGGGATTCAAAATTGGAATCAAAATCAAATTTCTAAAGTTATGCAACAGCAAAACATTGAATGGTGTTTTTCTGTACCTTTGGCTTCACATACAAATGGAGCATGGGAAAGAATGATAAGATCTTTTCGAAAATTGATGAGAGCAATTGCTGGGGAGAGATTATTAGATGATGATGCTCTGCATACATTTACAACACAGTGTGAAAGCATTTTAAATGGGAGACCAATTTGTCCGATTGGAGATAGCCCGGATGATCTCGCAACTTTGAGTCCTAATATGTTGTTACTTGGTAGGCCTAATCCGAATCTACCTCCTGATCAATTCATGAAAGCAGATGGATATAAGAAGTCGTGGCGCCAGGTACAATTAATGACAGATTGTTTCTGGAAGAGGTGGTTGAAAGAATATTTGCCAACATTGCAGTTGAGGCAAAAGTGGCACAAGCCTGTGAGAAACTTTGCCATTGGAGATATTGTTCTCATTGTGGATGAAAAGACTAAGAGAGGATTCTGGCCGAAAGGGTTAATCGAGGAAGTATTTCCTGATTCAGATGGGCATGTCCGCAGTGTACGTGTGAGGACTGCGGATTCTTGTTACATGCGAGACATTCGTAAATTGTGTTTGTTAGAGGGAGTTGTGTAATTTTTGTATATATTGTTTTTCATGTTTTCATTTCGTGAAAATGAGACATGCGTCCTTTTGGTGGTCGGTAATAACCGTGGGATGTAGACGGTTCTTAGGGGCCGGTGTAATGGACGCAGGTCGCATTTTGGTAGTTCTTGTTTATTTCTTTATCGTATTCGAGAGAGTGGGAATAGTAGCTATGTCGCAATATGTTTGTCTTGCACGCTATTGGCTGAGGCAATCGACCGACGACGACTCTTGTTCTATAGTTAGTTTCTTGTATTGCTCTCGGTTCTGCGTGAGCGGAGACGAGCTGTGATGGTGCAATCTGCAGTCATATGCTTTGCCGGTGTTTTAGGATTTAGTTGAGTGTGTTTTGTAGTTAGTAGATTTTGCTATGTTTATAATGTAGCTAGGGAATCATTATGTTAGGATATAGGATAGTCAGGGATTTATTGTGTATTAATGTTTACTAATTATTCTGTATTTTATTTAGTTATTTAATCCCGGAATCTATCAATATTTGAAATCAAACTCAGACTCTGACACAAACCCAGTGCTCAGTGTGTTAATCACAAACTCATACAAACTCTGTGCGTGTATTATTGAAATTCAAACTTTAGTTGAGCCACAAACTCTATGTGCATTGTGAATGTTATTGCCGTATTCTGTCGTGATTTCAAGCGGAATATTACAACAAAGTTCTTTCAATTCGTGTGATCTTCTGAGGTGTTGGGTTCAAAAGTTCAAGACTGTGAGTGGGGACTTAATGTTACGAGTTTGCATTGCAAATTGTAGGAGAACCGGGACGTGGTACTTGACAGTGGTTGGGTATAAACGTAGCGCAGTTTGAGTCTCCAATTCCGGGCGTTACAAGGATTATTAGATAGATTATATATTGGCGCTCCCCAAGTATGCATACCAAAATGACGCACAACCTGAACCCTAACCTGGTACACATACTAGGTTCAGTTTGTGCGCCATTTTGGGTACACATACTTCGGTAGCACCGGTATATGTGTAGAATTAATTATTCCTTTAAAATCCTAATCAACTTGATTTATTTTTTCTTTTATCAATGCTGGTTTTCACAATTTATAATAATTAAATATTGAGAACATAAATATTTCCTGGGTCAGTTATATCAGAGTTATTTTATTTGCCACTTCAACAATGAGTGCATGTAATAAGTACAGTATCAAAATGGCAGGTGTGTGAAGGATGGATTACTCCGCCATCTAAAATAAAGAAAGCTTAGGTTTGAGTTGTGCGAAAAACTTCGGGTGAACCCTTTTGATATTAATTAATCAAATCGGATGCCTCTTGAGCGGAAGGCGATGCTGCTAGGCTTTGAAAATGGTATCATTTATTTTACAAGTGTATTTTGACAAATAACGCCATATTCGCTAATTTATTATCGAAAGAGGCCATTTGCGCCATGATAATATCCTAATTTCTAAAATTGAGAAGGCTTAGGTTCGAGTTGTGTGAAAAACTTGAGGTAACTCTCTATAATTATATGATATTAAATAATAAATTCTGACGCCTCTTGGGCATTAGGGAACGCTGCTGGGATTTGAAAGTTGCCTAAATAGGCTTTTTTGATCTTTTTAAATTGTAGAATTTCGTAGTTTTATTGGAACCATTTTTTAATATTAGGTGTATTAATGACAAGATTTCACATAATTTTGGAAATTGTCATCTCTTGACAAAAAACTATATAACGATAATATATTATAGGACATAAAATAAACTGACTTCTGATTTCAGCGCTAGCGAGAAATATTAAACAAAACCATTTTTTTACGTTCTGACTGTTGCATGTATTGATGAATTTGCGATATACTACAAAATGCATGTGAAACTTCCTAAATTACCAAGATATATTATAATGAAGTTTAGCGATTGTTGCGTAATACAATACACAATTTGAAACGAGGTAAAACACGTTCACGGGTACGAAATGTTTTAATAACTAACATGATTTTAAAATATGTTCTAAGTCCTACAAGAATGCACGGGGCACATGGTTGGATTAACACTTAAGCAAAATAAACACGCGCATAAAGCATCACGAAAAGGGCACCATAGAAATTTTCGGTATCTCAGTGTGTAAATCGAGTTGATCAGACCTCAACCTCAACATTGGCTCAGTTGATATTGATTATTTCTCTTTCCCCCGTACCATCTTACACCTCTGTATAAATAAATTGCTGGCATGAGAACTATTTCCAAAAAGTGTCACGTAAATTAATCATGACTTAGCTTTTAATTAGCAGTTAATACCGGAATCTATACAGGTGACATAAAACACTAGTTTCGTTATTCAATCAATCAATTTTACTTTGGTAACTCTGAAATGAACAAAACAACAACAAATAGAGAAACAAAATACAGAGCACCTGAAGGACGGACATAACTTAATGAAAAAGTTTAAAACGTACAAGTACCCGTCCTTTAAAAACATTCAAATGAACACAATAAAATAAAGACACGATATAAAATCGGGCAAGACCTTTTAAATCAATTTAGGAAGTGAGACGCTGATCAAAAGAAGATGCTTTATTTTCGTTCAAATTAAAAGCATTTTACAAATATTTTATTTTGTGGTTATTCGTAATCGTCGCCGCAATAAAAGAAAGCTACCATGAAAGAATAACAATCAGCACCGACAAGTAGAAGGCCTCCCTTCAACCTTCGAGGATGTTTTTTTACTTTACTATTTTATAATATTTCACAATTGCTATCATATATTTTGAGACAATCTAGTCTAGGCGGTCATGTCAAAAAATCTATAAAGAAATTGTGTTTAAACAAAATTAAAATTAATACCTGGTAGACTGATAATTGTGTCGAAATTTAGTTTATCGCTGTCGACGGACTAAATGGCAGTCGCACTTGACGACAAACAGCCGGAATTTATAGCCGTACCAAAAGTGCATGTGCCGTTAATAATTACTCCAATTCCACTGTATCATTTAAAACTGGGCACGTAGTTTTTTTTGTTGATATATTTCTTCATAATTACAATGTAATATTAAAAATGTCAATATAAAAATTTGACAGCGAAAATAGTCAAATTGATTGAGCTAGTTTGACTGATAAATAGCTACAAACAGGTGAATCCTACTTCCGTATGGTTCATAGCTCACGATCTCTCCAGACAAAAACTAAATTGGAAAGTAGTATTCCAACTTATTTTTTGAAACATTCTGGACCATATCAAAAAAGTAAATATATCGGAAATATCGGCCTTATTCTAACCGATACCGATACATGGCCGATACCGAAAAAAATGGCCGATACCGATACCCGATACATCGGTACATCTCTAATCCTAAGTTGCGGTAAAATCGTAAATATATGCTACTACGGTAAAATATACTTTAATTTACTGGTTATCGTGATGTATTTCTTCCGTATCTGTAAACCTAAATAATGTTCTCTGTGTGAAATTTTGGACTTTGTTTTACACCACCACCCTTCAATGAGCAACTGTAATGTCATCCTTCAATGAACACAAAGTGAGATTTAACGCACAGCTGCGCAAAATTAGAAGGTTTGCTATTAGCTCAACAGGGGTCATACGAGTACAGTCTGCATATGACACAGAAAATTATGCTGCATGATGCGCGCGGTATCGCGAGGTAAGCAAGCAGGTACGTAGAATGTGTGAAAAAGATATTAAAAATTGGATGATACTGAATTAATGGAACATACAATGACGATTATATTGGCTGGTAATGTGCGATATAAACTTAGTTTAGTTAATAGCAAGAAAAGTGGGAGAACTACATTGGTTGGTATAGATATCGACCAGTACCTAATCTACTTTTAGGATGAGTTTGAGTTTATTGTTAAGCTCAACTACCGTAAAACCAGTAAACTTCGGATTATTTCACTACATTTTAATCCACAACTCTGCCGTTTGTTGTCCAATTCGCGTCGAACAGGAAAAACATTGAATTGATGTAATTCTCTGCGTCTGCATATAAATTTTGCGATCGGATCATTTTTTTCTGTCTTAATTGTCTCACTTTCTATGATCTGTCACTACGCAAATAAATAATATCTAACTTCGGATGGTGAATTCCCTCCCTACGTCACCGCAACTAGAGCGAAAAGTGCGTGCGTGAAGACAAAACACGCTTTACGTCGTTGCGCGAATGCCAGATGTTCAATCCACGCCGCGAGTAACGATGATAATGACGACCGTAAAATTTCCGGCGCGGAACTTTCAAGGTGTTTTTATACTAAAAATGTCTTGTTTTATGTTCTCTTATCGTAACTTTAGATCCGAATATTCACCGATCATAGCCCATTTTGTTATATCCGATAATATTTTGACAGCGTTTTTCATACTCCACGTCATATATAATCGCACGATTGGATCGTTTTGTTTTTATGTTGTGGTTGTCCTTCGTCATGTTCTTCTTTTACCTATCGCTTTTCTACTTGTTTACTGGACCAATTGCTTTGAAATTTTTAGTGCGAGGGTCTCAAACTCGCGGCCCGGGGGCCAATTGCGGCCCGCAGGATGATAGTTTGTGGCTCCCACCTTGGTATCAAAGTTTAATGTTAGTGCGGCCCGCAAGTCACTTAGCTCAGTTAGCATGATTAATTCAATATAGCAGCGCTTCCCAAACTGTGTTCCGCTGAACACTAATGTTCCGCGAGCATCTTCCGAGTGTTGCGTGGAAAAGGAATCAAAAATGCATCTAAATCAGTCGCCATGGCGATCTGAGAATCATGAAGTTGTTGCCCAACCGACCGTTTAAAAATCGTGTCAACGTCGGCCTAAAGTGGACTAATTAAGTTAGGGTAGAGGCATTTTTGTTACCTGGTTTTACTTAAAAAAGCTGGAAGTTTGTCGCGCATTTTCAACTCGCCACGTTGAAACCATTGGGAACCCTACACAGGGTTGCCAGACCCCAGCGATCAAAAAAAGCCAAATCAAGACATAAAAAAAGCCAACGATTTTACTAGGTACAAAAGTCCCACGATTTGTCAGATTTTAAGCCCTTGGCAACGTACTGATGATGATGTAGAGCCATCAGTTCATTCAGTGAGGCACACAAATAGAAAGTAAAGTTCCTATAGAACTGTAGAAAGTAAAATGAATATCAAGCGGGCAGCATTATTTTACCATTCAATATATACAATACAGGGTGCCGCTTCAGTCTGTCAGTATGTAATATACCTACAATATGTTTCTACTTAAACTTGTGCTACACCTTAAAAAAAATTCTCCCGATATCGTACTTTACTATTAAAAATTTTTTTACTTTTTAAATTATGAACCATCAATTTTATTAAAAAATTATCTATCCCTCTGCCGCTCACAGGTGGGCCACTGATATCTAATTCAGTAATTTTAGCGTAGTTAATCACATCGTTACTGCAATTGCAGAATTAAACTAAAGCTGAATACTCACATAAACCATATCAGGCATAATGAAATTAGCTTACACAACTATTTTTTGGAAACAGAACGTAAACTGACAAATAACACGCAAAACTATAAAAACGAGGCAATGTTTACAACCCTGCTTGAACATCTGTCTGAGCAGCTGCAGAAACTGCACTTATTTCTTATTGGGTATGGTTAAGAGTTAATGTAACAAACAAGGGGATCGATGCTCCAGGAAATTCTAATGTTAAGTAGCTAAGTACAGGTAATAGGCTATTATTGTTCAGTTGTTACACACTAAATATTGTATTTCATATGATTTTAATAATAGTCACTAGAATAGACTTGAAAAACGCCAAAAAGCCAAACGGAAATTCTGACGCCAAACGCGTTTGAAAAAAGCCAAAAATGGAAAATTTGGCGCTAAAAAAGCCAATATGGCAACCCTGCCCCTACATTGCACCGTTTTCCCTTATCAATTTAACCCTTTAATTTTTGGTGTTCCGCGAGGTGATATAAAAAGTGTAAGTGTTCCGAGGCCGAAAAAGGGAAACTCCGTAATATAAGATATAGTCACGTAGGGCAAAAAAATTCCATCTATCCCCTGAAAGGATTATGCGGTGCGGTAACCTACCAGTACCATCCATACCTGTAGGCCTGATATTCGATCGCGGGACAGCCTGAAATAATTTTAAAACAGTATTCCATGATTTTTGACGTCACAATCACTAACGCTTAGTTTTATCTCGATACATTGTAACCATGTTTCCCATGTGGCGAAACATCACTGTCCATCGGCTAAGTGCTCGATTGAAACATCAGCGCAACAGTTATTACAAGATGGAATTTTATAATTTCGCACATCCCGTAACGTGTCGTTGGAAGTGAAGTTTCAGTAAACAGAAAGGTTGGTGATGAGCACAGACAATTTCAAAAAACTGGAAAATGCAATATTTCTTTGTTAAGCATAGGAGCATTCTGACATGTTTTATCTGCACAGTTAGTTGCAGTGCACAAGGAATACAATTTAAACGAGTTGCTAAGCTTTTATTGTGGAAAATCTGATGCGGCCCGGACACCTCCAGACTCTGCATCAGCGGCCCCCAAGTAAATTGAGTTTGAGACCCCTGTTTTAGTGGGTAAAGTTTGATTTTTTTTACCAGAAGGCTATTACCTAATCCGTCAAACGTGACGCTGATTCCAAAAATTCTTGCTACTAGAAAATCGGAAGTCTTTTGAGGTTACCGTTACTCGAAATTTTAAATAAAAGGTAAACTACAGCACTACTGCTCCGCGGAGTGTCAATATCTTTGTAGAGTGTGGTATCTACTGTTAGAAGTCTATATATTTGAGCATAGCTCTCTTGTCTTTTAATCAAAATGTAAAAAACCACATTTTGCTGGCAAAATTAGTTAAAATAGAAAAATGGTTAAGAATGGGGGAGAACCTGTTATCAATAAATAAAACGTCATGGTAACAGAAAACGTAACGCCATAATACCCGTTTCGCGAGGACGGGAGAAGACATATTTCCAGATCTCGGTGGCCTGCCCGCTCGGTACGCTTGAGGGCGATCACTCACCAACCTACCTCAAATGTGAAGAGTTGAACGAGACATTGAATGCTGTGTACATTATTCTTCAAAAGCAAAAATATCATATATATAGAATATCTTAATATAAAATACCATCTTATGTGTACCTCGAATCATTCAGGATTAGATCAAAAAGCTAAAAATATCGGTATACATCTCTAACAGGAATACTATAAGCGCGACACTATTATTAACTTATTGTAGTAATGCCACATTGTGTCAAAAGCAGTGGCGGCGCGTCAATAGGGCCAACCGGGGCAATAAAAAATATTCGAAAAATACGTCAATATCGGTTGCACAGACTGTCTATACTAGCCATATTCTCCCGACATGGTTCATTTTTCGCTCGAAAAGCCTTCGCCGAACGTCGACGGGGCGACGCCGATTTTGCCCCGGTTGCTCATTGTATATCGTATTCTCTCTTTTATCTTCCACTCGCCGCGTTTGTTTTCTGTTTCTTTTACTAAATCATCGGGGCTAGCCCCGAAATTATGACGACACAATGCCGACGTTTCTTACAACAACGTGTTGACATATTCACGCATTCCTTCTCGTTCGTTGGTTGCTTAAAGAGTTGATAGTTCCCTCGCCTTCGTTTTTGTCGCTCGTTTCGCTATTTGAATCAGTTAGAGACCTTTAGTCCATTTGATTTCGATTTTCCACATTCCTTTTGAGCTCCTCACTTCTTTCCGGCTTCGCATTTCTTAGCTTTAGACCTCATAATGAGTAAGGTTGATGCACTACTTCGCACTTCGTTTTCGCAGCTGCCGCTGGAACAAAAATTAGAGGTACAACGTCTTGGGCCTTATCAACCAAAAAATTGTTCACTGGAACAATCCCATGACGGAGGAAAGCGTCGGCGTACATTCTGCGCAGAAACTTGGTATAAAAAACACGAATGGTTGTGTTACAGCGAGGACAAAAATGCACTTTTTTGTTTTTATTGCCTACTTTTTGCTACCGCCCGTGACTCACGTTGGTGTAAATTTGGTTTTAGAGATCTTAAACATCTTTCCGAGCGTGCCAGGGATCATCAATCTTCTATGGAGCATCTGGACAATGCAGTAAAATACCAAACATTCGGAAATGTTAATATTGCAGCACAGTTGGATGAAGGACGCGCGGTTTCTATTCGTCGGATAGATGTTTTGAAGTTCATTGGTTGACACGAGCTGTCCCTCCGTGGGCACGATGAACGGGCTGGCTCTTCTAATAGAGGGGTATTTTTGGATATGGTGGAATACACCGCATCCCTAGATACAGTATTGAGAGATCATCTTGATGCCGCAACTGTTTCGAAAGGGACATCCGAAAAGGATATCCAAAATGATTTGCTCGACTCAATGTATAAAATTTATTTACAACATTTGGCTCTGGAAATTGAGAATTGCCAGTTCCTTTCGATTCAGTCTGACGAGACAACTGACATCACGTGCGTTTCCCCACTGGATGTGAGTTTTCGGTTTGTGAAAGATGGTAAACCTACCGAGAGATTTCACAGCTTTGTACCAATCGTTGATCGCACGTCTTGCGGGATATCGGCTGTACTGAAAGAAGTGTTACAGCCTTACAACGCGAAGTCAAAATTGATAGCTCAAACTTATGACGGCGCGGCAGTCATGAGTGGGTCGAAACACGGTGTTCAACACCGTGTGGTGAGTTTTCATTTTTTCTCCACAATATTCTATCACGTGGATGTATTATACGGCGCATTGCAGTCAAGGCTAATGGATGGAGCGTCTGTGCAGTCGTGTATTTCAGACTTCTGCTATGCTGTATCTCGTATCCGGGAAACAATAAAATACGACGACACATGGAGTGCTTCTTTACGCCGCGGGCAAACAACGCAGCGATTGATTTTGTCTGCAAAGGAATGCTGTGACATTCTGGTGAATCAAATAGGCGATCGTCTGCGCACTGAACACCTTGTCGCGTTCTCTTTGATGAACACCAAAAAATTTTCAAAATTTGCACGTCAATTTCCCATCCATTTGTTGGCTACTGTCTCCAAATTTTACCCCATGATAAACGTGGGTAAATTGGAAAATGAATTGCGATGTATATACACCAATCAGACTTTTTTGAACATCACATCAACTTGCGCGCTCTATGGGTTCCTCATAGATAACACTCTAGTAACTACCTTTGCGGCGTCTGCAAAATTTCTGGACATCATTTTGACGACGCCTATTTCTTCCGCCGACGCAGAGCGAACATTCAGCACGCTGGAGCGTATTAAAACGTATCTCAGAAACACAATGAACCAAGATAGATTAAATTCCTTGGCTGTTTTATCCATTCACAGAGACGTTATTTCTGGGATGCATGACTTTAATCAGAGCGTTATTGAGCATTTTGCTTCCAAGAAACCGCGGCGTGTTGCATATATGTTCAAGCAGTAGAAGTCTAGCAGCATATATATCTATGAGTGAGCGACGCATGTCCTTATCTTTGCATTAACTTTCCTTTCTTCATAGTAACGTTTTAAACCTTATTTTAGGTTTTGTCTGCTTTCCCGAAGTTTCTGTTAATATGTCATTGTATTTATCTGGATAAATATTGCCTTTCCTTTTGAAAGAGGTTTCAAAATAAACTATGTCTATATTTATTAATCCCTTGACTTGGACCGGTTTTAAAGACACTTTCTTATCGTTAAAAATTGTCGCTTTTGCCGATTGGTTGTTACCGATGGAATGGTTTTTATGCTCATAAAATGATGGGAGAACTTACAGCGCTCATCCTGTCCCCGTAGATGGGGGTGACTTGGTCCCGCAGTAGCTTGCCCCGGTTGTCAAAATGACCACGCGCCGCCACTGGCAAAAGCATTAAATTATGTGACGAACTTATCAGGCAGCAGTGCGTAAACTCTAGTATATTGAGCGTTCATGAGAGAATTACACTCAGGAATCAAACCATATGGATGCAAATCCTGTGGGAAGTGTTTCGCGTTGTCCGGAACTTTAACATAATATCTGTCAACTTTTTATCATCCATGGGACTATGTTAAAATCGCACTTACGTCAGTTACGTGTGACATATGCTACCCATGCGATTACAGTCCGGATATGACACAGGAAATTATACCACATACGTCAGTAATAAGCTTCGTGTGGTTCCAATTTTTAAACGGTTGAGTCAAGCAGACGTTTTATTTTTCATGCTCACGCGGTATCGCTAGGTAAGCAAGCAGGTAAATTACGTGGCTTGTATATAAAGATATTAAAGTATAATTTGCGATGGGAACTTTATTAGTGCTGAGAAGAGTGTGAGAGCTACATTGGTATAGATATCGGCCATTTGCAAATAATTGCTAGAAAAAAGATTCGCCGTTGTTGAATTGTTTGACTACCCGAAAATGATATTTATGGATTCTCAAATGAAATGCAGAACTGGTATGTCGCAAAGCACCACATTGACAGTATTTTCTGAAGGTTTTGAATCTTCAGGTACTCCTATACATTTTTTTATTACATCAATTCAATCTTATCTCTGATTTTACATTTATGAAAACGACTTGGAATCGGAATGCTATAACTTTGTGAATGAAATTCTGGTCTATGTTCAAAATGAGCTATGTGTCTTACAGGTAAGTTTTTGTTTGTTTTATGATAAAACATGGTTGGCAAAAGTCGTATGTTGTTGGATTCGTTCAAATCAAAAGAATATTGAAAATTGTAGTTTCGTTTACCAAAAGCTTTGCAGCATAGTTCGAGCATGTTTCCTAATTCTAATGATGTACAAAAGTGTATAGCGCTCATGATTACGGCCTTGTACGTACAGAAAATCATATTTTGACTAACTTGTTGTTATTATTGACGTCACATCCCCTCATTTTAAATCTGGTATGGTTAACAATATTAATATTCCGTGCTTCATTGTATTTAATTCTTATTTAAGAAATCAAGCGCATATTATTGGTATTCATATAAAATATAATGATTGGTTGAATAACTCGTTACTTATACCAGCGGTGTGCAACATTTTTCGCAGAGGGGCCTCCATTTCCGCACTTCCATTTAACATGGCTTTTTATTAGTTGCCCAAAATAGTGTCTTTTTGTTATTGATCTTTTGGCATTATTGGGAGTTCTTGCAGAAATGATGAGGTAAAACACATAATATTCTGGAAACTGTTTTATTCAAATTTATTGTCACACGGAATTTAGACAAATTCAGTGAGAAATTTGCTGCTGGTTTCTATCACGACTACTTTTATCCAAATTTGTTTCAATTGGAATGCCAGCAATTCGATATCTATTTTCCAAGTCTTCGTCTTTCAGGCGGTTTCATGATGCTCATTTTAGAAAAAAAATCTTTCAGTCGAAAAGTAACATATTTGATGCTTTGACCTTTTTCAAATGTGAAAAGTTGTCTTGGTTGAGATGTTTTCGGTTAAAATCGCCACGGTTCATTTCTAAATAATTTGCCGTCAAATCTTATTCCAAATTAAATTTAGACAAAATCTACTGATAAGTGGGAACTGAAACTTATTTAACCTTTGTTTCTCTTAATATTGCAATTTTTTCAAATTGCTAATTGCCTATTCTTCGCTCGCTGCTCAGTAAGTGACAGCTTTGTGAATCGCGTTGTTCGCTTCGCTGTTAGGACATTGTAACGTCATAGATGATAAATTGGACTCGGATATGAGCTTTGAAACGCAAAGAGAACCAGATTGAACTAAATTAAAAACTCGATTCGGTGAACGCACACCATTCATAATTGACTCTTCTCCGCGGGCCGTACTTTGCATACCTCTGGTTTATATTATTATTGATTATGGCTATTATTGATTATGGCAGTGCTTCCCAACACGAGTCCGCGGTGTCGAATGAGTCCGCAACGAGCCAGAAATTTACTGCGGGCCGCAAACGTTTTTGCGAAACTTAACTATCAGCCAAGTTGCGATTCACGTTAGAATTTTCACAAAACATAAAGAGCAAGTTTATTCACATAACATTAATCGTGTCAATAAATAATGGTTACTGAGTAGTGCTGGGCATATATTCGAATATTCTACGATTAGAATAGCAATTACTATTCGAAAATTGGTAACAAGTGGCGCGACAGGTCACTTGCGCGTCGCTTAATCAAACGATTGGATTTCACAACTCACTTGGCGGATTTCCGACGAAAACACACGAGTCTGCACCAACTCTGGCTCGATCTAACTTTGTGGGCCTAGCACCAACTACAGACGACAAAACTGTTGGATCTATTTTGTTCCCTCCATATAGGTTGTTACCAATGCTGGTGAAGGCTTGTACATGCTTTGGCTCAGCGGAAAATTTTTTATTCCCCTCAATGTTGGTTAGTCCAACGATATGGCAACAAGCACCAGTAGTTCTGATGAATATGTAACAATTTTTAAACCAGTTTATCACTATAACATCATTAGTCTTGTAATTTTATGTGGTATGTATTCGATCATAATACCTCAATAAACCTGTTGAATCTAACCTTTCGATAGTATATTTGCACCCATCTTACTGAGCTAATAAATCTGTGTTTCTATGACACAACAGAAACTTAGTGCCCTCAACGTGCCTAGCATGTACAAATTGCATCAGAGACTTGGTGACTATCAAGCGACACCACTATTTGAAGATGATGTGGTGGCAGAGACTCCTGAACTTATCTATAGCACTTGGCTTTGAAATCTAGCGTTGAACCAAGATTGACGACTGAACCATCACGACTGAATCTGAAAAAAATATTCAACTGTTCATAATTACAAATTGCTGTAGTTTGTGCAATGTTTCCAAGAATGTATCTAAAAGACTTGTTAAACTGCCCTTTCATTTCTATACTAAACCCACCAATTCAGTCCTAACTTGGTCGCTATCTATTAGTCTATGAACCATGGGATACGGTACCGGTAGTCACGCAGGTCTCCCAGTCCTCTGACATTCTTCAACCATATATGTTTAAGTATCATCTTTCAATGAAAAGTTTTGTATCCTTCTCCAGCTGGTGGAAAGAAAAATTCTTGGAGAACCAAGTCATAGAAAAAGCATCCCTGAGTGATTCCATTTTTGTATGTTAAATAAGCTTTTGGAACTAAGTTATGTACGGTAACGGCAATGTGAAGGCGGAATAACGTTAATAATAGATCACTTGACAATATGGTATAACTTTAGAGGCACGAAAATACCGCCATCACCAGTGAAATGCCATTCGAAGGCCTTTAAAACGAGCAACGTACCAGTTTATCGCCCTACACAAGTCTGAATATTCGCAATGTTTGTCTGAGCGACCAAAATCAAAACAATAAAGATCGGATAAAGGTCCATTGGTTCTTTACACAGAGTACGATTGCAATAAACGTACCTTGAGTCCGCAAAGGTTTTCGCCGGTGAGAAAATGGTCCGTGAACAGAAAAGGTTGGGAAACGCTGGATTATGGACACGCAGATGGAAAGGAATAACTTTAGTGATCAGAATGAAATTTAGGTTACAAGCTTTAACAGACATGTTGAGAATATCAGACTGAAATTTATGAATACTATAATCGCCACGCTTTTCAAATGCATAGAGGCAAATTGTGGTATCCGTTACCTTGCGCACGAAGTATGCGATGAAAATATTTAGTGTAAAACGAAGATTCGGGCAGTTAATATACTATACGTGGCCATAAATAAAAATATTTTGTATTTATTTCCGTTAAAAGCACCAAATTATGGGCCTAATTCAAAAAATTATGAAATTGTTGGCTAAATTTAATTGCCTGTGCTCTTGATTGTTTGGTTATAGAGGCATTCGTCTGGGTGATAATTCGATGTTTATTTGAGATAAATAGGCTTGGCATGGATGTACATCGAAAATGATGCAATGAACTACTTTTTAAGACTAGGTGGTTTTGGCATGAATAAAATGTACGAATTTGCCAGTTGTGACCTACTAAACTACGATGTATGAATTTAACTTGCTTATACTCTTGGTAAAAGGTGGCAGTTTGTAAATTATTTCAAATTTATTGTTAAAAGTGGGTTATCATGCGAACATTTTTGTGGAAGATTTGATTCTATATAATTTTTTGAGATCTTTGACGTTTACCGCTTGCATGAAGTGGACCTAGTTTTCTACTTCTGAATTTTTAAAAACCACTTCAGAAAAAATCGACCGCAGTTCGGAAACGGCCTTTGATGACGTAGTAGTAAGAACTCATTCCAGATCTTACCTTTGACCTCTTAATAAATTATGTAGAATCAGATTTGCTACAGAAACGTTTGCGTGATAACCGACTTTTAGCGAAAACTTCATTCAATCTCGACTCTCCCTCGGGTCTGATGTTCACATAACACAAATCTTGTTCGTCTGTAAAGGTTAGAAAATGAAGACAAATGCAGCGTATAATAGCCACGTGGAAACTTGTGCTGAAAATAAACTTCATGTTTGCGAGCAGCGTGGGAAGTCTTTCAAGACAGAAAGACATTTTCGGTTGCATACGAAGGTCACATAGAAGAGGAAGTCAATGTTTGTGCTTTTTGTGGGAAATGTTTTACAACGTCCGGCAATTTAAAGGTTCATGAGCGAATTCACACAGGAGTAAAATGCAAATCTTGTGGAAAATGTTTTACGAGTGCATCATATTTGAATATTCATACCCGAATTCACACCGGCGAGAAGCCATTCACTTGTAAACATTGTGGGAAATGTTATACAAGGTCGGGTAATTTAAAGGAACATGAAAAATCGCATACAGGAATCAAACCTTATGCATGCAAATCCTGTGGAAAATGCTTTACAAGAGTCAACACTTTGAATGTTCACAACCGAATCCACACCGGGGAGAAGCTGTTCACTTGTAAGCATTGCGGAAAAAATTCTACAACGCCGCATAATGCAAGAGTTCATGAAAAAACGCACACAGGAATCAAACCACATAAATGCAAATCCTGTGGAAAATGCTTTGCAAGAGTCCACACTTTGAATGTTCACAACCGAATTCACACCGGGGTGAAGCCGTTTGATTGTCAACATTGTGGAAAATCTTTTACAACGTCGGGTAGTTTGAAGGTACGAGAGAATCCACACAGAAATTAAACCATATAAATGCAAATCCTGTGGAAAACGTTTTACGAAAGCCTCACATTTGACTAGGCATACCCGAACTCACACCGGGGAAAAGCCATATGATTGTAAACATTGCGGAAAATGTTTTTCCACAAGTGGAAATTTGAAAAATTCACATCTTAATTCACACTGAAGAAAAACCATTCACTTGTGAGCATTGCGGAAAATGCTTTACAGACAGTGGGAGTTTGAAAAGACATATCCGAATCCACACCGGCGAAAAACCTTATGCTTGTGAACATTGCCGAAAATGTTTCAGAACGTCGAGTAATAAGAATAAACATGCACTAACTCATACTAAATCAGTAAATACGAAATAATTTGCTAGTAAGTTTCAGTCACAAAAAATTAATATAAAGAGACACCTGATAATGGAGTTGACATCGCATTCCCGTTTTGATTTTTGGGAAACATGATGAAATAAATATGAAAGTAATTTGAGACAAACAAATTATTGCGACTCAGAGAAAAAAATATTGGCAATTTAATGAAGTGAACTCAACCCATAGATCAATAAAAACCCTCAAATTTGATAGCTTTTACTCGCATTAATAGCATATGACAATTTAAAAACGCGTACATGTCTTGAATTTAATAAGTTTCGTATACCGAATTTGACACTCAAAAACACCAATTCGAATTATCATTCCTAATTCGTAAAATAATTATAATAGTGTGGTTGATTGCATTTTCGACGGATATTCCTTTAACTTTTTTTCCTAACAATCTGCCATTTATACTCGTTAAACATTGAAACAGTACTTCGTTGGAACGTATGTTTAATCGCATTTGTTTGGGACTTATTTTTCGTTGTCGCTGCTTGAAGACCTTTCGAGGTACCTCGCCACTCCTGTCACACAATTTAACTTGGTCTTTTTTGTTTGCTTTATATTTACCTCGTGATGTAACTATATTGTATTAACAAATAAATGATGACTGATTGAATGTTTTGATTTGTGGGATTGGATGTTATTAGTACGTTCATTGTTTCAACTTTTGCAAGAAATATAATACAGTGAAATGTGTTATGTCGTATTTTTTGCATAGGTTCATTTCGCGGCAAAATTGGGCGAAGGCGCGCTTTGTTGTCCGTTATTTCATGGAAAGTCAATTGTCTGCCTAATCAAACATCTGCAAAATAGAATTAAGCAAGATGAAATCACGCAACCTTTAAGAAATAATTCCGCAGTTTTCTATTGCTTCGAAGATTAATTCAAAGCTTTATAAACCAACCGTAGAGTTTAATACAATGAAATCACGCGACTGAATGAAAAATCATCAAATTCAAAATCATTAAAAATCGAGCATTGCCTGGCGCTTTCCCCGTCATTATCACCACAGCAATCGCGTGTCCGGTTCTTATTTTTTTCACTAGCTTTAGTTATGAACGCCAAGTCAATTCAACAAAGTCGCCTTATTGGTCTTCGATTAGATGGCTTCATATTATAAGTGAAAGATCACTTATGCGCACTAGACAAATTTCCGTTTCAATGTAAATCAGACCAGCGAAACAATATCCAGCAATCGCCGGTCCCCAATGACCGATATGACTAGCTTTGAAGACAAAATTTTAATAAAATAATTTTAATAAAAAAGTTAGTTACAAGAAGATAGGTAGGTATACGCTAACTATCCAATTTGATTGATAGTACGCTGAATTTAAAAACACTTTAAGAAACTCAAGTCTGTACACAAGAAAACCCGACATCACAACACACGTCCCTCGTCGCGAAAGGTGATGGTGACATGGTCAAATTACTGATGAATGAATAAATAGGTTAAATCATCAGGTCCGCCGTATCTTATTGACTTCCGAACTGTAGTGTTACGACTGTTTGAAAATTGCAAGTCGTATTGTCTTATAAAACGGTACTTGTCGCGAAAAAGCCGCGCTAGTTGTAATTATTTCGTCACAGAAATAGGCACACTAGCGTGTCTAATGTATGTTCAGTAGCAGTAGTTAGGAAACCTATTGGCTAAAATATCTCGTGTATATTTAGGATATGTGTCCTAAATATAACTTTAACCGGCGTACGATATCTTCATTACTTATCGATTTTAATTGGTAAGTATGTTGATTGGTAGGTATTTGTCTGTCTGTCTGTTAGATGCACGCGATATCTCACAAAAGCGAGATTGAATCTGCTCCAGATTTTGCATGTGCATTCATCATATGTAAGACCAAAAGCCCATTGATTTTGGATGAATTGTGTCGTATAATTAGCGAGTTATTAATTAATTAGTGATGGGACACAAGGTGTCACTATGGAGTGAGAGCGCTGTTTTGGGGGATCCCCTAATCTTTGATCGATAAGTCTTCGGTCTCTGACCGATATTCTCGTTATCTCTTTGGTCTTCTTCTCGTTGTTCGGGTATGTACTACTATGTATGCGCTCGCCCCCAGTAGACAATAGATGACGGCAGACAAACGACAATTCTTCTTTCGACAACATCAAGGTTGTACTACAAGACTGGTTGCTACAAGACTACATCTTGCAAGACTACCTAGTACTACAGCGAAAGCTAACGTTATATACAGACTTTCAACGATAATTATGTCTCTCCCAGGATTCCAACACAATCATATTTTTAAAGCCTTGTATAAGGTTTTGATCTATAAATCGATATACCGAGGATAACAATGGTCAATCCAATTATTTTCTGGTTGACATCTGATTGATGTTATTTTCAAATTGGACAAATTTGGTCAATACTCATATTCAGCCTTTTTCTTAGCTTTTAGAAATGTTCGTCAAAATTACTAATCTCTCCCTATATATATCTAAAATTCATAGGCAACTACGGATGTTAGCAAAACGTCGATAGGTAGATGCCCAATGCCACTTATCTACATCAAACTTCGATAAACCGCGAATAAAGCGCGACGGCACGATTGGGGGTTCAGGGCGCGTTGAAACGCCCGGAGAAAATTTTGAAACTTAGGCACGAAAATAATCTGCAAAATTGATTTTAGATACACCTAGCATCCCAGTTTGTTATGTAATAAAATTAAAAATATTAATAGTTAGGTGATAGAATACCCGAGGAATAAATAACAAGCACGACCTGATAGTGACTAATTAAGTTGCTGAACTAGCATGCGGTCCCGTAGAAATGGCTACTTGTGAGTTGTTTTGTTACACAAAAAACATCCCCAGTTCACATGTATAAAAAAAACGAATAACGCATTCAAAAAATTGTCTGTCAGTCTGAACCGAAGTTTTGATTTGTTAGGTTCATAATTGTGTTGTTTTGAAGACTGATGCTGGAAAACTTATATTTTATATCAGTAGAAATGACTTCCAAAACTTCCCCTTCAATAAACGATGTTGCCGGCTACAATGCAACTGGCTAATAACGTAGATTCACTTTCATTTAATATTTATTTGAACATGCGGGTTTGACGTTTGTATGAATTAAATTTTGAAATACACGCGTCAACTGATCATAATCTGAAGTATGCTTCGTCTTATAATGACGGCTAATGTTGTATTCTTTCAGAACTGGAATATTTTGTTGACCAGGGAGACAAATCGCTGAAGTTTGACTCTAACCAATATAGAAACGAGAATATCGACCGACTTATCGATCGAAAGTTAGGGAATCCCCCAAAACAGAAACTGCGGTTTCGAATTCGATTCATCTGCTCTCACTCCATAGCGAAACCGTGTGTACCATCACTAACTAATTAATAACTCACTAATTATACGACATAATTGATTCTGGTCCGAGATATGATGAATGCATGTGCAAAACTTGGAGCAGATTCAACCTCGCGTTCGTGAGATATCGCGTAACATACGAAAGTGTCAACAGACAGACAGACGAATACATATCAACATACTTACCGATCAAGTTCGATAAGTAATAAGAACGCTGCCATTCATCTGTTTTCATTGTCTAGTTTTCGTTTTGTGACATCTTCAAGGTTTCTTAATATACGGCTGATACTTAAAATACTGTCGTAGGCCTATGTAATTCTAATGCTGGTACGTATACAAAATATACCGATGTAATTGAGTTGTTACGAAATACTCGTGCTTGAACTGCGATAATGGTGTAACAATTGGCGGTATCTGAAACGCAAACACAAAAAGTGTTAAACGTATTAGTATTTATTTGCAGTTCAAAGTTCAACCGTTTGAATATTTCACTTAAGTTCGGGGGCCATTTTAAGTCGTTACGCGGGCCGTAATTGAACTAATTGAACTGCGATAATGGTGTAACAATTGGCGGTATCTGAAACGCAAACACAAAAAGTGTTAAACGTGTTAGTATTTATTTGCAGTTCAAAGTTCAACCGTTTAAATATTTCACTTGAGTTTGGTGGGCCATTTTAAGTCGTTACGCGGGCCGTAATTGGCCCGCGGTTTGGTAACTCCTGATCTACACTGATAACTATGCCATATTCTATATATTTAAATACAATTAGACCTGAGCTGGGAATTACAGTGTGGAATCGCACTTCAAAATTAGGGGAGGGGGTGTTCACCCCCTATAGGGGGTGTAGGGAAATCACCGAATGCAACACCAAGAGTTTACTCCTAAAATATTATAAGTATGTAACTCGTGACTCTGTGGAAATTTTGTTCGACGTTGTTATTGCAAACACAATACCAGTTCTGCGAAATAGGATAAAAAAAACTTTAATGTCCACAGCGGCCCATGATTACTTGAAAAAAAGAATTGGCAAAAATTATTGTTTAATTACGTTAATGTGTCGGCCGGGAAATAATCGCGCCGGATTTCCAAACAATCCAATGCCTTTGGTCGCTCGCAACAAACTCACAGTACTTTTAAGCCAGTTAAGCAAGTGATAGGATTGTGCATGGCTATCTTCCAAAGATGACAATGGTTACATTGTAAAAATTACTTCAAAATTATTATTTATATTTTCAGGTAATATAGTACATTCGAAGCGAACTCAATATACTTTAATATTAATATTTGAATGTTTCATTCTGGACTATATTTTTGGCTTCCACTGCAGTAAAGCAGTAAAGGCATTAAGTGCAAACGAGAGACCGAAGGTTAGGAGATCCCCCAAAACAGCGCTCTTACCCCAGAGTGACACTGTGTGTCCCAGCACTAATTAATACGACATAATTCATCCACAATCAATGGACTTTTGGTCCGAGCTATGATGAATGCACATGCAAAATTTGGAACAGATTAAACCTCGCTTTCGTGAGATATCGCGTGCATCTAACAGTCAGACAATCAAACAAATACCTATCGATAAGTAATAATAGCTGAATTTCACATAGGGCAGTTTTAAATAACTTAATCTCTTCCACGCCTTTTATCGTGCATGGGACTATGTTGAAGTCGCATGCGAGTACAGTCCGGATATGACACAGGAAATTATACTACATACCGAATGGTTCCAAATTTCAAACGGTTGAGTGAAGCGAAGGCTTGACGCGGTGTCGCTGGTTAAAACGCAGTGAAAGGAACGTTTTATTTTTCATATTCACGCGGTATCGCTAGGTAAGCATGCAGGTAAACTGCGTGGAATGTGTATAAAGATATTAAGTGTAATTCGGGATATAAACTTAGTTTAGTTAATGGCGAGAAAGTGGGGAAACTACATTGATATAGATATCGGTCAATGATCTACTTTCAGAATCGGGTTGAGTTTATTGTTTAACTAAACTACCTGGGTTTGTGGTTTTGGTTTCAATTTTTCACTTTCTCGAAATATATTCACCCTGGCTTAAATGCATAAAACATAAATGCGCTAGCTATAATAATGGGAATTGGCAAAATACATACAGCACATTTTTAGTTAAGATATGGGCGTTTAAAACTTTTGTCCGAAGTTAGGAACTGTCCGACGTTCGGCGATTCGACGGCAGTTGCGAGCTCCTCTACTACAATGTATTACCTCATGTGATGAAATTTAATCAGCACCACCTGATGTGGCCAACGTGCCACCATTGCCAAGCGAAGATGTTAATTGTCACGTGACAAAGCAATTCTTGGATTTTATTTGGTTAGCGATGGACCTTTCCCCGAGCATCGACTTCCTTGTTTACTCTGTGACATTGGCCAATCAGCAAGATGCAAAAAGTGACGTAACAATGCTCCCTTTTGGATTCCGCTCAGACACTTGTCTCACTCAGACAGATTTTCAAGCGTTGTTGTAAACATTACCTCGTTTTCGCGTTTTTGAACTCTATTCGTTAGTTTTCAGTTGTGTTTCGGAAACTTAAATAAAAAATCAGATAATTCAATGATCACTATGTCTTCCTAGGAGTTTTAATTTAAATGCAGTAAGAAAAATTAGTGTAGAAATAGCTGTGATACCCTAGCCTGAAACTCTTTACCGGTACTTTTAAAAAACAGATTGTTGTGTGCGATGAATCATAATGATGGTTTGAAACACATACCCCATTTATACAGGCGCCAACTCGCAAATACACTACTGAAAGGCCCTGAAAATTTTCAATGGTAAAGTATAGGAAGAATTTTCCGGGGGTCAAAGGTCGGGGAAAGGTCCATTAGCGTGCGTTTGCATGATTGCTGCTTGTTGTTGTTATATTTTTAGTATAGTAGTGATGGATTATATGGAATATTATATCTGATGGAATTATCTTGATATTACTGGTATATATGTTTGTTCACTTACGGTACACAATATATCTTTATTTATATTTAATTTATTTATTATTCACATATTGAATAATCCACATTGTGGATCCATTTAAAAAAAAAATGTATAGTAGTGATGTTTATGTTAATAAAATACTAGAAAACGGATTAAATGAGTTTTCCTTGGATGTTTTCATTACACTTTAGCTTCCTTATACCCCTTATTAACAGATGACAGTGTATCGCTCTAAATTTAGTTATTTCGATCTATACATTAAAATTCAAAAAGTAAATAATTACTCTGAATTTCTTCAGGTTATCATCTACTGTACCGTATATCTTGTCTGACTGTAAAAAAGTCGCAAAATGAAAACCATCTCTACAACGTTTGAGAGCCACAAGGAAACCTAATCAAAATAAATTACATGTTTGCAAACATTGTGGGAAGTCTTTTAAGGCAAAAAAGGATTTACAAATACATACAAGAGTGCATACCAGAGAAAAAACCTATGCTTGCGATTTGTGAGGAAAATGTTTTATGCCGTCAACTAACTTGAGTGTTCATATGCGAATCCACACAGGAATGAAACCATATACATGCAAATTTTGCCGGAAATGTTTCACATCAAATGGCGATTTGAAAAGACACATTTTAACTCACACCGGAAAAAAATCATTCACTTGTAAACATTGTGGAAAATGTTTCAGACAGGGTGGACATTTGAAAAGACATATTTTATCTCACACCGGAGAAAAACCATCCACTTGTAAACACTGTGGAAAATGTTTTGCAGAAAGTGGAACTTTGAAAAGTCATATTTTATCCCACAGCGGAGAAAAACCATTCATTTGTGAACATTGCGGAAAGTGTTTCAGCCAGAGTGGAACTTTGAAAAGACATATTTTAATTCACACCGGGCAAAAACCATTCACTTGTAAATATTGCGGAAAATGTTTTACCGAAAGTGGACATTTGAATAGACATATTCTAACTCACACCGGCGAAAAACCATTCACTTGTGAACATTGCAGAAAATGTTTCACAGATAGTGGAAATTTGAAAAGACATATTTTATCTCACACCGGAGAAAAACCATTCACTTGTAAACATTGTGGAAAATGTTTTGCAGATAGTGGAACTTTGAAAGGTCATATTTTATCCCACAGCGGAGAAAAACCATTCATTTGTGAACATTGTGGAAAGTGTTTCAGCCAGAGTAGAACTTTGAAAAGACATATTTTAATTCACACCGGCGAAAAACCATTCACTTGTAAACATTGCAGAAAATGTTTCACAGATAGTGGAAATTTGAAAAGTCATATTTTAACTCACATCAGGGAAAAACCATTCACCTGTGAATATTGCAGAAAATGTTTCAGCCAGAGTGGAAATTTGAAAAGACATATTTTATCTCACACCGGAGAAAAACCATTCACCTGTAAACACTGTGGGAAATGTTTTGCAGACAGTGGAAGTTTGAAAACACATATCCGAATCCACACCGGCGAAAAACCTTATGCTTGCGAACATTGCGAAAAATGTTTTACTCAAAGTGGGAATTTGAAAAGACATACTTCAATTCACACAGGAGAAAAACCTTATGCTTGTGAACATTGCGGGAAATGTTTTATAACGTGGAGTAATATGAATAAACATACACTAATTCATACTAAATCATTAAACACGAAATAATTTGCTAGCAAGGTTTAGTCACAAAACGAAATTTAAATGGACACCTGATAAAGGGAAATAACCATGCTGGGAAAACATGATAGAATAAATATAAATTATTGCGACTCAAAGTGAACCCAACTAATGTATCAAAACAAACCCTCAAATTTGATAGCTTTCACATGCCATCACCTTTTATTCATTAATCCATAAATTTGCCGTTTTTTGTGAAAAAATTTCCAAGCGTTCCTTCTTCATGCATCAGTATTTTTTTGTTGAAGACGTATTTTTGTGCTTGTTGACTCATGATGATGATTTCAAAATTGGATTTGTAAATATACAAAGCTCCTGTGTCACCTATATCAGTATTTGTTTGAGTTGGTGGGGTTTATCATGGTTAACTTGCAAGAACGTTTTCAGCTTTATGAATCAACGGTATAACATGATAAAGTCGTAACGGCAGAGCATGGAACATAATGATGATTTTAACTCGTTTTTTTTGTCTTGGATTTATCTTATTGCAATAACACGATTTCAAACAGGCAGTTTTGACTTTAATCAAAGGTTTTCTCGTATGTCATGAAATGTAATGCTGATTACGGAGAATAGATTAATGTTAGAGGCAACACGGGTTGTCAAAGCTTTAGCTCTTGGCTCTACTCGAAGGCGCAACGTAAAACTCCCGGAAAACCACTTATAACAGAATAATGTAGTTCTTTCTCAGAAGAATTCATATGAATAATGCAATAATTCAGTCCATGGCAAAATGAAAAAAAAACAAAAAAAGTGTATTATGACAGACTTGCATCACATTAATGCGACCAATTTTCACTGTTTGCCACTTATACTTTGAAAATCACTGTGATGTGTAATTAGTGAGGAATATTTGCCTTCTTTTCATTGAATACCTACTGTTTTTGACAAAAAAATGCTGTGACCACTTTGATGCACGGTGTCGCAGGCTGCCAATAGCTGCTATAATACAGTATATACACTGATTGCACGATTTCCATATTTATTTATATGTGATGAAGTTCCCACTTCGCTCTCAACCGTGGCTGTGCGCTATTATATAAAATAAACACAAAACACTGTCACCAAATTTTACAAGAAAGAATCAAAAAGACTTAGATGGGAATGAGTATACTATTCTAAAGTGAAATATTATATATATATTTATCTAGTGTTATGCGCAAATCGCACTCCCGCTTCTTACAGTTTAAGTTGTTTATAACGTGTTCATAAATAGGTAGTGTGATTAATTTGCCAGCAAAACAATGTAAAGGAGGCTTATGAGCATTCACATTTTCGGCACTAAATACACAGTTACCATTTGTATCACTGATTCGCTAAAAGTTATAAATGAATTTTTGGTTTAGGGCTACATTTTTGGCTTCAGTATGTGAGAGTTTTAAACCAACATAATCAGTTTTAAACATTCTATTTCAGAAAAAGTTATTGTCACTATATATATTGTAGAAAGCCAGACAACCTTATCCATTCTCTTTTATACCATATACTAACCCAAGAATTTTTATATGCATAATTAAAATAGTGAATATCGGGGGAGCTGACTCTGATGACCGTATGGTCGTATCGCTCCTCCCAGTCTATACCGAAGAACCCTACATGTCATTGTATATATTTTTATTGTTGCTATTGTTTCAGTATTTTTTTTTCTGGTTGACGAAAAATAAATCTCTCTCTCGGCTGAATCAAGAATCTGATTGAAGTGACCATGCTTGTATGTTAAATGGGATATATGTTTTGAAAATGTCTACTTTATTTTGAATTGTATGAAAATCACCAGAGGTTAAAACAGCCTGAGAAACAATAATCCTGCACAAAATAACATAATATCTGTCAACTTTTTATCACGCGTGGAATTATTTTGATATTGCATTCACGCGTGACATACGCTGCCCATACGAGTACAGTCCTGATATGACACAGGTAGTTATACCGCATACGTCAATAACTAGCTTCGGGTGGTTCCAATTTTCAAGCAGACGTTTTATTTTTCATACTCACGCGGTATCGCTAGGTAAGCAAGCAGGTAGCAAGAAACTTAGTTTTGTTAGTGCCGAGAAAAGTGGGAGAACTACATGGGTATAGATAGGGGTCTCCCTAAAACCAGGCACTTGCGAATTCAGGCACTTTGATATTTTTTATTTTTACCGTACGTCATTGGGGTTTCCAATTTACCTGACAAGATAATTAGACTTTAAATAATTTTTTGCATCCCTATATTATTTCCAATTTATTAGGGTATAAATAATTTTTCAATATTAAAATGTGGCAACATTGATTACAAAATACAGAAATCAGGCACTTGTGAAATTTCAGGCACTTGGTCAAAACCTATTTTACAATGTATCTGATTACTCTAAAGCAGAAAATTAAATAAATACACTTTGTATGGTTGAATTCACAACATTTTGGTAAAATACAATACCGTTTGTGACTGATGGGACGTGTCATATTTCGCAAGTGCCTGATTTTTCTCGGTGACAGTTGCCATATTTTTTCGCAATTATTTTCTTAAATTATTTGCGTCAGCACTTACTATTCTTTGCTTTCTAAAGCTAATTCATTGTTCCACAACAATTTGAGCATTTTTAATATTGCAATGAGCAATACCATTTGACAACATATGGTCAACCATCGTACTTTCTGGATTTATTTGAAATTGAATATGAATAATAAAATCTGGCAACCCCAAGCACGAAATACTAAAACCAGGCACTTGTGAAATTTCAGGCACTTCGTAAAAATCTATTTTTCGATGTTTTTACTTACTTTGAAGCAGAAAACTAAAATATACACTCTTTTGTATGATTGAAATGACGTCTTTTTGGTAAAAAACAAGAACGATTGGGACTGGTGATGAGGGGTCAAATTTCGCAAGTGCCTGATTTTTCATTTTTTTCGATAACAGTTGCCATATATTTTTGCAACAATTTTTCTAGATTATTTGCGTCAGCACTTACTATTCTTTGCTTTCTAACGCAAATTCATTGTTCCACAACAATTTGAGCGTTTTTAATATTGCAATGAGCAATACCATTTGACAACATATGGTCAACCATCGTACTTTCTGGATTTATTTGAAATTGAATATGAATAATAAAATCTGGCAACCTTAAGCACAAAATACTAAAACCAGGCACTTGTGAAATTTCAGGCACTTCGTAAAACCTATTTCTCGATGTTTTTACTTACTTTGAAGCAGAAAACTAAAATATACACCCTTTTGTATGATTGAAATGACGTCTTTTTGGTAAAAAACAAGAACGATTGGGACTGGTGATTGGGGGTCAAATTTAGCAAGTGCCTGATTTTTTATTTTTTTCGATAACAGTTGCCATATATTTTTGCAACAATTTTTCTAAATTATTTGAGTCAGAACTTACTAATCATTGCTTTTTAAAATAAATTCCTAGTTCTACAACAATTTCAGCGTTTTTACAATGAGCAATATTATTTGACAACATATAGATAACCATCGTACTTTTCGGATTTATTTGAAATTGAATAGGAATGATAAAATCTGGCAACGCCCAAATGGAAGATTGAACAAGGCGGAGTCAACAAAAATTCAATCACATTTGGAACGTTGTCGCACTGCATCGTCGCCACTCATATACTCTGACATTCCGATGCATGAATTTTGCTTTCTGGAAAATAATAATTGGAGTGTCTGTTAAATTGCGAACTGTATACGGGAGCACGTACAATACCAATGCTGCGTTTGCAAGCGTTGGTATCATGATACATGTAAGAAAGTATCGAAAGCGAAATTGTGAAAGTGTAAAAGTTGTATTCGGTAAGTCGGTGTTGCAAATGTGGGTATTTTCAGGGCGCTCCCGTAGTAGCCTATGTGCTCCAAGATGGCGCACAATCTAATACCTCTATCTTGGTACATATACTATGTTCGGGTTGTGTGCCAACTTTGTGCACATACTACGGGAGCACCATTTTCTGCACAACCTATTCTGATGCTCATTCGCGACATGAAGAAACTATACGCCCGACATAAAAAAGTAGCAAAATATACACAAAACCTTTTCATGTTTAATTTCAGAACTAAACAAACAAGATACGTAAATCATATCATGTCAAAATAGAACAAATAGTAAGGATTTTCATTGGATACTCAATATTTCTAATAATTTTCAAACTGAAAGCTTCGATTAGTGTTCACTCATACACTTCCTTTGTGAAGTGTTTTTAATGTTTTATCTCCTTAATAAATTTAAATTCAAATCCCCAATTACTGATGGAGAAAGATCTATAATCGAGAGTTTAATACGGCTTCTGTGATATAAAAAACAATTACTGTTTCACGTTTTTATATATTTTTGTAACTTTTTGAATAACGCAAAAAAAAATCGTTGACTGACTACTGGCGTGTTGAATATTGAGGATTTTTATTGTAACATTCGTTTAACGATGCTTTTAAGCCTAACTTTGGGCATATCAGCTACCTGATGTCATTCGCCGAGCGAATTTTGTTTAGGTGACATCTCGTATTTACTATCCTGTAGCCATTCTTCTTATTTAGGAACTACGTGTTTTACAGTTAGCTGTTACAGCATGAAATAATGTACAAATAATTCTACGTAAACTATCCATGAAAAGATATTACAGTCAGATCTTCAGGTTCTAAAGAATATTATACAACAACAATAGCAAGTGATTGAATATCTTTATTGTAGCCGTGGTTGAACACCGCTGGTTTCAAGGGTTCCGAACATTACTATAAAGATGTCGTCTGAATAACTAATATTCCCTACAGATCTGTCAAATTTAAACTCGTATTTAAATAATACATATGTCATACTTATGAATTAATAAAAATAAACAACACAATGCCATTCAAACTTTACAATATTCAAATAGTTTTGCAAAAGCGTGATTGGTTTAATTAAATATCGATTTCCGGATGTAGATACTGATGTTAAAAGTTTTATTCCATTTATGCTAAGTGGAGCTCTCATACAAACATTGGCTTTTATAAAATAATGCAATAGGGAAACAACATATAAAAAAAAAGACAAAAATTATATAGAGATATGGCAACTACCATTGACAAAACCAAAAAATCAGGCACTTGCTAAATTTGCCACATTCCTACCAGTGACAGTTCTTCTTGTTTTGGACAATAAAAATACCAAATTCAGTCAAACAAAATATGTATATTTGGATTTTCGGCTTTAAAGTAATCAAAAACATCGGGAAATGTTTTCTTACAAAGTGCCTGAAATTTCACAAGTGCCCGATTTTAGTATTTTGTGCTTGCGGTTGCCAGATTTTATCGTTCCTATTCAATTTCAAATAAATCCAAAAAGTACGATGGTTATCTATATGTTGTCAAATGATATTGCTCATTGCATTATTAAAAACGCTGAAATTGTTGTAAAACTAGGAATTTCCTTTAAAAAGCAATGATTAGTAAGTTCTGACGAAAATGATTTTATGAAAAGTATTGCAAAAATATATGACAACTGTAATCGAAAAAAATGAAAAATCAGGCACTTGCGAAATTTGACCCCTCATCACCAGTTCCAATCGTTTTTCTTTTTTACCAAAAAGACGTCATTTCAATCATACAAAAGAGTGTATATTTTAGTTTTCTGCTTCAAAGTAAGTATAAACATCGAGAAATAGGTTTTTACAAAGTGCCTGGAATTTCACAAGTGCCTGGTTTTAGTATTTTGTGCTTGCGGTTGCCAGATTTTATCATTCCTATTTAATTTCAAATAAATCCAAATAATACGATGGTTATCTATATGTTGTCAAATAATATTGCTCATTGTAAAAACGCCGAAATTGTTATAGAACTAGGAATTTATTTTAAAAAGCAACGATAAGTAAGTTCTGACGCAAATAATTTAGAAAAATTGTTGCGAAAATATATGGCAACTGTTATCGAAAAAAATGAAAAATCAGGCACTTGCGAAATTTGACCCCTCATCACCACTCCCAATCGTTATTGTTTTTTACCAAAAAGATGTCATTTCAATCATACAAAAGAGTGTGTATATTAGTTTTCTGCTTCAAAGTAAGTAAAAACATCGAGAAATAGGTTTTTACGAAGTGCCTGAAATTTCACAAGTGCCTGGTTTTAGTATTTTGTGCTTGAGGTTGCCAGATTTTATCATTCATATTCAATTTCAAATAAATCCAGAAAGTACGATGGTTGACAATATGTTGTCAAATGGTATTGCTCATTGCAATATTAAAAACGCTCAAATTGTTGTGGAACAATGAATTTGCGTTAGGAAGCAAAGAATAGTAAGTGCTGACGCAAATAATTTAAGAAAATAATTGCGAAAAAATATGGCAACTGTCACCGAGAAAAATGAAAAATCAGGCACTTGCGAAATATGACGCGTCTCCATCAGTCACAAACGGTATTGTATTTTACCAAAATGTTGTAAATTCAACCATACAAAGTGTATATATTTAATTTTCTGCTTTAGAGTAATCAGATACATTGTAAAATAGGTTTTTACCAAGTGCCTGAAATTTCACAAGTGCCTGCTTCCTATATTTTGTAATCAATGTTGCCACATTTTACTATTGAAAAATTATTTATACCCTAATAAATTGGAAATAATATTGTTTTATTGCAATATAGGGATGCAAAAAATTATTCAAAGTCCAATTATCTTGTCAGTTAAATTGGAAACCCCAATGACGTACGGTAAAAATAAAAAATATCAAAGTGCCTGAATTCGCAAGTGCCTGGTTTTAGGGAGACCCTATAGATCAGTGGTTCTCAAACTTTTTTAGTCCCAGAGCCGCATTTCAAACAACGCAAGGTAGAATAGCAACAAACCTTAAGCGCGTAATTAAAATACTAAGTCATCGTAACAACAACACACGTAACAACTAGGGCTGGGCAAAATTTTCCAATAATAATATTCGAATGGCATTTTACGATTCGAATATCCGGTACCACGTGACCTGCGCCGCTCTGCTTGAACACCGAACTCGAGCGTCTCCAAGTCAATCGTGAATTGTGAGAGATTTTCCAACGGCGCTCGCTATCAGAAAAAAAAGGAAAATTTGAAAAGTCGTCTTTGCGTTATGGTGTTATATGCTCATTTTTGCACTTAACGTATCCTTTCAATTCATCATTTTGCAAAAAAGAAACGTACCGACCGTTCCATAAATTTAGAAACGTCAAACCAGATTAGGTATTTAAAATAAATTTCCCAGATTTAAACTCGGCATGCTTGGTGACATGTCATCAGCCATTGCTTGCATTACCGAACATAAAGTTGCTTAAAATTAAATGTTAAAATGACTTTTCGGCGTTTCATTGTGAAAAGGGCGATTTTAGGTCGTTAAAACTAGAGCTCGACCGATATATCGGTCAACCGATATATCGGGCCGATATTGCGTGTTTGCCGATATATCATATCGGCCCAACCGGCCGATATATCTGGCCGATATATATCAGCGTTAGTCGCTTTTCCACGTTCTAAAAAATGAGTATTTTTCCCCGGGAAATATCTGCGGCCGAGCGTTTTCTTTTTTTGGCTTCTCTCATTTTGCCTTTCAATGAACAGAGAGTTCTCTTCTATATTTCTCTCTCTCTTTTATCTCTTCGTGCGGCGCAAAATCCTCGCCTTCGAATATCTTGCGTCCCCACTAGGCTTGCACGTAATCGACAAAAATCAATTCCGTAATTACGGAAAAATTGATTACGTAATGACCCCGTAATTGCGATATTTTTTCACACGTTTAAACCTATCATAAAACCATTGAATCCACTTCTTTTCCGAATGGGACATCGAAGTTTGGTTTTCATATTACCGACAGTACTACACGCCGGCGACAGATGTTAAAGACAAATACCAAGGAGTGAATTCAAATTAAATTTATTCTGATTTTTATCTTGTTTTATTGTGTTGGCTTTGATTTTCTTTATCACCTTCGCAAATTAACCGTCCCAATTTTATGCGATCAATTTTATCATTACCGACACTGGTATACGGATATTTATGAAACGATAGCTGCCTTTTTTAAAATCGACTTTCGTATTGAATAAAAATTTCGGGTTTTTAAGTTATTAATCAACGACAAGCGTATTCTCTCGTTTAATTATACCTGCGCTTGCCTCGCGACGAAGACTTGTTATTGCTCCGTTTTTTACATTATCCGACTTTGCTACCTAGTTAGCAATTTATAATAATTATTGATGCTGAATTATTGACGATATTCCGATTACCAAGCTTCATTTTATATCAAATCATTTCGCGGCCTAAATGTTATAACATTATTTGCGATAAATTTAGATTAAATATTAATTATTTAGCCGGCGATAAATTCTTACCTGTAACTCGTTGTAAATTAATGCTAATAATTTTATTTTGTTTTTTAATGCGCTGTTGATTTGTATTCAATTAAAGTGATTGAGTCGGGAAAAGAAAGTAGCCTAGCCTTCTCTCCTTTTGAGCGCTTATAGCGGCGGTAAAATTCGTTTCATGTCGTATTCACGGAGAGAAAAAAAATACGCCTTCCGGAATTACAATCAACTATCACACATTCCTATTTATTCATTATCAGCGCCGAATAAAAAAGATACCAAATCGTGGACACAAAAAAGTCTATCGGTGTTAATTGTATTAATAATATCGTTTTGACCGTGAAACCAAACGCTCAACGGGTGCAACCCGTCATGCCGGCTCAAAACGGCTGCGAATACCGGAACTCTTAACTTTCTTCTACGTGTTTAAACTTTTAATTTTTACAATCGACGGAATTGACTGCTTGGAAGGAGCACGTTTCAAATGCGAAAGCGCTCGACCAATAATTACGACTTTACGTAATTTTGTAACTTCCCTTCCGAACTCGAAATAAATCCGTAAATTACGTGCAAGCCACTGCCTTTTTTCTTTTGTGCATTAATGTGTGTTCTTATTATTTGCTGTGAAACTTTTATTAATGATGCAAGCACTGTGTAGGACTGCTTTATTTTTTGACTGAAACTGAATGTTTCTTTCTATTTGTATTTACTGCGGGTTCAGGTTGTAGATATCGGTATGTCGATATCGGTTATCGGTCACTAGTTGGCCGATATATCGTTATCGGTATCGGTGCCAAAAAGTGATATCGGTCGAGCTCTAGTTAAAACACTCTAGTTATGTAAATAGCATGGATTTAAAAATGACCAAAAGTTTTTCCATAAGCTGGTATGAGTTACTTGTATGGAAAACACTCATTAAGTTGTAACCAGATAAGAAATGTCATGTCCTACTCCCTTTAAAACACTTTGTATTAGCTCTTTAGTGATCCCTTCCATCCTTTGCCAAGTAATGTTTCGAATATGTAAACATTTTACTTGACCCTGCATGGCCGTTGAGCCAAGAGTAGAACGTAAAATCAATCGTGAATTTCGTTGTAACAATGCACACTGACTCGTTCACGAATTGTTGCGTCTATTATCATCGAAAATGATTACAATTGTTAAATTTTGAAGCATTTGGGCAGTTAATTAAGCCTCAAAGCACGACATAATCAAAATCATTAAGTGAAGTGCTGAATTTGCAAATTTCGTAAAGAAAATTGAGCATTACTCAGTACGTATTTTAGCTATAATAACCATCGGGGTGTTGTTTAGTTGAAAAAAAAACGTTAAAACTTGAAGGAATTAGGTATAATTAGAGTCTGACCCTCTATTAGGCACAAAGGCCTAGAAATGCCTTTATTGCCAATTTATTTAATCGCTATTTTAAATCAACATTCAGGATTCACGCAATTGTAAATTTGCTAGGTTTATCTATCTAATACTAAAATAACACGGACACCATAGAAAAGCATGAGAAACTTAAATATCATTATAATAAATATCTGCATCTCGGTTACCGTTCACTTTAAACATGCACGGTTAATTTACAAGCGGTGACACGGAAGATCGAACCTTAGAATAGAATTAATTTGGTTTTGAAATCAGTCCTTAAATGTATTCAACAGCTGTCGCTGATGTGAACGCAAGGGTATACTAGAAATATGGAATTTCGATATTCGGCGACCGCTTATTCTTGCAAAAACGAGAAAGGGCGGAAATATAGAATACCAACTTTAGGATATCGCCGCCAAAACGATCGCGGTGACAAAGACAATCAGAAATTATGATAAAATTAACCATTAAAAAACGCTTTATTGCCGACTTTCTAATGTTTCTATTAATTTCCTAATGGAGTATCGACCTCAGACGTTCTGGATCCCTGTTATGTATAAAAAAAACATTCAAATTATCCGATTCGAAAAAAGATTCAATTTTGCCCACCCTACCCTAACAGCTTTTTAATTAGGCTTTGATTTCTAATAAGTTTGTCAAAGCGGGTCGTAATCGTTGAGGATGCAAGCTGCAGTAGCTGCTTGAGATGATCGCCAGATTTTTCGGGACTATTTTCGATTACTGTAACAAAATTAAAATGCTATAGAAATTAAAATAATCATCGAATTATTTGATTTATACATAAGATCTGGAAATGCGACAAAAACTGAAAATCCACGAAAGCAAGCCAATGATTACAGCCATGTCTAAAATCTTTCCAAGTGAAAAGTGTCCGATTGGCCGCGAAAACGCTCACTGTCGCGTCACTATTGCATCTTATAGGTTAGTCAACGCTACGCAAATAAACACGGGGGAATCCATTCGATTGACTAATAAACTTCAGCATTTTAATTTCGAGTCAATGATTAGTTTTCGATGAAAAAATTTCTTTGAAAATAATTAATTTTTAAAACAAACCTAATGACCCCTGGTGTTCCTGGGTCATTTTGACACCCCTCTATAATTTTTTAAAAAAAAACACCAACCAAAAATGCCAAAGACATCATTAATGTGTCCCTAAAAAGCTTATTTTCGTCGCTTTCCACTAAAACGCGCCCAAATTACGTAGCGTAAATGCGTCCGACCATATGCCGGTAAGAAGAGAGAAATTTCAAAAAATTTCGAGAAAAAGTTTCTCACTTTTAACGCTGTGGTCAACACGTGATTGATATGCGAGAGAAAGAGTTTTCCTTTGGACGAGTTTTACGTCACCTTCAAAATAAAACAAAAGTGGGATTTGTAAGTGAAGTGATATTCGTTTTATCGAAGAGCATTTGATCGCGTGCTGTCTGGTATCTTTGTTTGTTTATTATGAGCCGGAGAACGTTGCTCGCGCGTTCAAAATACTTCGTTTTCAACTAACAACAGATATTTGTTTATTTCTAGGCTTTGAAATACTCATACAAATAAATTTGACCTAGTTGCAAAATAAAAATTATACATAAAAAAAATATGATGACGTCACCGTAATTGAGAACACTCGGATCAAGCATGGATAATTTAAACTCAAACATTTTGAGTTTTGAAATTGGTTTTGTTCACATGCAGACCACTATGAAATACTATTTACCCCCCAAAATAGATTCAATTTAGCCATAATCCCAAATTATGACACAGATCTGCCATTCATGACCAGGCCGATCCTAGAGAGTACGGGAGCCGCAGGAAAGGTTGTTGAGAGCCGCATGCGGCTCTCAAACCCTAGTTTGAGAATCACTGCTATAGATAGTCTATCGGTCATTCGCACAATAATTGTAAAAAAATTTTTCCCCATTATTTCTATGATTATTACTGTATCACATTTAACACATTTGTGAGCGTTTAAAAAAAAAAAAAAAAAGATTCGCTGTTGTTGAATTGTTTGACAACCCGAAAATGATATTTATGCAGAACTGGTACTGGTATGTCGCAAAACACCACACTGAGAGTATTTTCCGAAGGTTTTGAATCTTCAGATAGGTACGGTACCGGTACTTCTATACCAGAGGTGGACAACGCCTGGCACAAGTTTCCAGACTCTGAATTATCTGATGAAACCGGGTGGCAGGGTGGTGTTTTTTAAACTCTTTTTCCCGGGTCTAGTATAGTTTAGTACGGTACCACAGGTAGGCTACTTCCAGTGGGCGTAGCATAACGAATTTTGCATATGTTATTCCTAACACCCACCTGACTATTCGTCACTACGACGTCGCCATCACGTCATACCGGTACTTCTACACCAGAGGTGGACAACGCCTGGCACAAGTTTCCAGACTCTGAATTATCTGATGAAACCGGGTGGTGTTTTTTAAACTCTTTTTCCCTGGTCTAGTATAGTTTAGTACCGGTACCACAGGTACTTCCAGTGGGCGTAGCATAACGAATTTTGCATATGTTATTCCTAACCCCCACCTGACTATGCCATCCAAAAATTACATCACTACGACGTCGCCATCACTTCATAGGTCTTGCCAAAGTATAATTACGATCGCCCGAAATGACATCTGCGCCGCCGATAAAGCCAGCGATCTCTCTCCTATCGTGATCGTTGTGACGAGAAAACAAGAGTACGGTAATAGCTTGCTCGTCTGAGCGTTCTGGACAACCATTCGCATACTTTGGTGGGCATTATTTTGCCACTGTGACGTCGAAATGACGTAATGTTTGGGTGACGTAGTCAGGTGAGGGTTAGGATTGACATATGCAAAAATTGTTGAGCCAGGCCAACTAGAAGTGCATGTGGTACTAAACTATACCAGACCCTTTTTCCCTTCATTACATATGGCTAGTAACATATGAGTGAGTTTCCCCGAAATTTTGTCGTAAACAACGCAGTATTCATTTGGCTACATTCCTACATAATATAGTTCGTCTGTGCCACTCTTTTTCTTCATTTATGCTTGATTTATGAAGTTGTACAGGTTAGTTAGATTTACTTGCTAACTTACTGTTATAAATTGGTTTCGAAACAAATATAAGTGATTGGGGAAGGGAATACATAAGGGAAGTGCAAATAACAAACTATTGCTTGACTGGGAGGCCATTCCCGAAATTTTTCCGTATATTGAAAACTTTGCAATTGCATTACTCTTCATGGTTTCAATTACCTCTGTTCTCAGTTATTAACTTCATTAAGTCTTGTAACAGGAGCAGTCTGAAAGATGAAACCAGTAGTTCGTGTATGAAGTTACAAAATATAAACCCAATTTAAAATCACTATCAGCGGCAATGCAGCAGTAGAAGTCTCACTGATATTTTCTCGAATAAGGGGATCTGCACATGTGTAAAAGGTTTTTTATTGCGTACCTCTGGTTTATTTATTTATTCTTATTGATTATGGACACGCAGATGGAAAGGAATAACTTTAGTGATCAGAATGGAATTAGGTTACAAGCCTTAGCAGACATGCTGAGAATATCAGACTGAAATTTATGAATACTGTAAGTTCCACGCTTTTCAAAATGCATAGGGGCAATAGACCTTAGTCATTTAAAACCCATCCCACGTGCAAAAATAAAGGTGATGTAAAATTTTTTTTTTTAACATTAGCTCTTATGGGAAATGTGATCACCAGAGCAGAAATTTGCATTTTTTTGGATTTTCTAGATATGTTTCATCGTATAAGTGTGTAGTTTTGAGGATAGAATATTTTTTACATTATTTTTGATATTTTTATCATGATAAACATGGTCAAGATATTTGATAATCGTTCAGTAAAATTTTAATGATCGCGGTGTTTCCGATGACGTCATGTTGCAAATGCTGCAATGTTGCTTTGGGTACGGTACCGGTACTGGAAGCGTTTAACATTTGACAATCTATAACCCATAGGTCTATTTGTGGTATCCGTTACCTTGCGCACGAACTATTAATTACTCTTTTTATTTGTTTCTTCTATCCATTTTTTTTTTCTAAAGGTGTTGTAGACTTGATGGCGGATCATTCCGTCCTTAACAGCTGTCATTTCAATATTTATTTATTACAAATATTTTGTTCTTGATTGCTTGTTTTTTGAAGTGACAAATAAAATAACTCTGACTCTGAACTATTCGATGAAACCAAGATGGCGCACAACCTGAACTCAGGTTGTGTACGAGGTTAGGGTTCAGATTGTTGCGACATATTGGTGCGCATACTTCAGGAGTACCAAATATTTAGTGTAAAGCGTAAATTCAGGCAGTTAATATTTTGTACGTGGCGATGAATAAAAATATTTCGCTGTATTTATTTTCGTCAAAAGCACCAAATTGTGGGAGGTATTCAAACAAATTATGGAATTGTTGGCTAAGTTCAATTGTCTGTGCTTCTTGATTGTTTTGTTATAGAGGCAGCAGTCTTGGTGATTATTCGTTGTTTATTTGAAAGAAATAGGCCAGGTAAGGATAGTATGTCGAAGATATCGCAATGCATTACTTAATTTAAGACTATATGGTTTCGACATGAATAAAATGTACGAATTTGCCAGTTGTGACCAAACTGAACTACGATGTATAAATTGAACTTACTTATACTTCTTGTTAAAAGGTGACAGATTGTGTAAATCATTTCAAATTTAATATTAATGAAAAGTTCATTCAATTTCAACACAAATCTTCTTCCAATGTAAAGGTTACAAAATGGAGCCAAATGCATTGTATAATAGTCATATGGAAACTTCCCATTGTGTTCGGTTACATACGAGAGGTCACATAGAAGAGAAAGTCAATGTTTGTGCTTTTTGTGGAAAATATTTTACAAAGTCAGGCAATTTAAAGGTTCATGAGCGAATACACACAGGAGTAAAACCATATGCATGCAAATTTTGTGGAAAATGTTTTACGCAAGCCGGAAGTTTGAAAATACATACTCGAATTCACACAGGGGAGAAGCCATTCACTTGTAAACATTGTGGGAAATGTTTTAGAAGGTCAGGTGATTTAAAGGACCATGAAAAAATGCATACAGGAATCAAGCCTTATGCATGCAAATCCTGTGGAAAATGCTTTACGAGGCTTAGAGATTTGTATGTTCACAACCGAATTCACACCCGGGAGAAGCTGTTCACTTGTAAGCATTGCGGAAAATCTTTCACAACGTCGAGTGGTTCGAAGGTTCATGAGAGAATCCACACAGGAATTAAACCATATAAATGCCAATTGTGTGGAAAACGTTTTACGAAAGCACATTTGACTAGGCATACCCGAACTCACACCGGGGAAAAGCCATATAATTGTAAACATTGCGGAAGATGTTTTTCCACATGTGGAAATTTGAAAAATCATATCTCAATTCACACTCAAGAAAATCTATTCACTTGTGGGCATTGCGGAAAATGCTTTACAGACAGTGGGAGTTTGAAAAGACATATCCGAATCCACACCGGTGAAAAACCTTACGCTTGTAAACAATGTGCAAAGTGTTTTACAACGTCGAATCAATTAAAGGTCCATGTTCGAATCCACACAGGTACGAAACCATATACTTGTAAATATTGTGGAAAGTGTTTTACACAATCGGGAGGTTTAAAAACACATACCCGAATTCACACCGGAAAAAAAAAAAACATTGCGGGAAATGTTTTCCAACGAATGGTTAATTAAAGGTTCATGTTCGAATACACACAGGAATCAAACCATATAAATGCAATTCGTGTGGGAAAGGTTTTACAAGGGCCGGAGATTTGAAGATACATGCCAGAATTCACTCCGTGGAAAAACCATTTACTTGTCAACATTGCGGAAAATGTTTTTCAGAAGGTGGGAGTTTAAAAAGACATCTTAAGTCGCACATCGTGGAGTTTAATAGACACATACAAAACCACACATGCAAATGATATGTGCCAATATCGTGACAAGGTTTTCAAGAAAAATGGCAGTGTAAATAATAGTTGAAATCATATCCGGCAGTTTTCTTTCTTTTTATTTCTGAAGGAATATAAATATGACTTGAATGTGATAAACTGAACGGTGTAATTGAATGGGAACTTGACCCTCATGAACATCAAATTTGTATCAATGACCCAATTCTTAAGTGTGAAGAATTACGTTGTAGTTTGAAGCTGACACTGATAATAATATTTTTCAATATTTTGTGGAAACTATTGTGCACGTCGTATTTTTGTGCTTTTAAGCGACTTGTTTTAATAATTTTTCTGTAAGTGAGATAATATAAACATACAAAGCACCAACTTGTGTCACTTATGAGTAACAGTATTTGTTTGAGTTGTTGACGTCTATCAAGGTTAACTTGAAAGTCCGTTTCCCCATCAAATATTTGACAGCTTTATGAATCATCTGGACAAGCATGGGATTTAACAGAATGATAGTTTTTGATCCGTTTTTTATTGACGTCATTTCTGGATTAATATCATTGAAATGCCAGGATTTCAAAAAGGCAATCTGGCGTTTGTCAGGTTTTATCACCTGTCATGCTGATTACGGGCGCTGGCAGATTAAATCTTTTAAATACGGTACTGATTGATTCATTTTTGTTCAACAGTGGCTGTGTTTTTTTTACTAGGAAAACACTCTCGCATACATGAGAGCACCATAAATATTTATTGATGGAAATCAATTAGATTTCTAATATGAAATTATATATATATATAACAGCGCGGCGTTGTGGCTCATCATGCTAAGCGTTGGGAATATGCTCGCCACCGCACCTCTAATTACTCTGTGTGGGTTCGCAGGCTCGAATCCCATGCGAGATGAGATGGTTATGTGCGAGAGGATTGCTGGACTCCTCGCCGCCGTTGGGTGGTTCACGTAATTACGGCTTCCTCCACCATCAAGTCCATGCTTCCGAAAAACAAATACCTAACTAATCCCATACCCGACATGGAATGGTAACCGGACATCTTATCGGCTTTCCTCTCCCCCGGGATAAATATATAAATCCTCTCCTATTAAATGCAATAATGTTTCCTATTCGTAACGGTGTGTTGCACTTACGACCTTGTACGGGGAAATTATATTTTGGCTAAAATGCGGTTATATATACGGTAAGTAATTTTTCGAACAGCAGTCCTGCATTGTATTCAATTTTTATTTGAGATATAAAGCGCATTTAGAACAGATTTGGACTACATTCTATATTTTTGGCTTCAATATGTATGAATTTTAAACCAGATATCCAGTTTTACACATCCTATTTATTTCAGAATCCGATCGGTGTGACATCAGTATCCAGACATCAGTGTGTGATATCAGTTTTAAATATTTTTAGTTTATTTTGAAATGTATGAAAATTACCAGAGGTTAAAAAAGTGGAACAAAGATCCTAGGCTGTACTAAATAATTTCATCTCTTTCACCATGCATGGGACTATGTTGAAATTGCATTTACGCGTGACATACGCTACCCATAGTACAGTAAGGATATCACACAGGAAATTATACAGCAGCGACCGCGATCGACTAAAATCTTCAAAATGGCTCGCGATCGACTGATCGGTAATAAGGCCATACACATAAACGATTGAGTACTGAATATGCAAATAACTGCACACACGCATACAAAAAAATTAGGGGCTCCCGAAGTATGCGAACCAAGATGGCGGACATCGGAACGTAACATGGGTAACAGGTTAGGGTTAGGCGATAATTTTTTTCCAATTTTCCTTATTTTAGTCCTAATATCAGTTCGAAGACTAGCCAAGAGCCTCCCGTATTATTTATACCTAAAATTATGGCCTAACCCTAACCTAGTACACATATTACATTGCGATGTCCGCCATCTTGGTTCGCATACTTCGGGAGCACCAAAAATTAATTTTCTTACTGTTATTGTACCCGCATTAAATGTCACCATTTATTTAAGATTTATTCGAATCATCTCAGGCCTGTCTAATTTTAGTCGTAACTGTCGAAAATTCTTCAAAAACCTTGCCAAGTATCCATGTATTATTGAAACATCGGAAAATAAATATTCTCAAACCCTAAATGTTATATAACTGCTCAAACTTCAATATCCAATTTCCTCCAAATCCGATTCTTTGCTCGCTTGTAATTGGAAAAAAAATGGGTATACTGATGCCACTGCTTACACGTTGCGAACAAAATTTATCACACTACTCTTGAAGTGAGACAATAACTTGGCAAACTGCAAATGTTATTGTAGGGTCGTTTTGTCACTCAAGACACACGATATTCGGCATGTTCATTTTACCCCTAGGCAGCAGCGAAACTTGTATTTGTTACGTAATAATACGCTTTATCGGGCTTGCCCAGACACAAATGTGGTCCAAATGTCTATATATATCGTATTTTGCACATGTAAAGTACTGTATTGGTCATGTTTTTAAAACACACAACAGGCGTGGAAGTAGTTTCAGGCAATTTTTTGGGTATGTTATAAAATTCACCACTATACTACAATTCACTACTCGAGACATGGCGATCGACTGGCCGATCGCGATGGACGTGTTGGCCACCCCTGTTATACCCACCCCTGTTATACAGCATACGTCAGTAATTAGTCTATTGTGGTTTCAATTAATAAACGGTTGAGTGAAGCGAACGCTATATTTTTCGTGTTCATGCGATATCGCTAGGTAAGCAAGCAGATATGTGGATTTGTTTAAAGATATTAAGTATAATTTGCGATAGAAACTTGTGAACTACATTGCTATAGATATCGGCCAGTGATCTACTTCCGGGAACTATCACTAAGCGTTACTTACTTGAATTGAGGCGGGTAATGAAGATGACAGCATTAGATTGATTTTGGCATTGATGAAGAGAACAGTCAAATTACCTAACCTCGGGCAAAATGAATGGCCTTATTTTAGCAATAACTCGACCATTTATTCCAAAATCATAATATTTCTACTATTGAAATGATCTATTTTTCTGGACATCTGACCATTTTTCCTCACTGCGTAACTGTGGCGTACAGAGAGAAAAGTTGTAAATGTTCTACTATATGACTTATGTAGTGAAATTGACTTATTGCCACCTAATGTGGCCGACGTGGCACCCAAGTGAACATGTTAATTGTTGTAGCATTGCAAAGCTGGATTTTATTCGGTTTATCGTGCGTCATTTTTGCTGCATCTTGTTATCTGTTGTTCTTATTTGTAATATTGTTTCAGTTATTAAAAGCCTAGAAAACGGTTCAAATGAGTTTTTCTCGAATGTTTTTACTACGCTTCAGCTGACTTTTGCCACTTCTTATCAGGTGACAGTGTATCGTTATAAATTTAGATAATGACCGCCTATTTCGATATCTACTTTGACATTTAAAGAGCGAATAGGTATTTGATTTTTACTGGTTTCTATCTGTCGTATATCTTGTCTGATTATAAAGGGGTCACAGAATGCAAACGACTGCTACAACGTTTAATAGACTTCACGTTTGCAAACATTGTGGGAAGTCGTTTAAGACAAAAAGTCATTTACGGAGGCATACAGGAGAAAAACCCTATGTTTGCGATTTGTGCGGAAAATGTTTTACATCGTCAAGTAACTTGAGGATTCATATGCGAATACATACAGGAATGCAACCTTATACATGTAAATTTTGCGGGATGCGTTTCACAACAAATGACAATTTGAAAAGACATATCTCAACTCACACCGGAGAAAAACCATTCACTTGTAAACATTGCGGAAAATGTTTTAGACAGGGTGGAAATTTGAAAAAACATATTTTATCTCACACCGGGGAAAAAACACTGCGGTAAATATTTTACAAAAAATGATAGTTTAAAACAACACATCCTCAATCACACTGGAGAAAAACCGTACGCATGTACACAGTGTGATACATATTTTATCTCACACCGGGGAAAAGCCATTTACTTGTAAACACTGCGGTAAATATTTTACAAAAAATGATAGTTTAAAACAACACATCCTCAATCACACTGGAGAAAAACCTTACGCATGTACACAGTGTGATAAGTGTTTTAAAACGTCGAGCCAATTAAACACAGGAATCAAGCCATATGTTTGTCAATATTGTGAAAAGTGTTTTACTAGTACTGGCGGTTTGAAGAAGCACACCCGAATTCACACAGGGGAAAACCCTGATCATTACGGTAAACGTTTTTCACAAAGTGGAAATTTGAAACAACACATTCTTAATCACACTGGAGAAAAACCTTATGCATGTACATGGTGTGACAAGGGTTTTAAAACGTCGAGCCAATTAAAGTTTTATGTGCGAACCCACACAGGAATCAAGCCATATGTTTGTAAATATTGTGAGAAGTGTTTTACGAGTACTGGAGACTTGACGAAGCACACCCGAATTCACACTGAGAAAAAAACATTAAAGAAGCATATCCTGACAAACACTGGAGAAAAGCCATACCATTGTGAAATTTGTGAAAAATGCTTTACAACGTCGGCGAGTTCAAAAAGACATGTACTAAACCACGCCAACAATTAAGTATTTCTTAAAAAATAACTTGAAGGCGTTTGTAGAAGTGGCATACACAACTCCGCACCCAAAGAAGAGTGAACATCGTTGTTGGAAAAGAAAATTTGAGGAAACATATATAAATTCACATATGGAAAGTCTGAATTGACATGAAAATTTGAATCTCTATGCTGGTTACACCGAAGAAAACGTATGTGAGAGCCATATTTAAAAATCAAATAATTTTTTGATTAGAATCGAATATTATTGCGCAGTCCTCAATCTGCCTCTATTATACAATAAACGCCTGCCCTTCGATGTTGTGGTGACGTATGTGCAGTTACATCTTACTTACTGCTGGTATTTTGCAATACAATGTTTTCAGATTTATGAAAGGAGATCACACGCTTGTATGAACTGGTCAAAAAAATTTGAGGACTCCAAAATTTGGGTCTCGAAAACTGTTGAGTGTTAGGGGTAAAAATTGCAATCTCAATTCTAATGGATTCAATTTTAATAGGACATGTAAAGCCTGTAGATGCTATTTTAATTCTATTCACTAGGGTTATGTTTTTTGTTTAATTTTCAGCAAAATAATAACAACCATTAATATAGATAAAACTGTTGCTCAAATTCAAAATTGCATTTAACAAATTTAAAGCTAGTTTGATGACTTTAATATTGTTAGTGTAAAACAGCCATCAAAAATCAAGAGTGCAATTATTTGTCTTGGTATATTGATGAATAATACAGTATTGCCATCATAAGAAATTACAAAATCCATTGAAATAAGGTATTGCCATCATAAGGATCCCAAAACACCTGTTTCAGCTTTGAGTTGCCTGTACCAAGTTCCTATGATAACTAACTTAAAAGCTTCATATCGATTCTATTTATAGAACTATCGTTTTCTAAATTGCCTTAAAACGTCATTACCGATAACTTTTAAGTTATGATGACCATGCATGAAATGGCTAATCACGTGCCGCCGGGCAGGCATTAGGAATAACATGTTTACCACAAAATGAAGGCACGAAATATATACAGAGAAATATCGAGAAACCAATTAAGCCAGGAGCGAGAGTGGTCTAAACTCGAAGCGCCGCCGCTTGCCCGATAAAAAACGTCCTGCAAAAGTGCTTTCTGCTTTATGTACCTAATCTTAGCGATTCAAAAATTAGCCGAAAAACGATTCGAATAATTTTCGATTTCGAATATTTGGTTCGCTTGGACAGCCCTAGTTGAGAGCAATCAATTTCATGTAAGCGAAAAAAAGAAACAAACGAATTAGGGGGCGGAGTTTTAAACCTTTGCCATGGGCGTCACTTTACCTAGATACGCCACTGGTTTGGAGTGTTAGTCTCGTGAATTTCAAGACATATAGATTATAGATAATGTTAAATGCAGAAGAAGTGTCAGGCAAGGATCATAACATTTCATTTTCTAATACTATGTTGTAAGCTACGTGCTTGCAACATAGCCCTTGGGAGATGGCAAGAAAGGTGGACGAACTACATTGGTATAGCATATTTGGTGGTCTGCGTTTCGATTTCTGATCACACGTCTATCTGTGCTTAATTGTCTATAGAGGCAACAGTCTTGTTGATAGTTCGATGTTTATTCGAAATAAATTCAGGTCAGTAAATCGAAGATATCACAATGTATTACCTAATTTAAAATTTAATGGTTTTGACATAAATAAAATGTACCCTTTTGTGAATTGTGAATGTGACCCACCGAATTACAATGTATGGATTTAACTTACTTATACTTCTTGTTAAAAGGTGACAGATTTTAAAGCATTTCCTGTTAATAATAAAATTTTATTCAATTTCGACTTTCCCTTGGATCTGATGTTCACTGGTGTAAAGGTTACAAAATGGAGACAAATGCAGCATCTAATAGCCATATGGAAACTCTCGCTAAAAATAAACTTCATGTTTGCAAACATTGTGGGAAGTCTTTTAAAACCGAAAGATATTTACGGATACATTCAAAAAGTCACGCAGGAGCGAAAGTCAATATTTGTGATTTTTGTGGAAAATGTTTTACAACGTCAAGCATTTTAGAGGTTCATCAGCGAATTCACACAGGATCTAAGCCATATGCATGCAAATCCTGTGGGAAGTGTTTCACGTCAGCTGGAAATTTGAAAAGGCATACCCGAATTCACACAGGGGAAAAACCATTCCTTTGTGAACATTGTGAAAAACGTTTTACAACGTCATGTAATTTGAAGGTTCATGAGAGAATCTACACAGGAATCAAACCATACACATGCAAATCCTGTGGAAAATGTTTTACGAGAGCCAGTAATTTGAATATTCACAACCGAATCCACACTGGAGAGAAGCCATTCACTTGTAAGCATTGCGGATAATGTTTTAGAGTGGGGTTTGATAAAAGGTGAAAGAACGCACACAGGAATCAAACCACATGAATGCAAATCCTGTGGAAAATGTTATACGATGGCCGGAAATTTGAATATTCATATCCGAATTCACACCGGGGAAAAGCCATATGATTGTAAACATTGCGGAAAATATTTTACAACATCGTGTAATTTGAAGGTTCATGAGAGAATCCACACAGGAATCAAACCATACACATGCAAATCCTGTGGAAAATGTTTTACGATGGCCGGAAATTTGAATATTCATATCCGAATTCACACCGGGGAAAAGCCATATGATTGTAAACATTGCGGAAAATATTTTACAACATCGTGTAATTTGAAGGTTCATGAGAGAATCCACACAGGAATCAAACCATACACATGCAAATCCTGTGGAAAATGTTTTACGATGGCCGGAAATTTGAATATTCATATCCGAATTCACACCGGGGAAAAGCCATATGATTGTAAACATTGCGGAAAATATTTTACAACGTCATGTAATTTGAAGGTCCACGAAAAAACGCACACAGGAATCAAACCATATAAATTCCAAGCATGTGGAAAACGTTTTACGAAAGCCACAAATTTGAATATTCATACCCGAACTCACACTGGGGAAAAGCCATATGATTGTGAACATTGCGGAAAATGTTTTACAGATGGTGGACATTTGAAAAGACATATCCTAATCCACACCGGAGAAAAACATCACGCTCAAACATAGTGGATTTTTTTTTACGTCGAAGGAATTACGGGACCATGTGCAAATCCTCACAGAAAAGAAACCTTGAACAATAAACATTGCGGGAAGACTTTTACGCTGGCGGGACATTTGACTAAGCATACACAAATACATGACGGGATAAAACTGTTCACTTGTAAAATTTGCGAAAAATGTTTTGTATCGTCAAATGATTTAAAGAAAGGTTCATGTGAGAACCCACACATGAATAACACCATTCACATTCAAACTCCCCTGGGAAGTGCTCCACGATAGATGGAAAATTGAATATGCATATCCGAGTTCACACCAAGGAAAAACCATCCAGGTGTGAACATTGCAGAAAATGTTTTACGTTGAGTGGGAATTTAAAAATACATATCTTAAGTCACACAGACAAAAAAAAATGCAGTAGGATTATGTCAATAAACACTAATTTTAACTTAAAAGTAGTGAATACGTTCTAGTTTGCTTATAGGGTTCAGTCGCAAAAAATAAATTCAGGGTGTGGAAGAGTAACCAGCATCACACTACCCGTGAGGATCTGTTAGATTTGATAATCATTATATAAAAATATTTTAAAAATAAAATAGCGTTAAATGAGAGTAAATAAACTCGCCTGGTATTTTATTGCATGCACGTCATGTCCACTCATTGCGCATTCCAAAATCTATACTTCCTTATTCTGTGATATTTATTTATTGAAGTATGTGTCTAGGGCAGAGATGGGCAAGGTTTTTGAACCAGGGGCCAAAAATTTTCTATCTTTCTAGATTGGCGGGCCATGGAAATGTGACATGAGTTAAGAAAAATATTTACAATGTCACAAAAGTAAAAGTGGAAAACAATAAGCCTCGTACAAATTTAAGCAAAATTTATTGAGAAAATTTTCGAATAAAACGTCAGAATTCGGTTTTCGTTTGGTTATGACAGCATCAGACGGGCCAGATTAGCCCGCGGACCGTAGTATGCCAGGTCTAAGGTTTCAGGTATACCACAAATGCATATTTTACTATGAATGTGACGTGAGCACGAGTGTACAGAATTAGGAAATATATTATCAGAAGTACTGGCACGACAAACTGACTTGTCGTGCCCAACAGTGTTCACTATTAGCGCACTTTTTTGCGAAAAGTGCGAAACACTTTGGCAACTTTTTTTAGGAACTGCGAAATAGCACTTTTTTTCGATTTTGAAGGGCAAAAATGCAAAGTTAACAAATGAAGTTGACAAATAAGTTGCGTACCAGTACATTTGTAAACCAATGTTTCATTACATAACGATATTTGCTGGAATTCTAACCTATGTGGTGCATAATTTGGAGATGAAGCTTTTGCATTAACGGCAAAATTCTCGTTTATAATATGATTATTATACAAGCACACCCATTCCGATTCTCCCGCAAAAACGCTCGGCGGCGTTTTTGAAACCAGATGTTGGAATGCTACACAGTGCGTTTCTTTGAACGAGAGTGTACATGTGAATATCGATGCATAACGGCAAAATTCTCGTTTATAATATGATTATTATACAAGCACACCGATTCCGATTCTCCCGCAAAAACGCTCGTCGGCGTTTTTGAAACCAGATGTTGAAATGCTACACAGTGCGTTTCTTTGAACGAGAGTGGTCATGTGAATATCAATGATATCGATGTATTGTGGACAAAGTGTGTGGTTTTCTAGTGCTGTTCTGACAAATCTTTGTTATCTTCTTAGTGAATTTATTGGAGCCATTCATAAAGTTCTGATACCCAACACGACATTGTTTAGTAAGGAAATGTAAACTTGAGCCATTATTTATTGAATTAGAAGAAACTTTTAGCAGCAATCCCAGATTTGCTAAATCGCCAGATTCAAAACATACATAGGTCGTATTAACAGCCATTTTATTTTAACCAAGAATGTTAAAAGCACATGGCGTTTCCCGGAATTTTGCGATATTCAATATAATTCGGTCTAGTCATTCAGGATAAATCGAACTCAGACCGGGGTCAAAAATGAATCACAACTATTTCTCATTGATATGCGAGTAGGGGAGGGCAAAACGAATAGTTTTTTTTTCGAATTGAATAGTCGAATATTTTTTATACGCAACAGGAGTCTACTCTAGAACGTCGATCGAAACATTGAAAAATCGGCAACAAAGCCTTTTTTGACTAACAGTTGAGGTTGCGTGAAACTAACTACCTTTCCTTGCTCTCTATGCCTTTGCGCAAGTGGATCCGTATGCGTATTACGCAAGGATGCTGTAGCAAGAGTGGAAATGGCTATTCAATTCAAGAGTCTTGCTGCACACGAACAAAAATATATTTCTGTAACGTTTCGTCTGACCGAGGTCAGACTTCTTCAGACAAGCATTTTACGACTATAACAAGCAACGCAAAGTGTCTGTATTATTTTACAGATAAACCTCGCTAATTTGCAATTGCGTCAATTCTGAATGTTGAATTAAAATAGTGAATAAATAATTAGACAATAGAGGCATTTCTGCGAGGTCATAAGACGAGATGGCGTTAATAAACGGCACTTCTTGAAGGATATTTTACATTTACGACTTAATGCTAAAAAAAAATTGGCTAGAGTGCTTTTGTTCCTAATAAAGGGCCAGGCGCTAATTATAACTAATTCCTTCAAGTTTTAACTTTTTTCAACAAAACAATACCCCGGCGATAATTATAGCTAAAATTTTACCCAGTAATTTACAATTTTATTTGCGGAATTTGCAAATTCACCACTTCACTTGACGATTTTGATAACGTCACGCCCTAATTATTAGGGCAAAAATACTCAAAATATAACAAATGTAATCATTTCGAAACATTGTGCGTTGTTTCATCGAAATTCACAATTGATTTTACTTATATACTTATACTCTTGTTCACGATTTCTCCACTCCACCCGCAATGCATGGCTGAGCAGAAGGTTCACATTTTCGAAACAATACTTGGCCAAGGATAGAAGAGATCACTAAAGAGCTAATCGAAAGTTAAAACGATTATGACCTATCATTTTTTTTTCTGGATATTGCTTGTACGTGTTATACCATGTATTGTCTTTCGGAAACGCCAATCCAACTTTAAATATTTTTTTTTCGAGTTAAATAGTTTTTTACGAATACCGAATAGTCGAATATTTTCATACACAACCGGGGTCCAGAACGTCGGAGGTCAATACTTCTTTCGGAAATTGAAAAGTTAAAAGATACGTGGAAAACTCGGCAACAAAGCGGTTTTTTTTACTAGTTAAATTAATCATAATTGCCATTTGTTTTTGTCACCGCGCTCGCTTCGACGGCGATTCCCTAAAGTTGGCAATCACTATTCCCGCGCTTTCTCTTTTGGGGGGATATTATTGTAATTCTTGCGGGTCAGCGAACATCGAAGTTTTATATTTCTGGTATACCCGTGTGTTTACATCGGCAAAAGCTGTTAGACATTAAGGACTGATTTCAAAGCCCAAAATAAATTTATTTTGATTTTTATCTTTTGCGTCGGCTTTGATCTTACTTACTTATAGGCCGCGAGCCGAGGCCCTGAAAAACGCCTAGAAAGTGAGTTTCGTAGCGCACATCAGGTAACTACCTGAAAATGATTTTAAAATGTTCCTTAAAAATTTAGTAACAAATATTGCCTTGTTCCCACTTCCAAAAGTTGCACGTTTTACGGAAAAGACGCTTTTACTACAAGAAATATGTGCTACGATCTGTCCTATATTCTCTACATTTTCGGCAATGAACAATGACTTCTGCATGACGTAACAATTGAATCGAATCAGCTGTTAGCGAGCGGATGAATATTAGTTATTACTGCTCGACCTTGCGTTGAGTTGGGCAGCCTTTCCATAGCCCTGTTTAGTTATTATTAGTTAAGTTATGCTAAGACGTTGTTGAAAAATGTATAAGTAGATCCTTACCACGGATATGGGCCGTGAGACGAAGCCTTGAAAACGCCCAGAAAATGAGTTTCGTAGCGCACATCTGGTAACTAAATAAATTCTTCAGTTTTGTGTGAAAATGAACATACTGAACGCATTACAGCTTGTTCCACAATCCTGATGCGAAATTGAATATAAGAGGTTCCCGGAAATTCAATAACCATAAGTTTACAACACATACATAAGAACTATGCAATTCGAGAGCCCTACAGCACACTAACACAAATGTATTCCTGTAATGTTTTGCCTGACCAAAATCGGACTTCCTCAGTCAATCATAATTTATTAGGTAGATTACGAAAAATATGGCATACATGTAACCAACAACAAAAAATACTTTAATTGTGTGACAGGAGTCGGAGTGACCTCGAAAGCAGCGACACCAACAACGCTGATTCACATTAGCGAATAAATTTTATGTAATAACCACAAGCAGTTTACAACAAGAACAGCATAAAAAGCTACATCCATTTTATAGAAGCTATCAAACGTATTTATTTTTAAGCAATGAAGTCACAAATTAACATCGTGAGCACGAAAACACAAATAAATCAGTTATTTCTCACTTAGAAATTTACCGGAAAAGTCAAGAAAATTAAATGAATGTACAATATGTACATAACATAGTGAACAGAAATATTACAATTAGTCTTTTTTTAGTTTATGTGGTTATGTATTTGAACAAAGGCAATATTATTTCTAGAAACAGGACTACGACACTAACAAATGTCCGAAAAAAAAAAAATAAATGATACTTATTAAATCAACTGCAATATCTAATTCACTTTCTTCTGAATTGTTTTCGAAATCCACTATCTCGAAAATCGACTTTTCCTCTATAAGTGTACTGTGATTTTGCAGTCAATACAAAAACAAAAATCTGTGCAATTTAAGTTGATTTTGGCACACTTGCATAAATTATTTTGACTATTTTTCTTACACTTGCAGTTTGCCAACTCAAGAACTGATTTGAGGGCCACATGCTTCTTCAGTGAATCATTGTTGGGTATAATCCTTATGTTTGCCAGTGTTAAATAGACGTGCCCTGGTATCATTTACATTCTTCATATCCTCTTCATACAGTGAACAAACAAATTCCTCAGCTTTATTTATTAATGCCTCGTTAACCTCAAAAGATCTTCATAGTTGAGAAAAAAATGAATTGAAAACCTCAATGAAGTCTCCAACATGAGTTTGATGGGCAGTTCCAATTGCAGAAAAGTGCTAAAGTATTTCAATATGAATAGCCCATCTAAGCTGTTTGCAACTATTATGATTCTCATATACCTTTACGCTTCAAGACTTCTTGTTTAATCCATTTTATAGCACTGATAGCAGCAGGGATTAGAGCCTGCGTTAGGTCGGATTGGTGGAACATTGCCGTTTTCTTTTGTAGTACAGTATCTAAAATGAGGAAGAAAATCATATTTGGAACAGCATGAGTGTAAAAATACCACTAAATACTAACTAATACCTTGAATACATAATGCATTTTATCTGATGTACTCAATGAGCGTATATATGCTCATTGCATGTACTACAGTCCAGCAGTGAATTTAGATCATTTGACTACACTATTATCAAATTTGCCATCACCTCCTCATATAATTGCTATAAGCGAATCTAAATTACCCCAAAATCATGTCTTCAATACCATCGATGGCTATAATTTCCTTCATGCCCCATCTGCCACTAAAGCAGGTGGTGTTGCTGCTTTTATCAGGGATGACGTTACGTTTAATGAAATTACAGATTATAATATCGTCTATTCCAACTGCGAAAATTTGTGGTTTGAGATCAGTTTGGCAAATACTGTTAGCAGATTGGTTATTGGCATTATTTATAAACATAACTTATTTCACTGATATTTTTGAAATATCTTTAGCTAAATTGGCTAAGAAACACTTTTTGATAGTCGGTGACTTTAACATTAACTTGCTTTCAACATCCAGTAATGTCCAAATTATCAATTATGTTAATATGCTCATTTCTCATAATGCCTTCTCCTTGATAACCAAACCCACTAGAGTAGGTCAAACTTCTGCAACATTGATCGACCACATGTACACCAATTTGACAAATTTGAAAATTAATTCCTATGTTGTTCTATCAGATATAACAGACCATTTCCCAATAATGTGTTCTCTTAGTGGTGTAACACCTATTCATAAAAATGATTGCATAATTTCTAGGGACATGTATGGTGGCCCATCGTTGTCACGCGTAAAATTGAAAATAAAAATAAAAAATTAAATAAAAAACCAAAAATAAAAAAATTGTTGTGAAAAAACATAAAAATAATTAAGAAAAAAAAATTAAAATTAAAAAAAAATAAATAAATAAAAACGAAAAAAAAACAAAAAAAAATTAAAAAAAAAAAAAATTAAAAAAAAAAAATTGAATAAAAAGAAAATAAAAAGGTTGACAACGATGGTCCGCCTCGTGGCCCATCGTTGTCACGCGTTTTTATTTTTAGAAAATTTGCTTCTGCTTGGGACCAACGTTGTCAGCCTTATCCTACGCGCACAAATGTGTTCCCTGGGTTTCAAACTCACTACTGATTTTTTGAGCAATATTCAATATGAAAATGTTCTATAAATTCTCCATGCTACAAGTTCAACAAGAAGTAATATATTTATAATAATGATAAGAGAATATAGAATTGAATACGAAAATTCGGAAAATTTGTTTTTACGTGTATAAGGTAATTTAATTGGAGAATGCTGCTTAACTACTCAGTTGACTAGACACTCGCGATGCCGGTACCGTACCGTCTTACCAAATACCGGTAGTCGGTTATAGTCGCTTTGCGTCTAACCGTACCGGTAGCCATACAATCACTCATGAAAGAATGGGAGATACGGATAGTCTCGTAGAATATAGACTACTGAAACACTCTCTGCGCCTGCCCCATACCGTACAGCCGTAACGTACCGATCCAGACAAATGATAAGTCGCCCGTGCTCAACCATTTATTTCAATCCATACTTCGATCCTAGTAGAATATAGTGAGTCGAGGTATAGATTGAAATAAATGGTTGGGCACGGGCTATTTATCATTTGTCTGGATCGGTACGTTACGGCTGTACGGTATGGGGCAGGCGCAGAGAGTGTTTCAGTAGACTATATTCTACGAGACTATCCGTATCTCCCATTCTTTCACGATAATTGCATGGGTACCGGTACGCTCAGACGGTACCGTACCGGCATCGCACGAGTGTCTGAGCAGTTAAGCAGCATTTTCCAATTAAATTACCTTCTACACGTAAAAAAAATTTTCGTATCCAATTCTATATTCTCTTATCATTATTATAAATATATTGCTTGTGGTTGAACTTGTAGCATGGAGAATTTATAGAACATTTTCATGTTGAATTTATTGGATATTGCTCATGAAAATCAGTAGTGAGTTAGAAACCCAGGAAACACATTTGTGCGTGTAGGATTAAGCCTGACAACGTTGGTCCCAAGCAGCATCAAATTTTCCAAAAATAAAAACGCGTGACAACGATGGGCCACGAGGCGGACCATCGTTGTCAACCTTTTTATTTTCTTTTTATCCAATTTTTTTTTCAATTTTTTTTTTTTTTTTTAATTTTTTTTTTTAATATTAATTTTTTTATTTTGTTTTATTTTTCAATTTTTTTTTTAATTTCAATTTATTTTTTTTTTTTTTTTTCAATTATTTTTATGTTTTTTCACAACTATTTTTTTATTTTCGCTTTTCCATTTTATTTTTTTCATTTTTTTTTTAATTTTACACGTGACAACGATGGGCCACCATAGACATGTCAAACTTCTCGATTGACCCTTTTCGCACAGATGCACAGAGCATTTTTGATAACTTGTTTGATACATTTCAATTGAATGCCCTGAACTACAATAGTGCTTTTGAAGAATTTATACTATCAATCAATACTCTAATTGATCGCCATGCTCCCCTTCGGCCACTTTCACGACGACAGAATGGGTTAAAACTAAAGCCCTGGTTGAGTAAAGGGTTAAATAGCTGTATTCGACACAAAAATAAGATTTTCAAATCCCATTTTCTGAAAGGTAACAGCTCTCAACGCTCCTACTTTAAAAATTATAGAAATGTTTTGTCAAAAACATTGTATAAAGCAAAACAAATTTATTACCAAAATCTTATTGCCCAAAACAAAGGTAATCCAAGGACAACATGGCAGATAGTTAACCAAATTACACATACAAATAATAAATCCAAATCAAATGTTGATGAAATCTTCCGAGAGAATGGCTGTATCACTAAAGATGGTATTTCAATCGCTACCGAATTCAATAAGTACTTTTCAACGGTTGGGTCCAGTCTCTCAGACAAGTTTTCTAATGATATGACTAGCTTCAAACATTTTCTTCGCAATCGTGTAAGCCAGTCCATTTTCATGAGTTTGACTGATTCAAACGAAGTGATAATAGAAATACAAAATCTGAAAGATAGGAAGGCAGTAGGTCCAGACAATATTCCAGCACGGTTCCTTAAACTTGTTGCTGACCTCATTTCGCCATGTTTAGCTGAACTTTTTAATTGTTCTCTCTCGTTAGGAATCTTTCCTTCGTGTCTCAAAATTGCTCGAGTAATCCCCTCTTCAAATCTGGAAATAAGAAATGTGTTCCAAATTATAGACCGATATCAATCCTTTCATCGATTGATAAGATATTTGAGCGCTTGATCCATAAGCGACTTATTAGTTTTTTTACTAAATATAATGTTATAAACAGATCTCAGTTTGGTTTTCAGAATAATCATTCGACATCCCACGCCATTTTAGATACAATATCTTATGTTTATGATAAATTAGAGAAAAAAGAGTTCGTTAGCGCAACATTTTTAGATTTAAAAAAGGCTTTTGATACTGTGGATCATGACATTTTAATTTACAAGCTGAATCATTATGGCATCAGGGGACAAGCAAATAAACTAATTACTAGTTATCTAAGCGATAGATCACAATATGTCAAAGTGGGAACTTATTGTTCCTCTCTCTTACCAGTGACTCACGGAGTTCCACAAGGTAGTATATTGGGCCCATTATTTTTCCTAGTATATGTCAATGACATAGTTCACTGCTCTTCGCTCTCAACCAAATTGTTTGCTGACGACACTAGCCTCCTCGACAGCGACAAATCCCATGCAGCTCTTCAATCAAGAGCAAACGCTGAAATTGCAAAGGTGGCTAATTGGATGAGATCTAACAAACTAACAATAAATATAGAAAAGTCTAAAACATTGTTAATATCACCATATAGGCGTAAATCTCTAAATGGTCTGTCAATCCAAATTGATGGTACACAACTTGAAAACGTTATTTCTTATAAATACCTTGGCATATATATTGATAACAAATTGAAATGGGATACACAAATTTCAAACCTGGCCGTTAAATTATCCAAGTCGGTTGGGATATTATATAAACTTAAAAGATTTACATCGCTACCTACATTACGCATGGTTTACTACTCCCTATTCCAGTCCCATATTCAATATGGCGTAGTTGCATGGGGCTCTGCTGATAAATCTTTATTGCACCGATTAGAAATTATGCAGAATCGGGCCATTCGCGCTATTTCTGATGTTGCTTATCGCACACAACTAAGTCCTATTTATAATAAACTAAGAATTATTAAACTTGTAGATATACATAGAATTGAAGTGTTAAAGTTAATGCATCAACACCATAACAATAAACTCCCTGCAGCATTCACTAACTACTTTTCAAAGCAGAGCAGTATTCACTCCTATGGGACACGGTCATCTGCTAAAGGCTCTTACTTTGTGGATCGCTTTTCCACCAAGCTTACTCAAAACTCCATCAAATTCGTTGGTGTCAAGTTATGGAACACGCTCACTGACAGTATTCGATCAATGAACTACATCTCCTTCAAACATGCATTGAAAAATCATTACCTTGATGTTTATTTTTGCCAGTAGTCTGAAAACATTGCCTTTTCATGTGTCTGATCTTCTTCTAGTCGTATATTCCCTGAACCGTTACCGGTACCATACCGGGATGCAATCGTGTTCTTCCACTGTATTCTAAATTCGCATCGTCATTTACTCTGTATGTGCCAAGTTCTGTTTTTCACTTTCGACAACTTTTTATCATATAACCTAAATGTGAAAGAAATGCATGCTTCAGCATGCATCAGTTCATTAAGCCAGTAAAGTTCTGTCAAATTGAAATTAACGTTGCTGGGCACGCCGATCCAGTTTTCAAAGTGCTTAGTCATGTTAATAAGCGTTATTCTCGTTTAATTGTGTACATTGAGGTATATCGCATTCGCTTGATGGCGCCCTTGCGCTCGTCAAGCGGTACCGGTTTCCTTAATCAAAGTCCTCATGGCTCTTCATATTTCCGTATTTTATTTATCATCCGTTGTTGTTGTTTCTATGCTTTTTAGTACCGTATTGTACGTGATAAACCCAAGTCTTTTGCTATATCTGTTGCTGTAATCCAGCATATAGGTGTCGCTGACACGATGACTTAATAGTCTTTCGCAACTCCTCGTCAATTGCGAAACATTGTGTATTTTTGATTTATTTAAATTTATTATTATTTGTTGACAATGTTTCATGCACGACGAAATAAAATATCTGAATCTGTTTGCATACCAGTATAGACTATATCTACACTAAATTTTGATATATCACAGTCTGAAGTGCCCTATGACAGTATGAGTATGGACTATAGGCCTAGACTATATTTTAAAACATCAACTGTCTGTCTACAACTTGATTTCTCACCTCTCAATCGTTTCCAATGCTACTTTCCTTTCCACTCCGGCATAACTTACAGTATCATTGCTTCCCAGGTTCTTGTCGACTCTATGAATTTAGATTTAGACCAACCGACATTAGTAAAATTGATTATTTTCTTCTCTTTCACACAACCGTGCATTACACTGTTACAGAAACAGCCATTAATTTCTATTTCCAAATATGCTGTGGCCTATATAGTAGTATAAGTCTGCTGAATAGTCAAGAAGAGTCATTAAATTAATCATAAACATTTCATGCAAGCCAGAAAATATCGTTGTTTGTGACATATTATTCTAGGTCTAGCCTTTCTTGGAGTTACCGCACCGTACCTATTTAACAAAGTCTTATGAGCTAGTGCTCAACTAAAATTGCTATTTATGGTAAGGATATACAAGTGTTTAATATCTTACTTATACTTTTCAATACCTCCTTAGAATAACTGAACTACCGGTAATAATAACTGAAAAAAAAACTATGGAAAGGCTATTCAACGCAAAAGCGAGCAGTCGTAGTACACCTGATATTCATCCGACCACTGGGGATTCACCTACAGCTGACTTATTTGATTGGCACGTCATGCAGAAGTCTGCGTTCATTGGCCCATGATACCGGAAAAGCAGAGAAAATAGGACAGATGGTAACACATATTTATTGTAGTAAAAGCGTCTTTTTCGTAAAACGTGCAACTTTTGTACGTGGGAACAAGGCAATATTTGTTACTAAATTTCTAAGTAACATTTTAAAATCATTTTCAGGTAGTTACCTTATGTGCGCTACGAAACTGAAAGATAAATGGCCTCGGCTCGCGGCCTATTACCACCGTTTACAAATTAACCGTTCCACTAATATCATTATCGACACCGGGATGCAGATATTTATTAATGAGACGATAACTAACTTTCCTATGCTTCTTGTGTTATTTTCGTATCAGATAGATAAACCTTGCAAATATGCGATTGCGTGAATCCTGAATGTTGATTCAAAATAGTGATTAAATGAATTGGCAAGAAGGCATTTCTACGTGATTATAAGGCTTTTGTGTCTAATAGAGGATCAGACTCGATTATAACTCTAATTATAACTGATTCCCTCAAGTTTTGACTTGTTTTTCAACAAAACAATACCCCGATGGTTATTATAGCTAAATTCGTTACCGAGTAATTCACAATTTTATTTATGGAATTTGCAATTTCTACACCTCACTTGACGATTTTAATGTCATGCCCTAATTATCACTGCTAAAATGCTTCAAAATACAACAAATGTAATTATTGTCGACGATGACAGGCGCAACAATTCGTAAACGAGCCATCGTGCGTTGTTATAACGAAATTCGCGATTGATTTTATCTCTCTCTTGTTTACAATTTTAACATTCCACCGACCATGTATGGTCGAATAAAATGTTAAATGAAAGTTATCCCTAAAGAGCTAATAAAAAGTACATTGGATAAAGGGAGTATGGCCTGTCATTTCCTATCTGGCTGCAACTTAAAAAGTGTTTTCATACCAGTAACTGATACCAGCTTTGGGGAAAACGTTGATTGGTCATTTTCAAATCGATGCTATTTATCGGCGTTAGGCGCAAAAAGAAATCAAATAACACCACAACGCAAAGTAACTACCGTAATATTTGATTCGGTTTCCGAATATTTTGCCCAGTCGTAATATTCTGCACCTGGCTGTTTTCTGCAGAATAACGATTCGCTAAAGTTAATTGATCGAATACATGGGAAGTATTTATTCATAATCTCACTGGCGAACATCGGGGTTTTGGCGAAATTGTACGATCATGTTGTCTTCCTTAAATAATAACTTTTTCAATGAATGTCTATTTTACTTTTGTGTCTTAATTATGGTATGTCGGGTTTTCATTTATTTCAAATTCGAAATTGTCCGAAATATTCCAACAGGTGTATAAGTATATAGCGTAATCGAGTAACCAACTTACCAATGGGGGAGTTTAATACACATGATGTGTTAAGGGCGTCGTAACCCCCGTTTTTTTTTTAAATTTGATTGTTCTACCTTTTGCTTAAAAAACAACGTCGTTTTACAGTCATCTAACGTAACTCGCGACCAAATCTTTTTTGTTCTGACCATGTATGGTCGAATAAAATGTTAAATGAAAGTTATCACTAAAGAGCTAATAAAAAGTACATTGGATAAAGGGAGTATGGCCTGTCATTTCCTATCTGGCTGCAACTTAAAAAGTGTTTTCATACCAGTAACTGATACCAGCTTTGGGAAAAACGTTGATTGGTCATTTTCAAATCGATGCTATTTATCGACGTTAGGCGCAAAAAGAAATCAAATAACACCACAACGCAAAGTAACTACCGTAATATTTGATTCGGTTTCCGAATATTTTGCCCAATCGTAATATTGTGCACCCGGCTGTTTTTTGCAGAATAACGATTCGATAAAGTTAATTGATACAGGGGAAGTATTTATTTATCATCTCACTGGCAAACATCGGGGTTTTGGCGAAATTGTACGATCATGTTGTCTTCCTTAAATAATAATTTTTTCAATGAATGTCTATTTTACTTTTGTGTCTTAATTATGGTATGTCGGGTTTTCATTTATTTCAAATTCGAAATTGTCCGAAATACTCCTGTCGGCGATAGAAGTTTCTTTTCAGTTGATAATATGTTGAACGCTGTTCTTCCTTGTGTTCCGACCGGCTAATTTTTATCGATAATTACTTTTCTGTTTTGACGCGCGTTTCGCGGGCTTTACTGCATCTGACGTGTCACGCGTGGCTCTTGCATCTCGACTTTACGCGTCGTAGGACGTTCTTGTTTAATCTTGTTATGGTGTTAGTGGTGTGGTTTCGCATTATCTGCTTAACTGACTTAGCGTGTGGGTGGCATTTGGTCTCGTTAGGTAGAACTGTGGTGAGGGTATCGTAACCGGGGCCCCATATGACCATCGTCGTCATTTATTGCTTTAATTGTTCATGTATTTTATATTTCATTCTTATTAACTGCTTTCTAAATTTAGTTGCTATTATATTGATCGTTCACGTTACCTGTCAGTTTCTTGTCGGTTTAGGCCTTTGGAGCGTTATCATATGTAAGTTTATTTTCTATTAACTTTCTGGTTATGCATTTTCGTTCCGCCCTCATCTTGTGATTGTTTATTGATTATTTCACTTTTTTACAGTCAACCGTTTTACAATAAACGCGTATGACATGGAACATCTGTGTGCCTAAATCTGACATAAGGTTTATTCTGTTGTGTGAATCAATCCATGTTTTTTCAAATATCCAATTTGAGGAAAACATTTTCCACAGGATTTGCATGCATACGGTTTGATTCCTGTATGCATTCTGTCACGAACTTCCATATCACTCAACGCTCTACAACATTTTCCGCAATGCTTACAAAGGAATGGCTTCTCCCCGGTATGAATTCGTGTGTGTATTTTCAAATTTCCGGCTGTCGTAAAACCTTTTCCACAGGATATGCATGTGTATGGTTTGATTCCAGTGCGAGATGAAATATGTTTTTTTAAACTTTCACTTTTTCTAAAACATTTTCTACAAAGTGACTGGTTTTTCTCCGGCGTGAGTTAAAATATGTCTTTTCAAATTGCCATTTGACGTGAAACACTTCCCACTAAATTTGCATGTATATGGTTTCTTTTCTACAGAATATGCATGTGTATGGTTTGATTCCAGTGCGAGATGAAATATGTTTTTTTAAACTTTCACTTTTTCTAAAACATTTTCTACAAAGTGACTGGTTTTTCTCCGGCGTGAGTTAAAATATGTCTTTTCAAATTGCCATTTGACGTGAAACACTTCCCACTAAATTTGCATGTGTATGGTTTGATTCCAGTGCGAGATGAAATATGTTTTTTTAAACTTTCACTTTTTCTAAAACATTTTCTACAAAGTGACTGGTTTTTCTCCGGCGTGAGTTAAAATATGTCTTTTCAAATTGCCATTTGAAGTGAAACACTTCCCGCTAAATTTGCATGTATATGGTTTCATTCTTGTGTGGATTCGCATATGAACTCTCAAGTTTCTTGGCGATGTAAAACATTTTCCGCACGAATTGCAGGCATAAGGTTTTTCTCCTGTATGTACTCTCGTATGTATTTGTAAATTACTTTTTCTTGTAAAATGTTTCCCACAATGTTTGCAAACGTGGAGTTTATATGTGGATGTTTCCTTGTGGCTAATAAACGTTGATGTAGTCGTTTGCTGCATTTTTTGACCCTTCTATAACCAGACAAGATATACGATAGATGGAAACCAGTAAAAATTAAACGAAAGTAACGTTCTTCAATCAACCGTTATATGATATTCTAATTCCAATCATATCTACAGCAAGGCGTTTCAGAATTAACCCATTATATGCTATAGGAATTCCTAACATATTTTCAACCGTTCTGCATGCGTTTAATATCTCAATTAATATTTAAACACAATGTAGCACAAAATACTAATATTATCTACCCTCGCCACAGAACTAGCTTTAAAACAACGAGATCCTTCAGTAACCAGTTGAAAATGTCAAAACACGCTGAAGAATATAAAAAAACACTATGAAATATGATTTGTCTTCTTGTTTATTTGATCTGTAAGACATTCGTTTCTAACTTCACATCTTTTGTAGTTCGGGGGGGCGATGAAGTTGTGTAAATTACTGTAGGGGACGATGGTACAAAAAAGTTTAGGAACCACTTCTTTACGTAATGCTCTCAAATTAGCAATATGAATTCGAACGTTGATGCGTGTATTTTCCATGTTTTTTGTTTCAAATTACTTGTTCCATAATATTCGTCTAGAATCACAATGAAAATGCGACCATTTAAATTTTTTTCGAAACTGAACATTACCAGGTGAAAGCAAATTATTTCGCATTTACTGATTTAGTATGAATTAGAGTATGTTTATTCATACTACTCGACTGTGTAAAACATTTTCCGCAATATTGACAAGCATATGGTTTTTCGCCGGTGTCGATTCGGATATGTCTTTTCAAACTTCCACTTTCTGCAAAACTTTTCCCACAATGATTACAAGTAAATGGTTTTTCTCCGGTATGAATCCGGATGTGCTTGCCCAAATATCCGGAACTCGTAAAACGTTTCCCACACGTTTTGCAAGTATATGGTTTGATTCCTGTGTGTATTCGCAAATGTGTCCTCAAGGCATAAGAAGTTGTATAACATTTTTCACACTGCTCACAGACATAAGCCTTTTTTCCAGTGTGAATTCGGATGTGTCTTTTCAAACTCCCACTGTTCGCAAAACATTTTCCACAATGTTCACAAGTGAATGGTTTTTTTCCAGTGTGAGTCAAAATATGCCTTTCCACCTTATCGAGATCGATAAGTAATAATAATTGAGTAAAATGCAGGACAGCTGTTCGTAAAAATACTAAAATTATTTACCCTCGCCGCAGTACCAGCTTCGAAACACTGGGATGCGAGGCTACTAATAACAACATTTTATTCAAATTTCTTGTAAGGTCGTACGCATATTTGATGCAAAAACGTACTCCGAAGTCAATCTTAATAAACCCAACCAACTCAAATGAACACTGATGTAGGCGCCACAAGAGAAGTCGCTTAAAAAGCAGAAAATAATGACTCTCAACAAATGCACGGAGGATCGTTTGGAAGTTGCTCATCAAAACGACAAACCTGCACAAACAATATCTGATATCACTTTTGCGAAAGCTGACCATAGAATCGCATCACATATTCAAGAAATTCTCTTATCTCCTATCCACATACCAATTGCCGGGGCCTTGGAAATCCCGAAGTAACTTAACGTCTGCAAACTTAGTACTCAACGCAAAACAAGATCGATATGTGTAACACAAAAAAGAAATCTGAATATTCACAATATGTAAATGTGGAAAGTAGCCAAAAACAACAGAACAAATAAGATTTAAAAACACCAATGAAAGTAATAAAGAATTACATCACACAAAAATGTCAACGGAAAATGAATTCTATATACATGTGATCACGGCAACCCGACAACAAAGAACTCTTCTGATCTTCAAAATGTAAAATGCAGATCGATATAAAATGTCAAATTCTGTCAAAAACATTGCTATTATTTCAAGCCACTATGTCTCATGTTTTATCACATGCAGTCGACAAAAATGAATTGAGAAAATGAAAGCTGAACTATTCTATGCCATATTTGAAGATTAACGCCGCAGTCTTTCTCAAAAGTAGGAATATACTCATTGGCAAAATATGTTGAAATGCACAATGAGGGATGCGGAGTTAATTTCTAACAATATTAATGAGAATTTATATTAATACCTCATTCTCGCAAATCTCAAATCATTACGGATTTGAATTAATGTCTGTGGGCGTCAAATGATCGAGTACGACGTTCACAGGATCATTATCAAATCGAAGGCATATTACTTTTTTAATTGCCATCTGCTTATGATGAAAGCTATAAAAAAAACTATAAGAAGCTCTACAATATGTTCGATTTGCTAACTCCAACTTCTGTAAGGAATTGCGGTTCTGAATACTGTATGTTCTTCTAGCTTCTTTTTGCCACTAAACCTTATCAGCAAAGTATCAAGCATTAGTTGTTTTACTGTGGATTAGGGCATGCTTTTTCAGATAACTTGATGATGTGAAACATTTTCCACACTGTTTACAAGACTAGAGTTTTTCTCCAGTGTGGGTTAATATATGATATTTAAATTTTCATTTCGTGGAAAACATTTTCCGCAATGTTCACAAGTGAATGACTTCTCCCCGGTGTGAATTCGGGTATGAATATTCAAACTTCCGGCCCTCGTAAAACATTTTCCACAAGTTTTGCATAGATGTGGCTTTACTCCTGTGTGAATTCGCGGATGAACGTTTAAATTGCTCGACGTTGTGAAACATCTACCACAAAAATCACAAACATTGACTCCCTTACATGTATGACCTTTCGAATGTATCCGAAAATATCTTTCTGTTTTATAAGACTTTCCACAATGTCCGCAAACATAAAGTTTGTTTTCAGAGACAGTTTCCGTATGACTAATATAAGCTGCATTTGTCTCCATTTTATAAACTTAATATTCGAACAAGATTTGTGTTAAGGCAGTGGTACTCAAACGGTGGGCGCGCCTCACAAAGTGGACGTAGACCATTTTTTGACGAAACGCGAATATGATTGAAAATGAAAATATTTGTAAGGTTTGATTTTGCCGCCTTATTTTGAATGTTTGCATTTCTTTATTTTGGACATTTACATTCCATCCACGTATTTTCAACGATTTTTTTCAATAAAATTTCTTTCTTTACTACTTGTTATTTAGTTATGTTTGAGGTACGGCGCAAGACTTGACAAATTCTAAAAAATGGGGACGGCTTGAAAAGTTTGAGAACCACTGTGTTGGGTGAACATCAGACGCGAAGAAAAGTGGAAATTAAATGAATTTTTTTCAATATTAAAATTAAAATGCTTTATAATCCGAAAGTATAATAAAGTTAAATTCACAACTCGTAAAATTGTACATTTTGTTTATGCCAAACCATCTAGTCTTAAATTAAGTAATGTATCGTGATTAAAACTCACGAGACTAATACTTAAGACATACCCAAACTAAGTCGATAGCATGAGAGCGACAGAACGTTTTACCGCAAAAAGGCTTAACTGTTGATACACTATACTACTTTGGAAACATTTATTTTTTATTTGGCAACAAAACATTCAACTCTCGTTACGTGAATTTAATCTCGCTACGTTTTCCAGTCAATTATTAAAGTGGTTGCTACTTGCTACATATAAATTACATAACACGATACCAGAATAAATTGCAATGTGGTATTATGATTTATCAAGGTTAAACTAATTGTTTTCATACACACGAAAAAAGTTTACAAAAAATAATTCAAAGTGTTCCAAATACTGATAATAAATAAGCATCGTACTTTGGTAAGCCCTGAAATTTTGCAAAACCTCGGAGAAGCTAAAATCAATATAATTGCGAATGTGAGAAACATGCGCTATGAACGTTCTGTTCTTCCATCCGTATTACCTAATACACCTTGAATCCCAGATATCTTATCGTAAATACAGCGGTTTTATAAACTTGTGGAGCATTCTAAAATGTATGAAAAAGGTCGTGCTAAGGCTTTCGTTAACTAACCAACCAGCTGGAAATTGTTTGTGCTATTGCGGATACGTTATTCAGATAGAAGCATTCATCAACGACATTCCTAATTTTCTCAATCTGTCATAAAATTGGGTGGTTTTGACGAGAATTAAAGGCAACTAAATTTTTCATTCACCGCCGAGAATATCAACAGAAATACGTTTTTCAAGCAATTATTTTCATAACGGCTAATGTCGTTACTTAAAATTAGTTCGTGTGCAAGGTAGCATACTACAAGTTGTTCATATACATTTTGAATCCTAAAAGCGTGGCGCGTGTAGTATTCATAGATTTCAGTACGATATTCCCAGCATGTCTGATAAATCCGCGTAGAATAAATAAGGCGTTATAGACTCAACTACTTTATAATATACAAATTTCAATCATATCTTCCCCCGTTTTGCATGAGCTTTATATCTCAAATAAGATCGAATAGAACGCAGCACAAAATGCTAATATTATCTACCCTCGTCGTAGTACAACCGGCTTTGGAACGCTGGAATACGAGGCTAATATAACAGCATTTTATTCAAAATATGATTTCCTGTACAAGGCGTGTAACGATCGCATCTATACATCTTCGTGCATCATACCATAAGAAACATGCTTGATCTAAGTTGATTTGGTAAAATATACCTAAAATTTTGTTCCTTTCTGGTTTCCATTTTTGGCCGAATTCACAACACACGATTTTTGCCAATCACGAAGCAAACAAAAACTCATGGCACATATCGTTACCATACGCCCTCTTTTCCCAGACATGTCCGGGATTTTAGTTGTCAAATTTTTAAAAATGTTGATGTTAAAAGTGCCTAAAGGTCAGGGATTTTTGAATACAGTGAATCCCTGCTACAAATCCTCGAGGTTTCAATAGTACGAATCCGCGAAATCGAATTTTTCAGAAAAAGGTCACATGAAGGCTTTATTGTGCAACACGGATTGCGTCGGATCAGATAATTGTGATGTAACATATGACCTGAATTGTCATTTTGTAATCGGTATTTTGGTTGCACTATTGTAGAGGTCGGCAACGTTTCTTTCAAGTGTGGCAATTTGAAATTCAAAGTCAAAATAGACGTTTGCTTGTAGATGAAAATTTCGTTATAAGCAATCAGACCTGAGGACAGTACAGATTGATGTAAAATTGCTTGGATGGTTTGCACTATTCATTTGATGTTTTGCACACGTTATTTGTTTCAATACACGTATCTAAATGTCATGGTTGGGACGTTCATCAAGTAAAAGACATACAACTGACGCTATTTACTGCAAATCATGCAGCAGAGCTTCGGAAACCCTCGAAAAGTCGGATCCGCGGGGAGACGATAATAAATCTAGGACCAATTTGTTTTATAAATTAAAAGTCGGGTCGTTCGAGGGCGTAAAAAATCAGTTCGCTGGCCGGAGTTTGCCGACCCCTGGCGTAGAGCCTCTCATAGTCTAAATCAGACCCTGATTATATGACGATCTGATTAAATGCTTTATTAACACGCCCAAAATTGTCATCGAAGATGGCAAAGAATTAGTGTGTTCTTTGTTATTTCAAATTCTATCTTCAGAATCATAACTTATACTACCTCACCAAGTTTTTGACGTGATGGTGACTACTTTTATACTCATGTGGATATCATTTTGCTGCTCTGAGCGTATCCCATTCAATACAACTGTGTTGTATTTACTCAACTTGGAAGTTCTTGTGCGGCGTCCGATATTGGAATCTATTAAAGAAATATTAGACAATTTATCTCGATTTACCACACTTTCTTCAGCATATTATTTGCGCGTGTGATCATTTTGATGCTTGCGCGCAACCAGCCGTGATCAGTTGTAATTATACGTAGTATCTTGTTTGTAACTAAAATTTCGTTTTTAACTAATTCTGAAAGTTATTTAGAGCTGCAAAAGACAGTTCGCACATGTCTCTTTTTTAGAGCTCAACAAATGATATAGCCTTGGCCAGGGCCTCTTATGCTGTAAGTCGGGTCCTAACTAGGGCTGGGCATTTTGAATCGAATATTCGAATCGAATAGTAAATTATTCGAATCGGTTAAAAGCAAATTTTCGAATCGCCGCCATCTTGTTTACTCTTTCCGCAATGGTCGAGGTAAATTTCTCAATTTTTTTTTCATTGAAGCCATATTTTTTGAACACAATTCTGACATATGACTCTTTCCTGTATTGAGGTATTGATGAAAACTTTTTTTTTTATTGTCAGTGATGTATTCTATGTTTTCAGTGATTTATGTGTCTGGAGGACCGAAAATAATAAGAAAGTTACATACAATTTCATACCTTCCAAGTATTCGAGATTCGATTCGATTCTGAAATCATCAGGTATTCGAAAATGCCGAAAAGCGAAAATTAATGTGATCATTTTATTTCAAATTTTATCTTCAGAATGGCTTGTACTGAGCACCATCAAGTAGAACGTGGATGGGTGATGTTGACTGTTTCTATACGCTAGTGCAGAAGTGGGCAAATTGAGGCCCACGGTTTATATTCGACCCACCCGAGTGTTTAATCAGTTTCACTCGTGTCAGCTCAAATTACGACTATGGTTTTTATGCATATAAATTTTCGTTGAAAATATCGATGAAAATAACGTCATAATGATCTCGATTGTTATGTTTCTTACTGTTATATATAGATTAGCTTATAGCTGTTGGACTATCTGTTGATTCGTAGTTTTTCATGCTGAGTAGTGAGCTTCTGGCTCAGTAACCAAATCGATTATCTGTAACTGGCCCACTCAGACAAGTAATTGCTCATTCCCGCCCTAGTGGATATCGTTTTGCTGCTCTGAGAGAATCCCATCCGTAGTAGCTCTAACGAGAGCGTCCCCTAAAACATTTTTCTCCTAAACTTAAAGGTCAACTAATTTAATCCAAGACCAATATGACGACTGTGCTGTATTTACTTAACGTGGAAGTTCTTGTGCGGCGTCCGATAATTAAAGCGAATAAAGAAATATCAGACAAATGACTTTGATTTCATTGCAACTTACTTTAACGTATTGCCTGCGCGTGTAACCATTTGAGCGCTTGCGCAAAGTAAGTCGTTACCCAACGTTTCCTACGCTTTGTGTAAATTAAACATTCATGTATAAGTGTTTACCTCTAAATATTATAACCCGCGTGCAGGTTAAGTTCCAACATTGCTAAACGAAAACAATACTATACATCTGTCGAAAAGTCCTAATTTTACTTCATTGTAATGAAATTTATAATGCAAATCTTACAACAGAATATTCCGCCAATTCTCAAAGTTTGCTTCTATAAATAGAATTACAACAAAATTCAATTGTATTTTCTGATTTATTTTGCTGTGTACTTACGTGTGTTTGTCGAAGGTAAGAGTGGTTTATTGAGTAAAGACATCGCGATAGAAATGTTACTGTTACCTTTCGCCAAGGTTTATTGAAGTTGTAGTAATGTATTGCTCATGGAAGCGTATTGTTTCCGCACATCCTTCGCGTGTAATAATCGCCGAAACTTTGTAAACAAAACCTTGATCAGCTAGATGGCGAATAAATTTAGTGGTGTATAAAGGTAGCTAGCAGATACAGACCTATATTGTTAGGTTGTGTCGTGATATTAGGGCATACTGGTTCTGAAAGAGCAATCTCGAACTGAAACTACTAATAATACCACTTACGTATCGAAATGTAATGCTACATATATCATGAGAGGATAGCAGCTATGCAAGGGTGTGCAACAAGCGGCCCACAACCTGACCCGCCTAGTAATTTACTGTGGCCCTTGTCAGGTATTTTGTGTGGCCCAGTTTAATGTGTGAAATTAGTTGTATGGCCCCCCGACATCCCTGAGCTATAGGTTCTACTGCTGAGTTACCGCTGTATTGGACTACCATTGCTTATATAATAGTATTTCATATTCTTTATAGATAAAATATGACTCATAGACCTCAACATCAAAAGTTAACCATATCGTCATCAATTAATTTGTACCGACTAATATATAAATTTTTGTGATGCGCTTGCATATATATTCTATGTCAAAGTAAAGAATCTGAAAGATCCAATTTGTTGCTACAATATTCTTAACCTATCAATTTGGCGTCGTTTAGTTATACAGGTGGCGCAGTTCAGATGGCAGAGACAGATCCTGCTCAATTCAGCGCTCGAACCAAGCAACTCATAGATATTAGATAATGCGTTTCGTAAGCACCAAGTATGAGTGTGTGTGTATACATTGGTATGACGATAATACTTGTTTAAAGCAATAATGTTAAATTTCTCAAGAATATTCTTCGAGTTAACTATTTTTAAAATGGAATCGTCATAAGAAAGGATGAATAGGTGGGTGTGTATAAATTCAAGGCTGTTTTCGAATATTTAGAATTTAAACATATATATTTACATATTATTTACTGTTGGGTAAAGTGTCGTGTGTTTTGAATAGTTTATCCATATTCATTTTCTGGTTTGTCAAGTATTCTTTGTTTTGCAATAATACATCGTTCTATCATATTTATGACATCTGAATGATCCTTCAAATATCTCAAGTGGAACAAATATTAATGTCACTATACGTTTTCGTTGTCATCGGAAATGACTGGCCAAGTGCGATATCTCGTGTATTTGTAACTTTATTTTATCAATATATAAGGCCATGCTTAAGAGTGGGTTACAGGGTATACCTGCTTTCGTTATTAAAGTTCCCAAGCATCGTACTGTCCAAAAATTTGTCGAATAAAGCCTGAATTTAACAGTAAATTCAAATAGTATTTCCTTTGATATTTAGATGTATTTCAGGTGTTCAATCGCTCAAAAAAAATTAACGAGTCGTCAACCAAATTCTGAAATATTTACAATAGAAAAGTTATAAGCAAACTGTATTCTACAATCTACAATACATATTGTTGTTTCAGGCACGCCAGTAAATATCGATTGTTATCGTTATTTCAGGCGATAGTTACGTTAGTACAGGCTAACACGTGTAGGCAGGACCTAAACAACCTAAATGTTATGGTACTACACGATTGTTTCCCGTGCTGGCTGAAGTAACGAGTGCTGAGCAGACAGACGAGGCCGGGATGCTATCTAGCTTTTCATTTTCGGTGGGTGGCTCGAATAAAATTACCGAGTCGTCAACCAAATTCTGAAATATTTACAATAGAAAAGTTATAAGCAAACTGTATTCTACAATCTACAATACATATTGTTGTTTTAGGCACGCCAGTAAATATCGATTGTTATCGTTAATTCAAGCGATAGTTTTGTTAGTACAGGCTAACTAGCTTAAGGCGCTTACTAGCTTTTCATTTTCGGTGGGATGTTCCCAAATTAGGTGGCGGTAGATATTTTGCTATCAGGGATAAACTATTGGTAACTAGAATAAATATGTTACGTATTCAACTGGCCATCTGCACTGTTGTGTACTGCACTGTTTGAATATTCAAATATCATTATATTCAAGTCAGGAATGAAAGTTTGGCGACACACCTTTTATGTAAGAAGAGATTGAAATTTTAGGAGGGATGTTTACCCCCTAAGGAAGAAGTGGGGGTGTAGGGAAATCACTGGAAGAAGCGATAGGCTTTTTGTTATATTGAGACTTCTCACAGTATATAAGCATCAAGTCTTAGAGCGAGTGTAGAATATAATATTGTTGCAGATTTACGGTCAAGCACACGTCAACTGGAATGGATGAAAACTTGAATGAAATATTTATAATTAGAGTTTCGATGATTTAGCTTGTTTGTACACCTTTAAAATATTTGATACCAAGTTTATTGTGAATGAGTAGACACGCGTGCTAGGCAGACAAATGAAGTTTATCTTCTTGTATTATGATTATTCTCATTTAACAAACACCAAATCGGTCATGATCCTTAATGACCTCAAACCGTCCCACACGTCAACTGGAATGAATGAAAACTGAATGAAATATTTATAATTAGAGTTTCGGTGATTTAGCTCGTTTGTACACCTTTAAAAAATTTGAGACCAAGTTTATTGTGACTGAGTAGACACGTGTGCTGAGCAGACAGATAAAGTTTTATCTTCTTGTATTATGATTATTCTCATTAAACAAACACTAAATCGGTCATTAATCCTTAATGGACTCAAGCCGTCCCGTCTTTTTATCTGAATACGTGGCGACATGTTTTAAATTCATTTTCTCCAATATGTATTCCGATTTATATCAATACTGTATATTTGTTCTATTATTAATAGCTTGACCTAGTTTGTACGTGTTTGAAACAGGTATGTAAACATTCTCAGGATTTCGAAATGAAACACTAGCAAGTTACGCTTCCGTGGAATGTAAAATGGTTAGTGGTAGAATTACAGGGTGTCCATAGAGTTTCTTTACAGTTTCAATTTTGTTATGAGGTCAGTTCTCAATATATCTTAATCTTAACCAGGTTTGGTATTTTTTATTCAGTAATTGTTTAAGTATTTTTACTTCATTTAATAAACTGGTTCTCAACCAGTGGACCATGGCCCACTGCTGAGTCACAGCAACACTTGCAGGTGGGCCACAAACTTATTGAAAATTGCTAAAGTTATTGATAAATTAAGTTTCATTCGTATTACTATAGTTAAATTGCAATGGCAATGGCAATGAATGATGGTGCTGTCTTTTGCTACTGAGAAGTAGTTTTCGTTCTAATTAGTAAAATGAAAGTGTCGATCGTTGCGGACATAGTTTTTTTTGTAGTTTTTCTCTTGCATAAGTTAATGGGCCAGAGAATTTTTCTGCAACGAAAACGGGCCACGAAAGTAAAAGGTTGAGAACCACTGATAAATACATCTGAGGGCCAAAACAATATATGATATCCATAAATTCCCTTTGTTATTTTGAAATTTTTTAAAGACTTTATGGGCACCCTATAAGGCCCATATGTTGCGAGTACGAGAAAGAACTCTGTTATATATTCTGAATTATGTTGCGTAAAGTGGAAGAGGTTAAAAAGCCAATGTAGGGATTTGATGTGATATAACAGACAAACAGTTAAAGCACTTTCACGTTACATGAAAAACTGTCGCTCATCGTAATTTCATCCGGCTCCCTCACTCAGGTAAAATGAGATTTATTTAAATATTTTCTCATAATACAAACTCATAAACGCTGTGCAATAGAAAAGTTCATTTGTCTTAATTAATTTCTACCTTAGTTTGCTCAAGTTGTTTATTTTGTTCTGTGATAATTCACAGCCTAGCTATGCATAAATATAATGAGTATACCAGGCGAGAACTTGAAAACACAAACTGAAACGATTTCGATAAGATCAACAACACAACCGCAAGATGGCGATGAAGACATCGATATTTCGCCAACTGAAAGCGCTCCTCCAAATATGGCAGGTAAATTGATGAAAAATATACATCGTTAGATGTCTTTTCAGACAGACAGGAAAATTAAACTTTTCGGGAAAGGTCAATTTGTAATTTCTACTAATACACTCAAAATACTGTATATTTATTTCAATATGCGAATTTTTGATTTATGGAATTATACTCCTGTATTACACGATAAAGTCTTCTATATTGTAATTGGAAACTGAAGGAATCGAGTAACATAACCCCATGTTCATATTGAAATGATTACGCGCTACGTAGCTATTCTTACTGAGCCCCGCTTTTGCTTTTGCTGAAGTCCTACAACTGCAATTGTATTTTGATCAGTAACTTTTCTACGGTAATAACATTGGTAACTTGTGTATAAATATTTCTCGTTTACCTTTTTAAGTTAATTTTGAAACGATTGCTGTTATGTAATCACAAATCTTCATATTTCCATATTTTTCAGACCAATCAACGGAGTCACACCAAAATGACATAAAACCGAGCAGTCAAACTGAAAGTTTGTCGCTTAAAGAACGAATATTGCTTTTCCAAATGATGAAAACACACATCTCAGAATCAACGGATAGTGGTAAGTAGGGCTGGGCATTCTGAATCAAATAGTAAATTATTCGAAATGAATCCTTGTTTTTTTATTAATGTCGAAAAAATTAACAATTCGATTCGGAAATTATATATTCAAAAATATCTACTGGTAAATGATAAGTATGTTCTTACATTCGACACCAAGGAAGTTAAATAGAATAAGAAATTATTTTAGAATCTGGGCACAACTAATTCTATTCCGCAAACAGCATTGAAACAAGTGCATACATTTTTTTTTAGATTAAACATCGACTAAGCGCTTAAAAAATCACATTTTGTACAAATCGTGACGGATACGGACGTGAAATACGTCAGCAGGGTCAAATGTCGCGATTAGGTAGAGCGTTGCTAGATTTCAAGACGCAGAACCCCACAACCTGAACATCTAATTCTAACCTAAATATTCCGTTTATTTCGGGCATACCCTTGAGGTTCATGACTGACAGTCATAACAAAACCGAAACCCTCGACCGTGAAATATTTCTCAAAAGAACAATGAAAAGCATTGGCCTATTTCCAGTACTTGATATTACAGCAAGTACACTCCACCTCACACAGAGATAGGTTATTAATAATAGAAATGGAATTTGATTTTGAACAAGTATATTCAGAGTATTTATTCAATGAGAATAAATTTTTGTGGGTTATTAGGAAAACAGTATTGTAGTGTATATACTTAGATCTCAAAATAGACAATACTGCGTTGGGGAAATAGTTCAGAAACGATGAAAAGATCAGAAGAGGAGGAGATAAAAGCTGGAAAAAGTTTAGTTTTATGAAATTTTGCTGTCCAAGATGTACGTTTTTGACATGACATTCCTCCAAATAATATGTTTTTTTCAATTTTTATTGAAAAAAGGCAAATCAGGTTAAACCAGTAATGAGATGTTATGAGAATAGAATGAGAAGAAGAATTGGAAAGTGTAAAAATAAAAAAACCTATTTAGAAAAAAAATTCTTAAATATGACAAGGCCAGCAGAATAGATGAAAACAAACCTATTGATGACGTTCAGAATAAAAAATTCTTGCTATTTCGTACGTTTCTATATCCATTATATATTGACAGCATTTGCATTTAATGCAGTTTTCAAATTCTTTAAAGTCAATTTTATTAAGAAGTCAAACAAAGAACCTAAACAAGAAATATTTTATTTAGTTGCCGGTGATCAAATCCTCTTATTGAACCCAAAATTAATCATGACGCGTGCAAAGCAAAGTAATGTTTAGTTTATTTTTCTCAATATTGTTCACTATCGTCTGGTTAATAACATGTCACTAGTTCATTCAGTACTGATAACTCTCAATGATATACTTTACCTCAAAAATAACCCCTTGCTAAAATCACAAATTTGACCTGTTGTTTTGTTTATATTGACGTCGAGTAAATTGTTTTTACGAGCTGGACCTTCCCTATTCTGTAGAATGTCTTTTATAAACACAAATATTTCGTTATCGACTTATTGACGCGATATTGTGATTTTTAAATAGAATTTAGATTGAAGGGAACCTGTTGGTTAGGCTGTACCACAATCGGTACTACTAAACCCATTTTTGAGATTAGAAGGCTTGTAATTAGAGACAGAAAACACCATAAGACTATATATATATGGTTAGACTGGACACACAGGACCTGAGTTCCACGGCAGCATATCGAATGACGTAAGACTAAGTTGTGGAAAGACTGGACCTAATTGAAATAAAATGAACTTCATTTCAGTGTCAAGCACGGAAGAAGCATTACTACTGTATGTAAATGAAATTTTATGATATAGTCTGTGTAAGGGAAGAGGGACGGATATAAAACTTGGTTGCAAACGGTCGGAATGGGAAAAAAGAATTCGTGTGTAGATAGAGAAATTCATGGCAAAATTGGTTGTTTTCGAATTTTTTTTTCCTCATGACACCTATAATTGTCATCCGTAACTCCTACCTTTATGAAACATAATGACGAATAATACAAAACAGCGCATCTACGAGATTATTTTAGTTAAATAACTGACTTTTTATTGCATGAATTCCGGGATCACGTACACAATATAACGCGTTCAATTATGGGTTGATATATCATAATAATACGGATCGTCAACTCAAATAATATACTGAACGACGCGATATTTCCCATGGATGGCGAGATTCGACTGTTTTATAAATATCATATATATCATTTTATTTTTGAGAAAAATGGCACTTTTGTTGAAATAACTCGACCTCGCGATTACATGTAATAACGTGGTGATCTGATATGCTGAGGATTTGAATATTTTATTAATACAGTATTGGGTGCCGGGGTGACCGATGCGATTTTTGGAAAAACATTTTTGCGTTATTTCTCAGTTGGTTACTCCCGTAGTATGTGTACCAGGTTAGGTTCAGGCCATAATTTTATTTCCATTTTTCTTATTTTAGTTTTATTACGAGTTTGGGGACTGTCTGTGTTAGCCAAGTGAATATACCCCCTGCTCATAGGCTTCAGTCCATTTACACAACTTGATGTAAAGTAGGCGAACAAAATGAGTTACCTCCATATTGGTACACATACTTCTGGAACGCCCTCAGTTATGCATTGGGGTAAAATCACAGGTTTTAATTTCGGGCTTCTATGTTTGAAATATCTTGATATTCAGCGTTCTTGTTTTTGTTTCTGACGTCAGACGACTTCGGCAAATGGGTTAGGCGCACCGCCGCTGACAACTATCGTTATATTTGACGTTTCGAAATAAAGGCAATAGATTTAGGCAAAGCGTGTCAAGTTAATGGAGGTAGTGACATACATACATATAGTATCTGGAATGAGAGATCCTGCTGGATATACAAAGCCCCCGATAAAATATTATTTCGCCAGTTTGGGTTAGAAATTTAAAATGCGCTGGAAATTTAAATTTTTAAATCATCTTTAGCCCTGACTGGATAATTACTAATTTGTTTTTTGAAACGTGGCGATGGTATTTTTCTCAAATATCACACTTTTGCATTAGTGACGGGGGTTTTGTACAAAAGATCATTGTCTTATAGAAATGAGGTTGATGCAAGGCCTTTTATTTCAAATTTAATCCATTGCGTACATAATGACACACATATATTTTTTGAAATGCGAAAACCTGTTTTTGTTGGTTTCGATACAAAAAAGAATTCGTTCCTATAAATTGGAATCCAACTTCTACATTTATCGTTAATCGCATAGAATTCGTAATGACCGTATCTTAGGCCTCGCTTTCGTCGCTCATAATTGAAAATAGCCTACTCAAAAATAAAAACAAGTTCGTGGCTTTGAATAGCATCGTTTGTGTTTTGTATTGAGTTTGAATTTGTGTTGAAAGCGTTTGTTTGGCTTCTTCTATGGTATGCAGTTAATGATTTGTCCAGGAAGGCCGACGTATATAGCAGGGGATTACTTTGTGATTAAATATAGTCGTGAAAGTGAAAGCATTCGTCAACAACACATGAATGTCATTCAGTGTGACGGAATTCATCGGCCCGTGCCCTAAAATGGTTTAATTGCATCGCACTTTGACACTATTATCATTATCTTTGTGAATTTTTGATTATTGGTATCCACTATAATAAGCCTTAATACACCACGTCAAATAGATAGGAGGCATATCTGCACTTAATTGTTTATGATCTTCATTTATTGTAAAATTTTAGTTAAATTACATCAAATTTCTTACAGTGTGGCTTGTGCAATAAAAAGTCAATATTTACAGCAGTAAATCCAGCCCTTCCCCATCAGTGTACTTAGCTTTTATTAGTTTTGTGACTCTGTGGTGTGCTGGTGCTTTGTCGGGCTGTCGCGTAAAGTTATAAAGAAAAGATCGTGACGTTCGTGCCTTTTTAAAATTAAAAGGCTGTATTTTTCTGAAATAGTTTGATAGAGTTGGTTAGAGATATCTTGTACAGCTAACTATAAATTTTTGATGAATCAAATAGATGATTTGCTTTTTATGAACAGTGATATCAGTACATAGTTTCCGGTACTGTTTAGAATAGTTAATTGTTTGTAAAATACAGTGTTGACTGAAAACAGAGAGAGACAGACGAAATATAAAGTTGATAATGTTTAGGTAAGATGTCGATAAGAGAAGCGTGTTAGATAAAATTCCAACTGAATACCTTTTTATTATCATTTGACTTAAAGTTAGTATACTAGCCGTAAAGTACCAGGACATGGTGAAAGCTATAGATAGAAATCATAGAGATTATAGAGTCGGACCTAACTACACAGGGGTAGTGCATTCCACATGTCCATCATTTTGATCAGTGGACATTGGCTTATCGTGATCTTTGTAAAAGAACATATATCTATCTCTAAGTTTGTTATTTGCGCCAATTTTATTTTGAACCCATGTTGGTAGGTATCCGTTGTCATAAAAACAATTTAAACTTTCATTCTTTCTAGGCTTTCTAAAAATAGTATTCATATAACAGACTCTTGAAACGCATTCTGAAAAAAGTATCCCCAGACAATATTTTTCAGTTAACATGCAAATTAACTAGTAGTCATCAAAATGAAGAAAAAAAATTAATGTGCTACTTAATTAACTATTCAAAACTGAGATAACTCGACTCTGTTCATGTTATCTAAAGTAGCGAAATTGTTCAACTTGGCTCTGCCCACACACATCACAACTGAGTCGGTTAGAATTAGGACTCTTTTCCTTTGAGTGATAACCGCGAAATATTTCAGAAATTCCATTATTATTTGAAAAATATGCTTGTCCCGATGAAATTAGAAAAATGAAAAGATATTTTGTTGCCTAATTTTGCAATATCAATTGCGATAAAACACAAATATAAATTGCGATGAAAATAAAACTTGCGATAAAAAAAAAACTCGGTTTCCCGATTTTCGAAAGCTATCTTCAATAATAAGAGACCTTTGTCAAACCTATAAATCAATCGTAACAGGAAATTCTCTTCAATTTTCCTAGATATTACTGTGTTTTGTACTGTTCTAGATGAGCAGTCTAATTCGTCGGATATATCAACCGGATCTGAAAATTGTAGCCCGGATTTAAAAGATCGACTCCGGATTAACCAAGTGAAATTACAAGCCTTGCTTAAAAAGAATCCATTGGATAACCAAAAGTGTGACGTAACAAAGGCTGAAGAAGATTCTGGTACGTTTGTATTTTTTATTGTTTACGTTACGTTTTACAGTTTAATGTGGCGTTTCATTCATTGGTAAGGTTTTGAATACTCGAAATTAAGTACTCCCGAAGTATGTGAACCAAGATGGCGGATACCGGAACGTATTATGTGTACCAGGTTGAGGTTAGACCATAATTTTATTTCAAATTTCCTAATTTTAGTTCTATTACGAGTTCGGGGACTAGCCAAGTGACTCCCGTAGTATTTGAAATTTTGGTTTAACCCTGACCTGGTACATGTACTACGTTCCAGTGTCCGCCATCTTGGTTCACATACTTCAGGAGTACCCAAAATTCAAAGGGTGTTTTATGTGAATTACAGTTATTAAACAACTATGTACGCCTAAAATGATCTCTGATAAATGTCAAGAATTTCCAAAAGCTCGACATACATTATGAGCTTAATCTAACTATAAAAAATTACATAGGTTGCTTGAAAACTGAAAAATACGCACTACGCAATGTTCTTTATAAGAAAACAATGTCTTTCGGGTTGTTGGCTTTTAGCACATAATACACATGCTGGGGAGATCTTCGTCTCTTAAAGAGTATTTATCTCATGGCGATAGCTTTGAAGATTATCATTTAAGCTAACATGAGATTATCATTTAAGCATAACACTAAATGTACTGAATTAGTGGAATAAAAAGCGGAAAATTAACAAATATCTCAATGTAAGAGTTGCTAACGGTCTCATACCAAACATTCTTAGACAAAAACCATGAAAGTACTGTTTACTCCAGGTTATCTTTACTGATTTTTCGAATTGTATAACGTTAGTAAAGTAAATTCGATGTTTACTGAGAATGATACTGTAGTATCGCAACCGGTTGCAACTTCGACGTGTTGATTTAGTTTTCTCATTAATCGAATACTAGATACCTATAGCGCAGTAGTTCTCAAACTTTGAAAACTTTTAGAATTTGTCAAGTCTCGCTTCCCATTTCAAAAATAACTAGCTAACAATAAGCTACAAATAACAGATAGCAAGTCAAAAAACACGTTGAAAATACGTATATGAAACGTAAATATTCCATATAAAGAAATTCAAATATCCAACTAGAGCGGGCAAGATCAAACCTAACAATTTTTTTTTCAATTATCTTTGCGTCCCTCAAAAAATGGTCTGCGCCCCCCTTGTGTGATGCGCCCCACCCTTCGGGAACCACTGATATAATGCATACGAAACCCCATATGAATGAAATACCTAATGGTTAAATCATTATAAAGTCCACTGGTTATTTTAAAAATGGTTTGCTTTTCACACGGACCAAAAGGTATAATTGCATGTTGAGGCAAATATGTACGAGAAACTATCTCGCTTCTAGTTAAGTTTGGGTTTGTGCATTGAATAAATAGACTGTTTGTTTGATAGATTATTTAAAATCGACATGTTTGTAAACCGTCATTCACAGGCAGTCATATATGATTAATAATACTATTCAATTTATGATTTTCAAATTGATAGTTTTCCTAGTTCGGCCTATTGCGCAAGCTAGAATGTCTCGTTTGAGCTGATTTTCAATCTCCAGTTATGTGTTATGTAGTGCATATGAAAATCGATGTAAAATAAAATACCCAACGGTTAATTTAAAACGTTCGTAAGCTACAAATACTCTTTTGGCCGATTATAAATACCTCTGTATTTGACAAATGAAACCCTTTATAAAACTAAAAGATTCAGCCGCGTCCTAAATTATTTAATGTCGTTGAAGGGGGCGAATCATGGCGATTTTAGAATATATATCAGAATAGTTGAAAAACATATTAATTTCTTTTCATCTCTGAATTGAATTTTCCGATAATATTGTCACCGAATCGTGAAATCTCAAATAAGTTATTCGTTTTTATAAAACAAAATCGAATCCTTGGTATTCTCCCGGCGCTCCAGATGTGTGTGTACGTACCAATATGGAGGTAACTAATTTTGTTCGCCTACTTTACATCAAGTTGTGTAAAGAAACTGGAGTATATTGGCAGGGGGTATATTCACTTGACAAACACAGTCTCCGAACTCGTACTAGAACTAAAATTAGGTAAATCGAATTGAAATTATAGCCTAACCCTAACCTGGTACACACACTAGGGGAGTATCAGTCTACATGCCATAAAATGTAGGGCGAAATGTGCTAAGTCACAAGTTGGTTCCATTTCAAATGAGATATAAACGAGTTTGTAGTTCGTTTCAATTGATTTAGAGAATTTACAAAATGCGCGTAAATGTTTTTAAAATTACAAAACCAGCATAGATGGGTGGATTATAATTCACGAGTTTAGGTACGTCCCATGTACGGCCTTTGGTAAATCAATTTTTGTACTCATTCAACGAGTTACAGCCCCGACCTCATGGTTAATCATTTCCCAACTGGGAAACATTCTCTGCACATGAGTACTTGTTTATGACGTTATAAAGATTACTTTATGCTTTATGACAGTATCAATAAATAGTAAACTAGGAATACCGCTCCAATATTAAAAATAAAGTTTAATTCCAATTTTTTCGATTTGATTTTCTTTTCATATATATTTCCATATACTTAGTTTCTTAGAAACAATAAGGTATAAATATGATAGTAGTAGGCATAGTAACTTGTAAACATAACATAAAAAGCATACACAACAATTCATTAAGTAGAATTGTCACCAAATCTCGAAAACTTTTTTTTTTGGAGGGGAGGGACATGGTCAAACCATTATTGTATCCTTACTCATCTTTAATCATCATTATGTGGAATTGTCGCCCAAGTATCAGAAATAGAGATAAAAAATCGAAATTTGACTAATTTTTTTTATTTTAATTTACCTTCGTAGAGGGGACATGGTCAAGCCATCATTGTATTTATACTCAAAAGTATCTTATTCACAAAATTCATTTGAATTTTTGGAGTGTACGTGAACCAAAATTGATGACAATTTTGCTTTCTGTCATTTGAAAACGAAACTAGAAACTTTGTTCTCAATAACTGCAAAGTTCTAAGTAAATAAATGTCAACTGATTCCCATCCCTCCTTGAACACTGGTATGGTCGTATATAGATATGCTCGAAATACAATAATTCACGAAGTGAATTTGCATCAAGCAGCCAATACGTTCAAATTCAATTAAATAAAACTCAACTTTGTCGTCGTAAATGTGTAATTTATGTCTTGTAATTTGTGAACATCTATGCCTGAGGAATAAAGGCAATATCACCCATGTTCGCTAAACTCGGTTCAGCAAATATATATAAACAGAAGCTCAAGAAATTGCAGCAAGTAGTATCTATCTTTATGTTCTTCTTGAACACTTGTCAAAATTCTGTCGCGTATAGATACGCTTGAAGTACAATCACAATCCACAAGCACATCCGCGAAGCAAAATTGCACCAAGCAACTAACATGTCGGCAGTGGTGGGATTCAATTTATTTGTCGCCGGTTCCATCACAAAAGTCGTATTTTTCAGCCGGTTCTGTTACATGTTTATTTTAGTAATGCTAACCGGTTCGCTGATCTCATAAAATTCCGTGAGACGGTTCTGTAGAACCGGTGCGAACCGGCTGAATCCCACTACTGCATGCCGGGTATAATAGAACATGGTTGTGATTACTGTCTGTATCGTATCTCGAATTAAAATAGGATCATAATCTCCAAAATCTTAATTGTTGAACGATATAAGTGTGTCCATATGAAGTTCCTTTATAATTTTGTTGACCAGACTTGTTGTTTTTTGATCAGTAAATGTTTGAGTATTACATTTACTTCATCAAGTACATCTGTAGAGCTAAAACAATATATGGTAAATTTCCTTTGCAATTTTAAATTTTTCTAATGCTTTATCTTATAGACTAGGTCAGGATTTTATGTATTTTTAGGTCTTTCCAGCAAAATAGAATTGGGGGCAAGGAAAGGCCTGACATGGTAATAAATATTCCTCTTAAAATCTGTACCTTATGTGTAAATTGAAGATAGAACATTTTCCGAATTTGGGTCTCGCTCACTTACTAGACAATGGGTAAACGAAACATGATCATCGCCGAGTTATTTCTGACTTATTTGTAAATTATCAAGTTGCCTGCTAACCGGATCTGGTACCATTGTTCGCATTGTTTGTTTAGTCTTATGACGTCATAATCATTCACCTATGGGACGACGATAGACCGAGCGCAAAGAGCGAGATTTACTTCATGTCCATCCATGATTGTTGGTTTATAAAGCGCGTGAGTTTTTCAAAGCCAGCTTTGAATTTCAAACGTTCTCTGTCGCTAATTTTAAAGACAGCTTCACTGTTTTGATCTTTAATTTGTTGCTATCGAAGACAGTTCGAATTTCGGCGTCGGTGTAAAGATTGCCGGTTTTATATTTATTCGTTTGTCTAAAGTTTACCAGTTATGTAATCTGGATTAGTGTAATTTAACGATGAATAGATTATCTGAGAGTTATTTTATTTTTCGAAGAGGAATCATTATGTCATCAATGCATACATACTTTGTCGCATTTGTGTTGAAAATTATTGGATATCATTTGTTGCGTATTAGGAAAATATAGGAGTATATTGTTGCGACATAATAGTAAAAAAATCATATAACCGTTTCAATCGCCTTCTTGAATACGCCGATGGCGATCTCATATCTCATTGCAGATTTTATAATATACGGTACTCTTTCGAAAATTTGCTTCGAATAAGTTTTTTAATGTTATTCTCTATTAAATTTGAATTTTTATAGGCCAAATGTTTTTGCAAAAGCAATACAGAAAGGCCTGCCTGATTATAAGATGATAAATGAAGTGCAAATGTACACATTGAAAAGATAGGTTTGCTTATACATTCAATATTACAATGCGAGTTTCTATTCGTCCTATCAATATCCATTGTTTGTTCATGGACAGTTTGTAGAAATTCCCATTATGAGTCAACAAAAGCTTTGACAGGTTTTCGGGGATATTTACTTTTGGAATATCGTTTGAGTTTGTTTTGTCTGAAGAGATTCCGTTTGCGCCTTTTTTTAAAATGAAATGATCCTCAATTCTTGGATATTGACACTAATAGATAAGAGATAGGATAAAATTGTGGAAATGAATTTGTGGATAACAACTGTAGTGCTTGTAACTTAGATAGAGCAAACTTTTGAAATTTGTCAATCCACGCCTGCCTCTCCTCCAAAAGTGTTATAATTTGTGTTATTATTTATTTATAACTGCAATGAGTCTTTAGATGGCGCTCCAGAAAGTTATGTACCAATATGGTGGTAACTAATTTTGTTCGCCTTCTTTACATCAAGTTGTGTAAAGGGATTGAAACCTATGAGCAGGGAGTATATTCCTTTGGCTAACACAGACAGTCCCGAACTCGGAATTAAATTATAACCCTATTCTGGTACTCACACTACGGGCATATCTTTCTGATACCGTACTTGATTGCCAGCACACGTCTCGTGTAGATATGTAGATCTCCTAATAATAAAACCTGGGGTGCATATAGCACTCTCTGTAGAAGGTATATGGTATCTATTGGAACCCGGGGCCAGATCTTGCCATTTGAAGGCCCTAATCACTTAAAAATTTGGTGCTTCAATGTATAAAAATATTAATAATGAAACTGGTGTTGTGTGTTATCTGAAATTAAATAAGCAAATTCGAGTATTCATTGTTGATTGCGGGCCGAGTTACGATTAAATTACATTATTTTCTTGTGAACCATTTCACATACGGTACTTACTTAAAAGAAGGGTTTAAAATGTTACTTAAGAACTTTATTCCAACCGGACTAATATTGAGATCTGTGTAAATTGCCCACTCGAATTATTCCAATAAACACTGGGGCATCATTGAGAAATTGTCCATGGAATTTTCCCGCTTTTTTTGTGCCCCAAGGCCCTAAGCTTGTACTTATTTGGCCTAATGGTTAATCCAGCACAGTTAAGACCACATATATATCAATCCGAAGGCCGAATTATTTGGTGGCTTCCAACGTCTAAATGACTATTGTCGCAGAGCCTAGTAACGGGCAAAACCTTGAAACCTATAATAATAAAACGTAAGCGATCGAGATGGTCATGTTCATTTCCCTCTGGTTATCCTCTCACAAATCGATGAATTAATTAAGAGAGTATAGTGACTCTATTGAAAAGGTCTTTGTGTTGGAATAAATACAAACCAGTGGTTAAGTGAACAACGACTAAGGATCAAGTAATTCAATTAGGTACAATAATGGGTACTCTCCAAGTATGTAAACCAAGATGGCGGACACCGGAACGTAGTATGTGTACCAGGTTAGGCCAAGACCATAATTTTAGGTACAAATACTACGGCTACGGGAGTAACTTGGTTAGTCTTCGAACTAGTAATAGAAATAAAATCATGAAAATTGGAATAAAATCATGGTCTAATTCTAACCTGGTACACATACTACGTTCCGGTGTCTGCCATCTTGGTTCACATACTACAGGAGTGCCCAATGATGATCTCTGTGATTCTTACTTTCATACATTTCATGTTGAATTAGGCATTGGTTCGGTATTCACCATTAGCCTCACAGTGCTTGTCTGTCCGAAGGTCTTATCAGATCATGAAAACAAAACAAACAACGCCCACTTGCATTAAATACATTCTAATTCAATCGATGACCTATACACACACTGATAAAAGTATATTTTCCTGGGTCATAGTTGTCATTTCCGGGTTCATAAGATGTCAAAAGACATTGTTTAAGCGTGGTATAAAGATATTTGGTTTAAATGATGCAAATATCGTGAAATCTATGTGACGTCATAATTAATTTATTATCATGATTCTTACGTATGTTGTATAAGTCATCATCATTTACGCTGCCGCTATACTTGGTCAGCTCTTAATTAACGATTTATGGTGTTAAGTATATTTTAATTGAAATACAATCATAGTACACGGATAAGTCATATACTATGGCAAGGAAGAGTGCGCTTGCAATTGAGATGTAATGAGCTGTGTTAATTGTTTTCTAAATATTATATTTGATACAGAGGTGTTAGCAGAACTAAGGCCTTGTAGAAATTGTAATTACTGAGATTTAGAATTATAATTTTGAAATGCCGATGGTCGAATTTTCATTTATCGGTAAAATATTTATTACCATTTTACTAACTGACTGTTTTTCGGGTCGTGTTGCGCTGAAATAATTCAATAAGTCTAGAACAAATCGGTATTTAGTAACGTGTAATTCTAGGCTATTTTTCTCGTTAGTTTCAGTAGCTATTGAAAATTCATTGGTCGCCCATAAATTCGCGCTGAGCGATCCCTTTATTTCTGAGTGAGTGTGCGTGTTTTAAAAAAAATTCCCTTGAAAATGAGTAATTTGTGTCAACTTTTAAGGTAATTACCATAGAATCGCATGATTAGTTAGGGTTACGCGAAACTAACCACCTTTCCTTGCTCTATGTCGCCAGGGTTACTCAACTGTTTTTACTGAAGATCCTCATACAAAACTTCAAAAATATTTGGGTCCGGTCTTTCCAGAAATTATATTTCGGCATCCTTAAACACACATTTTCTCGACAGAATAATGATTATTAGTTAATTAAGATTGTTTATTATGGCGTTATAGTTCTTTTCGTATATATTTAAATCTATAAAAGTGATTTTATCAACGACAACTCCAAAAGTGGGGTTAATGATCCAAAATAAAGAATTAGGCGCGTTCCGATTGAATACCCGGAAGGTCCGGATTCGGACCCGCGGTCCGCCAGTTGGATAGGCCTGCTCTATGCCTTTGCGCATATGGATCCGTGTGCGTATAACACAAGAATGCTGTAGCAAGAGTGAAAATGACTATTCTATTCAATTCAATTTAATGTATTTCTGTTAGTGAGAAGCAAGATTCTTGATTTAAATAGAATAGGCATCTCATACTCTATCAGTCTCTGGTAATTAGCGGTTGAAATGACGAATATTAAACTCAATTTCGCAGTTAGGCAGACAATAATGACTTATTATTTTGTCATAATTCATACTCACCAGTTGACAACCCATAACCACGTAACAATGGGTAATTGACGCGCTTGAGTGGTTTTACAATGATGCTTCATATTGCTTTTCAGAAGGCCGTTGAGATCTTCTTTTCAAGTGTGGACCTTATATAATTTACTTATTTAAGTGTATATCACGTGTGATACACGCTTGGAATTTGCAGCGGAATAATATTGTTTAGACAGTTGAACAATAAAATTCGTATTACAGCTAAAAACGTTCAGTAACGAAAGTTATATTTTATAAAAATGTTGATTATCTTCTCCAACAAATTACGTATTTTTGAAATATTCACTTATTCAGTTCAATGCCGTGCCAAGGTTACAATACTATTTGCTGCTAACCTGGAGATTTATCATGATGTGCAGATGTGACTTAACTTCTGAGTGAAAGGTTGAATACCTCAATAATATGTTAAATTTATCAATATTCATACAATATCATTTTATGTTGATATTGAAATTTGTATGAGAGATTTCTGCAGCCTATAGCAACTCAGAGAAGTGTTTATCAAGTTTTTTGAGATACTTGAGTGTGGAGATTTAAAAATATTCTGTAATTTGGTAATCAATCGTAATTATTCGGCATTTTGTTGCTAAACTTTCTATGTATGTTCACCTGCATGAAATCGGTTGCAATAATATCAAGCATTATCTATGTCTTTTCTCCGGGGCTAGTTTTCTCGGTGGAAGCTCACCTAACGCTTTTCAACATTTCCTTGTACAGCTTGTGAACGTCCAACAGTATACACGTCCAACAGTATATACGCACACCTAAATATGACGTCTTAGATTAGACTTCAGACTTCAATAAAATGTTTATCGGTACAAGCGCAGTCATTTCTTTAATCAAAGTATCCAATGGCGCCTGCATAAGAGCACAACAAGCATGTTTATTTGCTCTGCGCTCTGCATTGAGGTCAATACTACGTTTATAGTCTCGTTATACAAGGTTAATTTACAAGCAGCACCTTCAAGGTGGCAGCACTAGCTCGAGGTAGAAGGTAAAAGCAGGGATATAAATTTGAGTAATTTAGAGTTAGCATGAGAAATAATAGTACAGTTTCGTTATAATGGCTTCTTTCAGTTTAATATAGGGTGTTCATGAAGTCTTGGAAATTTTCAAATTTTAAAGGGAATTTATCGATATCATGTATTGTTTTGGCCGTCACGGATGTATTAAATGAAGTAAAAATACTTGAACAAGTACTGATTCAAAAACAACAAACCTGGTTAGATATATTGAGAACTGACTTTATTAACAAAATTGAGATTGTAAAGAGACTTTATGGACACCCTACTATCCTTTTGTGATTTTTATCCCCATTCTCAATTCTCGAATACTAGCAAATCGTACCAATAGGATTATAAAATTTTGTAAGCACTGAATCCACTATTCATTTGCTTAATTTTAGATTAACAGGAAACTTTGTATTGGACAAAGTTTTCTTAACGTGTTAAATTTTGATCCATCATTCTGGATGTTCTAGTTAAAGCCGATTATATATACAATGCTTTCATTGTAAATGAAAATAAAAAAGCGTACAGATCAACTAACAGGAAGAATGAAATTATGCTTTGAATAAATTAGCATTCAGGTGCAAGTTCCGGTCGGAATTCGCTGATTTCTTTTCATTCAAATCGTGAATGCAATATCTCTACATCACACTATAGAGATTTATTTACTGCGAATCATAAGGGATTTTGTATCGTGCTAGGCCAATGCATGTAACGAGTATTACTGCATAAAATTAGGGTAATACCGTCGTTTATTTCAAATCCTCACTCGCAGATTTTCTTTTGTTTGAGACAGTGGGGAGCCGTGGTCTTCATCTAAAAAGCAAGGTATGTTTGGAGCAATGATGAGTTGTATTTATGATTTGAAAAGTGCGAGTTTCTCAAGATTACTTCACTTCACAACGAGTATTTGGACGAATGGAGTAGAGTAGACCTCTGTATAGCGTCACGTTACACGGCCAGGGAGGAATTTTATCGTTCTTGTGGAGTACTTTTACTTTGCAGTTGGTGTATTGCGCATAACACAAGTCAAAGACTCAATAAAAAAAAGAAATAAAGTAGTTTTATGCATAGTGGGGAGGGGAAAAAATAGGCGAAGGGAGGAATTTAACGAGAGACCGCCAGTTCTTTGAAAAAAGGTGTATCTCGCAGCTCTATCGCTTATGCTATAGCTATTACTGTTACGATTTATGCGCAGGGATTCTGACTTTGACTCTGTTAGCGCACTAAAGTGCTCACTGTTGCCTTTACTATCAAGCTCAGTGGAACCAAAATAACGTGTCTTGTTGATACTACTGTTTTGTTTCAATATTATTAGGTTTTGTGGAAACAGTTCCACTGGATTTAGTTAAGACAGTTTGAAATGAAGATCCTTTCTCATCTCAAAGTAGACGATATGAGAAGAAAAGATTGAGAACTTCACAATTTTAGTTAACAATAACCGCCTGAGCGAGTGGCGTTTAATTACCTTACCTGTGTATAACGAGACCAATGAATCTATTAATTAAGTTGTTTGGAGTTTAATGGCCGTCACTGTCAAAAAAATTGTAAAATTTTACTTGCATAAATTGGTATTTTGTAAATTATAAACAGTTATAAGATAAAGTATCCGATAACTAACCCACCGTAAAACACAACAAAGCTGAAGCTTACCATAAATTGATTGGAGGTTACAGCCAATGTAGCACATTGCGTAGAAAACTCTATGTATTTCAGTACAGTTATTATTTCTAAATGCCGTTTGTTCTGTTGTATATTTTTAAATCGTAGATAATTACTCCCCAATAAAATAATTAGTTTTGTTTTCATTCCGCCGGACGTGTATATTGCATTAGCTGTATAGTTAGATTAGCAACTTTGAAAGATTCAAGTTTCGAGTGGAGAAATATATCATATATTGCAAGATTCGATTTTTTATGTTTATATTATTAGATAAGTTTGGATTATTTTTAAAGGCTTTGCTGCATTTTAATTTGAAATTGATATTTTACATTGACATTTGACGCTATTAGGTTTGATTTGTCGAGGCACCAGGTTATTCAAGTTATTTTCTGAAATACAGCGAGATCAGCCGAAACATGAAGCAGTGTGTCAGATCCACGGACGTGATAGACTTCAAAAAACACTTATATAACCGGTAACGGAAATAATAAAGATGTAATGTATCGGCCCGGCGATGCTTAACGCACCCATTTAGGCTTCGCGTGTAAATACACAGGGCACTGATGGGTTGAGCATATAAATCTAGTTTAGTGACAATGGCAGCCCAACATCCCTCTACGAAATGAACATTTAAACAGCAACTGGTCTGCATAACCGCCCCTACTACTAAATGAATGGTACTCCTGAAGTATGCGTACTAAGATGTCGTACAACCTGAACCCTAACCTTGTACATAACCTCAGTTCAGGTTGTGCGACATCTTGGTGCGCATACTTCAGGAGGTCCAAATGAATGGTAGAAAACTGGAGCATCCTCGCATTATACTCAAATGCATCCACCAGCGTAAAAGCATTGAGGAAGGATTGGGAGTTAGTCTCGCTTAGTAACCTCTACTGATAGTGATACAAGTATATTTTTAACTTGAAAAATTTTCTAATATTTCAATTGAAGATTTCAGAATAATTTTAAACAGGTAAACGTAGCAGTTGTTGACAAATTACTACATTCCTCTGGTTACAAATAATATAAGTATAAATTGTGGCTTAGAAAATTAGGATTGCTGGCCGCTATTAGATTATAAACCGATAAACTCGGACACCTACTGAGTTATCCCAGGACTTAATTGGCAATCTGGGACGATTCATACAAAGAAATTCCGTCAGAAATGGTTTCCTTTATTGAAATGCTGCTGTAAAAATTTTGAATTCACCAGAATTTCCAAGTAATTAGCTTTCATTATCCCCTTCAGAAAGAACCCGAGTTTGAATCAGAAGTGCGCTCCACGTTGAAAACATATTCAAATGAAATTAACTTGAAGATGAATGAGCAAATTATTTCAAAGTTGATTTACTGAATAATTTTGATAGTGTTTACGTCATTCTTCTTCGTCATCGAAACACTAGATCTGCGTTTTGTTAAAAATTGTATCGTTTAATAGGGTTGGACCAAGATGGAACGGTTATGTCGGAGACTTGGTACCCAATGTTCATAAAAGTTAGATTAGTTGGTCGCAAAGTTGCATTTTTCGCAAAAAAAACTTGCCCAGAGATGTGTATTTCAGAATCATTCAGATAAAGGGGGAATGGAATTAAACAAAAAGAGACAATGTATTTGGTTTGATCAGTTCTTTCAATGCTATCTTTGAACGCCGGTACGCAATAATCTTATGTTAGGAATAATGTGTTTAGGTTAATCAGGAGAACACAATCTTGAATTTACGTTTAAAGCTTGCCCAGACCTATGTACTCGACAATCACTCAGACTAAAGTTAAAATAAAACTAGCTACGGAGAAGACAAGGAAAATGAGAAGTGTTGGATTACTCAGCGATAACATAGATTCAATTTCTATCAGTATGTTTGCGGATATACATAATTTAGATTCTATAGATCATGCTTAGTTAAATTTAAGTTCGGATGCAATTAATTGTACTCCCGTAATATGTGAACCAGGTTTGGGCTAGACCATAATTTTACTCTGTTTTTTCTTAATTTTAGTTCTATTACGAGTTCGGGACTGTCTGTGTTAGCCAGATGAATATACTGCCCATAGGTTTGAGTCGCTGTACACAACTCGATGTAAAGTAGGCGAACAAAATTAGTTACCTCCAAGTTAGTACACATTCTTCTGGAGCGTCAAACTATGTACTCGACAATCACTCAGACTAAAGTTAAACTATTGAGTTACTTACCTAGCATACATTCAATTCCTGCTAGTAAGAGTGTGGATATATATAATTTAGACTCCGTAGAATATGGTTTGTTAGGTATACGTCCCGATGCAATTATAATCTCATTTTGTTGGCTCGATGATGTTTAGCGTTTTAGATAGAGCTTTGTTTAGAGCGGCATTAAATTAGCAAATAGGCCAACTGACTATCTATAGCTGACTCAGTCTTTTTCAGACGAGGATAATATGATAATCTCGATTCGTTTCATCTCCATTTGAACAATGTAAATGAGAACGGTTTTATGAAGCTGAGTAATGCTTTCTCTGTCATCACATAAAATGTTGAGTCATCAGCAAATTAACTCTCTAGAAATGGTCGCTAACTGCTATGTGGGAAATTGTTTCGCAACCTTTTCATGATGTAAAGCAATAGTATCAACACGATACAAGTTTAATAGAGTATGTCAGTGGTTCTTAGGATTTTGTGGCTCGTGGTAGATTTCTTCAAATTCCATTAAGATCAAACAATTCATGCACGAGAAATAGAAAATCGTTTCGCAACGCTTTTCATGATGTAAAGCAATAGTATCAACACGATACAAGTTTAATACAGTATGTCAGTGGTTCTTAGGATTTTGTGGCTCGTGGTAGATTTCCAATTCCATTAAGATCAAACAATTCATGCACGAGAAATAGAAAAGTGAGGCAAATCGTTTCGCAACGCTTTTCATTTTTGGGATATCTGTAGAAGTATCGGAATTATCACTTGAGTGGGGATATCCATGCTTGAAAAAATTGATTTTAATATATGTTTCTATAACATGAAATATTGATAACTGTAGCGCTTTTCTACTTTTAGTCGATGACTCGCTAAATATGTGACTCACTTGTACCACGTAGATGTCAGTAGATACTGATCAAGAATTTTAAAGCTCTCCAAAAGCGCTTTGTGAAAAAAAAACAGCCTGTGAAGGAATTTCACAAAGTAGAGGTTTTCATAGAGAGACGATTTGCCAGTTAATTTTTTTGCGCCCTAGTTTAGTATTCTATATTCAGATTCGCTTACGAGACATCATAACTGTGCTAGACTTTGCATAATTCACTAATTGACGTCATGCTAAGTTACGTCAGTCAAAGAGATGATTAGCACACCATGTTATTTCCAGTTAAGACAACCTTGTAACAGGTCTCGGAAGCGTACGACATGTTAATTATACCTCTGAGTCGAACATATCATAATAATGAGCCCGTATTATTGTAATAATTCTCCGAAGATCGCATAACCGATAATTAGGACTAATTTGGCTTAAAAATCGGCCACAGACAACGACAAAAGAAAATATTGACCACATATTTTAGTTCAAGGATTGATCTTGTACAACGATATATACAGTGGTGGAATGCGCGGATTCGCACGTGTAAGCGTTGAATGTAGTGGTATCAGCGTACCCGTTCTCGTTTTTTTGTTTCAGATGTTAGAAAACTATACGTATTCCCGTAGTGTGTGTACCAGGTTAGGGTTAGACCATAATTTTATTCCGATATTCCGTATTTTAGTTCTATATCAAGTTCGGGGACTGTCTGTGTTAGCCAAGTGAATATAACCCCTGCCGACAGGTTTCAGTCCCTTTACACAACTTGATGTAAAGTAGGCGAACAAAATTAGTTACCTCCATATAGATATACACATACCTCTGGAGCGCTGATTACTGTAGTATATGAGTAACGTGAACCGAAGCTGACGACGAACGTTATATTAAGCGTTTCGAAAGTTATGTGTTATATTTATGTAACGCGCGCCATATTAATGTAGCTTACGTAGTGACATATACTTTCTGAAATAAGGAAACCTGTTTCTATAGTGAGTTCCATACAAAAGAAAACCCATTCTTAAAATTTTGAATTTCACCATTGGTGTAAGGTGATGCTTACTTAAGTCTAAACAGATATACATTATCTTAAACTTCGAGTTTCATTGGAACTTGTTAAAACTAAGTTCGCGAACCTTTTACGACTAAGACTTTTTTTCCAGTCGCTTTTTCTCCAGTTTTAATTTTATGGCAGAGCTGTTCTAGTTTGAGCAACTGGTTTTCAGGCAACTTTTCAGTTAGTCCCTAGCGCTGGCTGTTGCAGTTTTGTCGTTTTTCGAGCCAGTGGCTGAAATATTTTGGGATCAAAGACATATCTTTGGAATAGTAAACTCACGAATAATAGTTATCAATCTACCGCGCGATTGTAATTCATATTTCTAACCTCTCATTGCAGTTAGTTCCTCTTCGACTGAATGACCTTTGCCCCGTTGTAAGGCCATTTCAAGCTTGTACGGAGATTGCTCCTTTACTATGAAAAAAGGTTTTGAACGTTTATATTATGGGTTTTTGACATGTATGTATACCAAGATCGTGACGTAATTTTCAAGGATTCCACTTTAACATAATGTCATCGCTCTAAGTATTTCAACGAACATTCAATAAATATTCGTCTTGTATGAATAGTGGAAGAGCTCTAATTTGAGAATTCTCAACACAAATTTATATGGGTACACATTCTTATTATCAATTCAAAGGTGTAGATATTATTTGCGCAGCGAGAAAGACAATCTTATTAGGCCTTGCGTATTTCCACGGAACAATTGGCTTACGAGTACTCAAGTATACATGTGGTCAAACAGCATACAATTAATTTATGAAGTTTATAGCTCAATGGATTATCCTATTGAAATTGTGACGTCATACAGCCACGAAAATATTCAAGAAGATATCCGATACCTTATCATATTTAATCATACACGATTCTTAGATAATTTGCGTATAGTAATATAAACGTTCTATTATGGCCACCAAACAGATGTTAATCCATTTTTTCAGTACCTATTCATATGAAAATGTGCTATTAGAAAATTTGGTAATTTCACTTTTTCATGTCTTCATTAGGGCTACCACAAAATGTTGTGGCTCATCGTTTTTATTATTCAGTTTTCTCAAAGGAAGATTTCGAGTCGTAAACTAAACGTACAAAGAGTTCTGATAAGAGAGTTGTAAGAATCCACGGACTAAGAGTTGTTCCAAAGTTTAAACCCGGAAAAGTGCTGCTGCTAACAGACAGCTTGAATTGAGATTTGGGTGATTCGAGTAAAGTAAACAACTTGCAGGAAAGTTTACTCAAAGCAGAGTCTTTAATCTAAAGTTGAAAGAGTGCTGGTAGAATAGGTGCAAGTAACTACTAACACCAGATAATTCTATCTGAAGTCATAATGAGCCAGCCACTTTTATTTCTAAGTGTATAAGGTTCAACATACCGTAAGGAAATATATTTTGTGCTGAGCATTAGTGAAATTCTATAGCTCACATTAGGCTTGCACGTAATTGACAAAAATCAATTCCGTAATTACGGCCAAATCGATTACGTAATGACCCCGTAATTGCGATATTTTTTTCACACATTTAAACCTATCATAACAACCAGTTTAATCCACTTCTATTCCGAATGGGACATCGAAGTTTGGTTTTCATATTCCCGGCAGGACTACACGCCGGCGACAGATGTTAAAGACAAATATCAAGGAGTGAATTCAAAATAATTTTATTCTGATTTTTATCTTTTGTATTAGCTTTGATTTTTTATCCACTTTATCACCAAATTTTATGCGATCAATTTTATCATTACCAACACTGGTAATATATTTAAGAAACGATAGTTCACTTTTTTAAAATCGTATTAACGTATTAATACGACTTTCGTATTAAATAAAAATTCCGGGTTGCTAATTTATTAATCAACTACAAGCGTATTCTCTCGTTTGATTATACTTTCGCTTGCCTCGCGACGAAGACTTGTTATTTCACCGTTTTTTACAATATCCGACTTTACTACTTAGTTAGCATTTTATAATAATTATTGATGCCGACTTATTGACGATATTCCGAATTCTATGCTTCATTTTACATTAAATCATTTCGCGGCCTAAAAGTTATAACATTATTTGCGATAAATTTAGATCAAATATTAATTATTTGCGCATTATTTAGAATACCGTACTTGTATGACATGCCTTCTCCGAAAATACAAAGTTATATCGCAAAACAATGCATTTTGTGACATTTCTTTTAATTATTATTAAATTAATAAATTAATTTTATTAATTTATTTTTCTAACTCAAGTCGACAATCCTATTTGCCAAGATTGACACAAGTTTGGTCGAGTGCCGGTGGTATTCGAGTCGACGATAAATCAAAATAAGTTGCCGCATTTGGTAAAGACAGGTAATCATATTTGGCCGACATATTGCGAGGCATTGTGAAAACCATATTGAGCAATGCCAAGTCGGGACAGGTATATAACGATAAAATCGGTAACAGAACATCAAGATTTTGTAATAGAAAATGGATCTCGCGCAGAATAAACACGGGAAATCCCGTCGTATTGTTGTTTCTCTGCCGTCTCAATCCCTTTACCGATGCCGAAAAGACTAAGTTGCGTTGGTTCATTACGCAATTTCTCTTCCGTCTTTATATTGATGTTTGATAAGCGCGACATTAATTATCACGGCATTTACAAATAGACCATGTTTTATAAGTTGATCTCTTACATTCTTTAGTAATTTCACCCGAAGAAGTTGAAACCAGGTGTGTTGACGTCCATCGGTCTCAACACAATTCTATTCCTTATCTACGGTTAATATGTACATTGGCCATCCTAGATACGTTGATAATAGGTTAGTAAATGACGCGTTATGCCTTCCCCATCTGCCTAGAAAGAGAGAGAGAAACGGCTGCGAATACCGGAACTCTAACTTCTTTTACTTAAACTTTAATTTTTTACAATCGACGGAATTGACTGCTCTGAAGAGAGCTCGTTTCAATCGCGAAAGCGCTCGACCAACAATTACGACTTTACGTAATTCGTAACTTCACTTCCGTAACTCGAAATAATTCCGTAATTCCGTAAATCCGTAAATTACGTGCAAGCCTAGCTCACATCTATTATTCATATCGGAATTATGAGGACTTTCCGGTATTCTTTATTTACCAAATAGTCTGAAGTTGAGAATAGAAGCCGTATGTGCAATTAAGGAGTTACGTCGTCCTCCGAATTAGTGTCATAAACGTAGTACGTGCAATAAAATGTAAGGTTTGACAAAATTTGAAACAAGTGCCGGAATTAGCGTTGTTCATGATAAATTTTAATTAACTTACCAGAGAATATAATACAGACCGAATAAATTTTATATTCTAGTCCGACGTATTTACAATTAAGGTGTTAAGTGTCCTCCGGATTATAGTCTTGGGCGTAGAACGCTCAATGAACAAAGAAATAAAATTTGAACGGAATTTGAAATTGGCGAGTTAGGAAAAAGTGAACAAACGAGAATCTCGGTCGGAGACCGAATCCTTATCGGTTGAAAGTTAGGAGATCCCCCAAAACAGAAACTGCGGTTTCGATTCACTCGCTCTTACTCCATAGAGACACCGCGTGTCCCTTCACTAATTAATTAATAACTCGCTATTTATATGACATAATTTATCCAAAATCAATAGGCTTGTGATCAAGCTATGATGAGTGCACATGCAAAATTTGGAGCAGATTCCAAAGCGAGCAGACCTCGCTTTCGTGAGATATCGCGTGTATCTAACAGACAGACGAACTAACAAACAAACAGACAAATACCTATCAACATACAAGTAAAATTTAAACAAAATTTGAAATTGGCGAACTAGGAAAAAGTGAACTGTGTTGTAAGTAAATTTTATCTTAATTAAATCTGGTGTAGCCTTGTGTATCTAACGGTATGCACAGTGTACTAAAGTGTTCAACTCGTTTCTTATAGCCACAGTAGTGAGTAGAAAGAAGGAAGTTCAAATTTGTTTATACACTGTTAGTTTTAGAGATAGCATTGTCTTTTGCTGCACTTTCAAAATCTTAGCCAAATCAGAAGATCAGGTTTATTATTGCTATAAGAGTGGAAGCATATTCAAGTGTTTTGTCATAACTTCAAAATCTTAGCCTGTGACGTCTCTCTGACGTCGTTATTATATTTAATTTGGTATCGCAACAGATTTTTTTTGTAAAATTCTCTATGTCAAGTATTGACGCGGAATTCGTAAATATGACAGTGAATACACAATTTCCTTGAAATTGACGAACTGTTGGTTTTGTGGGTTCATTGCTTTGAATTTAGGCTTCACTGTTTGATTTGCGTGACCCGAGAAATTGTATTGTCCAAGACACCAGAATTTTTCACTTTCATCATGAACAAAAGGACCAGTTTGGTTCGGAAGCCTGCGTATTTCCATATCAGCAAAGATTTAGATTCTATACTAAAGTCTGATTGGAGTTGTTGTTTTCATTTTTTCACTATGCAGGCCCCAATAAAAGAATAAGGGTGTTCTGTTATTTATGAATGAAGGGTTTCCAATCTGAAAGTAGAAACTGACACCTTCCTCCATTGTGAGCGCGACTACTAGTTAGTCCAAGTCAAAGGTGTGCGATAGGCGGCCCGAGGGCTACAATCCGGCTTGTCATTCTATTTAGTGTGGCCCATGTCAGCACCAAGATTTTTTCACATCAAGCAATAAATTATATTCCGGCAGTTTATGTTTAATTAAATGGGCTCTCACATGGGTAAAAATACATAATGATTTTTGCTCTTGTCGCTGCGTTTTATCTTTTGCCAGGTGCCTATGCCCTGGTTATATGGCCCACGGACAAAAAAATGTTGCACACCTTGGGTATAAGTTGTTAATTTATTCACATCAATCCGTGCATAATGTAGCAATTCGAATACTGTGTGAATGAGAATAATAAAATAGGTCAGTTATGCAGGTATTCGTATGGTGATCATATCGTAGACCTTATTAATATTATTTTGGCGATTTTTGCCCATGTTATTTATTAGTTTCCTGCTGCTGTTACGCAATCGACACGGGAGAAAATATACAACAGCAGTTGCAGCGGGTTGAAATAAATTCGGGAATTTAATTTTCATTTCGTATCTTTGATGTGGGATTGCAGGCACGTTAAACATATGTCTCAAACTAGAATTCCTAAATATTTAATGACACCTTGCCGGGATGGAATGCTGTTGTCTTGCTATTAGAAAAAGAGTAAATTCGAATGTGCTTTCGACATTGCTATAATGAGAATTACGATTGCTCATAGTTATGGGAAAACTGATGCTCAAATTAATTAAAATATTGACAAATGGTACTCATTAGTTTTATTTAACGTTAGAGTAGACAAAGTCGGTGAATTCTGTGCGCTTTTTGAGTTTATCCGCTAGCCAGGCCTCAATTACAATACATAGATCACCCAGTTGAGTTGTATAAACAGTCGAATTCTAGTCGGTTTTATCCCTTTTGTAATAGCATTCTAGAAACGCCCAGTTGAGATGCAGTTCTGGGCAATGTCTGTAATTTGACACTTATGTGAAGGTTTTCGGTCGAAAATATTGTAGACGCTTTTTATATTAAATAGGCGCAGAAGGTACGTACAAACAAACACTGTAATGCTGTTACCTCATCATTTTGACGTCATATATTACTTTCGGTGGCATTTTATCACATTTTTAGCAGTACATCTCATACGATTCAAATTGCGTTATCAAGGTGTAATTCTATCTAAAATAACAATAGAGTAGACGGAATTGACTGTGCAACGGCAGACGGTAGATATGTCGCAAAATTGTTTGTATGTTTATCTGATATATGTAGTAGATAAGAGATTGGTTCGGAAAGGTTTTTTTACACGTAGTGGACATAACGATCGTTTCAATATTATGTTGTTGTTGTTGTTGTTCTTGTTCTTGTTCTTTGACACGTTTTTAAAAAGTCGCTTTTCTCTTCGAATACTGGACCAATTGCTTTGAAATTTTCAGTGGTTGAAATTGAAATTTTCATTATTGCCATTGGGTGGCGCTACGTGTCCATATATTTGAGCATAGCTCTCTTGTTTTACACTTGGATCTAAAGATGGATTTTTCCTCGCGTCAGATTAGCATCGTAGAACAATGACTTTGGTGTTGAAATGCCTTCATTGTAATTACATACCGGGGTGATCATATATGCTTGCCACTGATCTGTATAGTTTTGTGAACAAAATTTCGTCCATCGATTGTTTGGACGAGTCGAATTGGAAAAAGCCAGCCTTTACATAGCTAACATAGGTATCAAAGCTGTATATCCGTTACATTACTTTTACGAAGCAAAATTAGCTCAGATCGCCCTATGCTATTACGCTGCTAATGACTGTCGACCACAAACGAGTCCTAAAATCTGCCAACGCTCATGATAATAAAAATTAGTAATTATCCAGTTAGGGTTTGGGTTCGGAAATTCGGATTGTGTTGGAAATTCAAATTTTTAAATCAACTCTAACTCCAAATGTATAATTACTAATTTGGGACCTCCTGAAGTATGCGCGCCAAGATGGCGCACAACCTGAACTCAGGTTGTGTACCAGGTTAGGTTTCAGGTTGTGCGACATCTTGGTGCGCATACTTCAGGAGTACCCTAATCTGTTATATAAAAACGTGGCGGTTTGTTTTTTTCAAATCTCATATTTTTGCATTAGTGAAAGGGGCTTTGTCCAAAAGATCACCGATAGGTCGCCATGACTTATTTTAAGTTATATGGAGTTGTTTCAGTTTTAACTAGAAATACATTTGCATTAAGTTGCACTCATATTATTGCTAGGGGATCTTATCAATTAGGTTTTAGCGACGTAATTTACTAAACACAGCAGTGTGTTTGTTTATACTAAATGACACATGTAATCCAGCATTCAACATGATGTTTATATGACGTCACTATGCCCCCAACAGACGAAGATGTGTATCCAGGTAATTGCCAGTTAGGTCGTTTGCTAGGTAACATATTCGTCTTATAAGTAATGTCGGTCGGCTGGGATTTAAATAATTAAATCGCCAGTCAGGGCTGGGCTGATTCCTAACTTAGAAAGAATAGTCAAGGTCAGCAGCCAAAGTAAGACAAAGTATTAATATAGGATAATATAAGGTTTCACATATTCAGCCCGAAAGGAAAAAACGATTCAGTCGTAACTCGTAAGTCAATTGCGGCCCATCGGTTGTTTATTGGTTCAGGGACAAGTATGGTAACAGCTAACCAAAGTAATCATTTGGCATGTATGGACATTATTTAATGAATTTTTTTGAATTAGAAATAGCGTACAAACAATGTCTCTGGAAAGTCCCAAAGTTTTATGGTATATTCCAAAGCATTTTTTTAAGCACTATGATTTGAATTAGTAAGTTGATCCGATGACAAAGAACTCAATTACCATATCACTGTGTGCAACAAAATTTGGTTTGAACCGGGTATTTGAGAAATATAATATTTAGAATAATATATATATATATATAAGCATTCTAATTTAAATCAATGTTGTTGATATCTGTGTAGTAACACCAAAATATGTCAGTGTAAAAATCGATATGAACGTTTCCTTTCGTTATATCATAATTATATATGGACCTGCAAATGACAATTCGGTCATGGAACTACTCAATAGAGATGTCTGCGACGACATCTTGCTATAGTTACATGGCCCCAATAACACAGAGTATTCAAATGCTTGCAACACATTATTAGTCTGGATTCATATTAACTTATATTAAGTTAATTATAGGTATATTACAAGCACTGCTTCCCGCGACACGCTTTTTGTCGCAATCTTGAAATTTTTTGATAAAAGAACTGTGTTGAGAAATGGTCGACTGTTAGTATTTGTTGTTACGTCGGTATAATGTTCGTACTGTTGCTTAAATTACTTTTGTTTATTATTATTGTTTTTAGCTCTGTTTTTAGTAATTTGTGAGGCTTCTGTGTCGGTAGCCACTGCTAGAAGCTAGGCAAGGAATATTTTTCAAAAACCCGAAATCTTTACGATTCAGAACTGACTACCTAATTTAGTACGCCCTGAGTGGGTATTGTCATGTGATGCGAACGCGAGATTTTTAACTTTATTGAGTCTAACGCTTTAGCCACGAGGGCCTAGCCCAGGGGTTCCCAAACTAGGGGTCGCGACCCCAAATTGGGTCGGAGTGATAAGTAGGTAGGGTCGCAAACAGTTCATGGGGTCGCTGAGGTATGGTAGAGGATGGATGTACAAAACATCTAAGATTTGACAAACAATGTTAAATTTAGCAGTTTGTATCATGGCTTAATGTAAAACAGGCCCATAGGCATCTCTCTATGCTTAAGTTATAGAAAATGTAGGTGCTTATTGTAACATCACTGTTCGGTTTTAGCTTATTTTACTTAATACCACCACATGACCAAACTCAAAAGTCCAGTGAAAGGAGCTCTAAAGTTTCATGAAAAAAATATATATATTGACCTGAGGTCGCACTGGACACTTGAAAGTTGTCTTTGGGATCGTCCTGAAAAAAACTTGGGAACCCCTGGCTTAGCCCTTGGTAATCGCGCCCCAAGATTTATATTTGATAATATAATAATAATAGCGCTATATCAGTGGTTCCCAAAGTTGATTGACCGGGGGCCAAAATTAGAAGCGGGGAGATATTTGCGGGCCGGAAGAGGGGAGCGGCCGCAAGAGGCTGATACCTGTACGTATAATTAATATAATGGTATATTTGAATTGTTACAAATATACAGGACTTAAACTGTGATAATGACGTAACAATAGGCGGTATCTAAAACGCAAAAATATAAAGTGTGAACTATTTCACGCAAAGTGAAATCGTTACGAGGGCCGTAATTGGCCCGCGGTTTGGAACCAGTGCTCTATACAGCTCACTGGCAACTTGTTTGAAGATTTGTTCGTAGAGAATATGTAATGACACTTATCAGTATACATGTGGGCTCATGTCAATCATTATTGTATCATCTCAGTTAAGTGACGTTTAGTGTTGTCTCAGTACAGGGATGGGCAATTACTTTTCAGAGTGGGCTAGTTACAGATAATAGACTTGTTACTTATCGATTTTTATCGATAAGTATGTTGATTTGTCTGTCTGTCTGTTTGTTTGTCTGTTAGATGAACGCGATATCTCACGAAACGAGGTTGAATCTGCTCCGAATTTTACATGTACATTCATCATATCTCGGACCAGAATTCTGTTGATTTTGGATGAATTATGTCGTATAATTAGCGAGTTATTGATTAATTAGCGATGGGACCCACGATGTCACTATGGAGTAAGAGCGCTGTTTTGGGGGATCCCCTAACTTTCGATCGATAAGTCTTCGGTCTCCAACCGATATTCTCGGTTATTGGGTCGGAGGCTCAAAAATCAATAGGAAAGTGTGTAAACAGAGGAATTTTAGGTTGATTAACACTGAATTGATGTTCCGTTCTTCTATGACATGAAAATTCGAAATGAAATGACATTCTGTTCTAACTCTTAAAATAAATAGTTTCATTTTTTTTATATTTTCTATAGTGAATATGTTGGTGTATGCTAATTCATGCCCATTACAAATATAACCCCATAGCTATAACTTTAAAGAATTCAATGGGCACCATGCCAATGCAGCGCCAAAATGGTAAGTGGTTTTTATATTGTGTGATAACCTGGGATTGCTAAAAATATGCAAATGTTTGATAATCTTCCTAATAGATTTTGTGTCTCACATCAGTCTAAGACAAGGGTGTGCAAAATCGCGGCTCACGGGCAACAACTCGGCCCGCCAAGTCATTTAGTATGGCCCCCGTTAACAACCAGACAATGGTTCTCATCCTTCCTTTACCGGCGGCCGACTTCCAAAGACTCCTTACGCTCGGTGGCCTTGAATAAAAATAGATGTCAGTTATTCTATTTGGCACGCCTTGTTTAATAAGCCAAGCCAACAAAGAATTAAACAAATTGCAGTCAATTTACTTTTAATGCATGCAGTCGACTCGAATGGTTCCTCGAGCCCACAGAGAACCGCTAGGTGGCCAACTCTAACAAGACCGAGGGCCCAGTTTCAAGAGCCCTGGTCTAAAACAGTGGTTCTCAAACGGCGCGACCCACTAGGGGCGTAGACAATTTTTTTATGACGGCGTGAAGCTAATTAAAAACGAATATTTGTTAGATATTGTTAAATATTTGGTTGTGCCCGCCTTATTTTTTATATTCACATTTCAAAACTTTTCTTTTATTTCATTATTTACGTTCCATTCACGTATTTTTAACGTCTTTTTTGAATAAAACAAACTTTCGCCTTACTATCTGGTATTTGTAGCCTATTGTTAGCTAGTTATTTTTGAGGTGAGGCGCGAGACTTGACAAATTCTAAAAAGGGGACGCGGCTCAAAAAGTTTGAGAACCAATGGTCTAAAGAAAAACGAGACATCTTAAGTTGTTGGTTGAGTGTGAATTTCCTGTTGCTTATATTTACTTTGCTGGTTATGCCAGTCAAAACTACAAACATAGTTATCACTGAGTTCATTAATCATTGGTATTCAGTCAGTAGTGCAATTGGTGGGGAAAAAGAATTAACCTAAATATGGCTCATACATAATCAAATATCGTCCAAGCACAATCGTAAAAGAGTTTTAAACGAGAATCGTTGTCTTAGTCATGTTGACGGAGTTATAGGGGAATTCTAACATGGAATTCAAACAAATGAGTCAACGTTAAAAACACATTACACTTTAACGACGTCTCTCTCTACTATACTTTAAAATAAGCGTCTTTTATTTCATGATCATCTTATACAAGGAATATCTCATTATAGACAAGGTTTAAGGTAGTTTTTGTAACCGTACAGCTCAACTTAGGTGTGACCTTGACTCTTAACAGACTTCAATTTTATGGTATTCGGCCATGTTACGAGTATATATAATAAGAGCTAATATAATAATCGTAAGCCCTCGTCATTATCGGCTTGTTCTCGTCTTTTTCGAAAAAAATTCGGGCTCAAGTGGAATATTTTTGTTTTCATGAATATACTGAATTTGAACAAAACATAAACAATGGTCGCTTTATGCTTGAAAAATGGCGGCGTTCCTGGTCGTATTTGCCACTCTGAAAACATTTATAAATGTGAACGACACATATGTGCATTTCGCAATAAAAGATGACGCTACAAATGTACGCGAACTTTTGAGTATTTGATTATAAAATATTCACAACAAGGCGCTGAAATTCGATATTTTCTCATTTTTTGCGTACCGCGTAGTGGCGCTCGGGAGCAGCAATAAGATGGTCTTGTACTGAAGTAAAATACCAATTTCATCCAATGCAAGAATTTAATGCGTAAAGAACCATCGATTTAATTTGGCGTAGTTCGAAGAGTATAATAAAAGTATAATTATTTGAAGTTTGTCCCTGAATGTACTCCCTTTTCGAGGGTACATAATCAAAACTAACTTTAAACGTGTCCTTGCGGGTGACGATCATTAGACCAAAACAGCAGCTAATCCCACTTGTTAGAGACAACATTCACATTGTTGCGTCACAAAACTTCAAGTACCCAGTCACAATGTGATTTTTAGAAGTATTGTTGCGTCATTTGGGAACACTAGAATTAGGTTTGTGTCCACAACAGACTAGAATAGATATTTTATACATATTTAGAACATTGTATTTCCAACAACTTCAAGTGGCTGAGTGGGCAATATGCCACAGCCATCAAAATAGATGAAATATATTTTTGGTATACGCTTAGAAGTCTAGAACAGTAAAGATTGCTAAATTCTGGTGTCTCAAAAACGTCATGTTCTTTATAGTTCCCTTCTTATCACACTCGTTCCACACCTGTTCCAATTGTTCTACTGTTATGAGTTAGGGTAGATAGATACCTGGCAAATTGGTAAAATAACCATGTGCAGTGGAATTCGTGCTATATTCTGGGTTAGGGTAAATATGTAACTTTTGTATTTTTCATATGAAGTGAGGTTGATATAAGTGGAATAGCAGTGTGGGACAAGTGAGACAAAATGTCTGCGACAAATTGCACGGTATTTTTGAGACTCCTGCCTAATTTTCGCGGAGTCGAACAATTTAGAATCAATTGTGGCATATTCCCTACATCATAGGTTCCCAAAGTTCTTCATATGGAGCCCAAAAGATATTTGTTTATTTAATAAAATACTGAATATTTTCCAAAATACAAAGCAGCAAATAAATCCGAGTCATTAAACAAAATATTTTCAATTATTCAGAGACATTTATCGGTGAATATTAATGTGTTTTATTTTTATATATTCATTGTGGGCGACGTAAATTATAGTCAATCTTTTCACGGGCTCGATAACTCCAAAAGTTTGAGAAACCCTGCCCTGCATTATCATGTATTGCTATTCACTGCCATAATGTTTATATCCTTCCTTATTTTTTTAGATATTCCATTTCAACCTGGTACACTTCGTCTTTCAGTATTCCGCACATCGCCGGAACAGCAAACAAAACAATATGAGATATCTCCAAAGTACGCCAGCGTTTTTGAATCGTTCGTAAAACGTCGGCCACTTTCGGAGAGTTTCGCAACAACTCGTCCACTTTCGGAAAATTTTGCGGCTATCCGGGACCTCGATATCAATTCATCTTCCGATGAAGAACTAACTGATCCAATACCGGAATCACCTCTGAACCTATCAGACGCAGAAAAGTATGATTATTGTTTTTTCCACTTATAAATATAATAATATAAATATAACAAATAAAACAAATATAGCTTGTTTCATTTTTCATTTACTTTATGTTGATGGCAATGTGTTTGTACACAAAAAACTGAAAAATAATGTGAAATGGTGAGAACTACGACTGCTGAATCAGAGAATTTGTAATTAATGATTATCAATCAGAATGGTATTCAAATCCTTTAACATTTAAACAGTATTTAACACCAATGAGCATGTAAACAAGTGAGTCTGTACATTACAATATTTATCGTACGAAACAACACACTCACTTCAATCATGTCCCATTTATTTATTTTATTTTCATTCATTTTCTTCCGAGTTAGATTTGATGTATTTCTTCGAGTCATTTTGTCTCCCAATGTTGGACTATTTGTAGGAAAATCAAGTTCAGTTGACCAACTTTTGTCGAGCATTGCCACTGCTGAATCAGAGTATTTGTAGTTAATAATTATCAGTCAGATTGGTATTCAAATCCGTAATAATTTAAACAATATTTAATACCAAAGCATTTAATACCATGAACATATAAACGAAAATATCGGTCGGAGACCGAAGACTTATCGATCGAAACTGCGGTTCCAATTCATGACTCTATAGTGACACCGCGTGTCCCATCACTAATTAATTGATACCTCGCTAATTATACGACATAATCATCCAAAATCGATAGGCTTCTGGTCCGAGATATTATTAATGCACATGCAAAATTTTGAGCAGATTCAACCTCGCCTTCTTGAGATATCGCGTTCATCTAACAGACAAACAAACAGACAAATACTTATCAACATACTTACCGATCTTAAGATCGATAAGTAATGAGCGAGTCTGTACTTTATCGTACGAAACAGCACACTCACTTCAAGATAATTAATTCCCATTTGTTTATTTCATATTATTTTTTTTTAATTTATCCAATTCTTTCTCTGAAATGCTTTAGCTACTGAACGCCTTCGGGATTTGTATTCACTAATAAATTTCTTAAATAATGCAGCAGCAGTCATATAGGCTGTCTATCTGGTATCTAGTACATTAGGTACGATTTGATGAACCTGTACTTGTCTCTGCATGGCTATTTATGACTGATCACATATAAGATTGTTCGGGGCAAACAACTCCACGAAAGTTTATTTGCCTATGGTCGTGAGATCCGCGGTCCACTTATTATAATTTTTGTTACACAGAGAGAAAACTATTTTTGTTCAAGATTATTGTTTTAATTCTAGAAGATCCAATAAATAAATTGGATTACTATTTATTTTTCAGCATGGCATCTCCAGATTCCCCGGGTTTCATGAATCGCCGTCGCAACAAGTTTGTGACACAGAATAATGACACCCGGCCAAAATCACTTTACGATTCTGCCAAGCCTCGACCACCCTCAAAGACGAAACGATCCTCGAAAACGGATAGCGTCGGTGGAAGATTGGGACGCTTAATGAACTTGCGTCCATGGAAAAGCAGTGAACGGAAGCCTTCAGATGTACACAAAAGCACGTACGAACGTTCCTTTGAACCTGTGCCTGTATCGGATGGCTGGTCCAACGTTGTCGGTCAAAATCCGGATTCTTCGAATTCTGCAGTAAATAGACTCCAACCACATCCGCCTGCCACAAGTCCTACACGACCTATTCCAGGTCCCAGGAAAAAGAGACACGCTCCTAAACCCCCGGAAAATGTGGCACCTTATGCACTAACGACCGATGTTGGGTCGGACGTAATATCTACGCCCGATCTAGACGTCGGTCACGGTAATGAGAATCCCGTTCTAGGAACAGAAGTAGCCACGCCCACACCAGAGCCCCGCCCTTCTAATATACCGTCCATATCCGATTCGTCCACCTCGTCCTTTCAAAACAATCCGAGCGATGAGCAAATGTCCACGGCAGACGTAACACCCACAATACCTGTGGCGGACACAGTTAAACCATTTGCAGAAGTCACTTTAGAAAGTTCAGTAACGACGCCCGATCTGGCAGTCAAAGATGCAGTGATAAGTAGTAACTTAATAGACGCTTCTCTTTCAGCGGAAGTAAAAAGACCTACAGAACCTTCTGCGCCACAGACTAAAATACCTCAAAAAAGCGGATCAATTTCATCAGATAACATTACATTACCCACAGTAACGCCTCCTCCAAGGCATGTAAAACTCAAAAAATTATCTCAAAGTTCCAGCATTCCACCGAATATTAGCGACAACGATGAAGTACAAATCGATGGGGGATCGATTCTACACAAAGCTGAAGAAACTACTAATCAAAAACATATACAATCATTAGATTCTACACCTCGAGAATCGGCGTTTCCAGCCGTTGTATCGGAATCTATAGAGAAAGTCGTTCACTCTGTCATGCAATATTTAATAGAACAGGTCCAGGATGCCGTATCGTCCTCACAGAAAAATAATACAAAGTCCTTTGGAAAGGAGTCAGCCAGTCGAGAAAACTTGCCTATTCCGCAAGCAGCAGAAATCCCCATAGTTCCTGTAGAAGCTAATATGCAAGAATCCGCAAATGTGCAAATTGATGCAAGTGCAATAGACACTAATAACCAATCTTTTGTGGGTGATGACGTCACATTGCCTGTAAATCATAGTGACGTAATAAAGTCTTTTGATGACGAAATTCATAGTACTGTTTCGCTTCGCGACAGTCCACGCGATGAGAAACAACGCAAGAAAAAAACGCGGCGTCGAAAAAGTGCTGACAATGCAAGTAGCGGGTACTCTAGTCCAGGCAGTGGTGACGAAGGGCCGATTTCCCCAGAACCTCCTCCGTCAGTGACGTCATTACCTTCGCCTACGTCATCATATTATTCTGCATCACTATCTGCTTCGTCCTCGAGAGTTAGCGATTTATCCAGGGAGTTGACTTTGGCAAAACCAGTCATAAAAGCAGAATACACAGACAATGTACCACGTGACAAAATTGCCAAGCGCGACGAATCTCCTGTTGCCGAATCAGCGGATACAAAAGAACAAGAAATCGCTGACCACGAAAAATCAAAAATAACTGAAGTTGAAACTAACAATAATGGAAATACTAAAATCCAGGAAGAAACGCCCGAAAAACCGACCGAAAATAGTAATCATAGTGGCGAAAGTTCAGCGGAATTAACCACCAAAACTGACATCGAAATATCTGCGCTTGCCCAAGCGCGCGCATACAAAGCCCTTCCGGATAAACCAGTGCAGCTTCGACAGAATCCGGGGACAAGAGTTCGTTCGAAAAGTGAATATATCCCTTACAGTGAAGATACGGAAGAATGGCAACATGAAATAGGGTAAGTATCATTGATCCAACAATAGTTTCATTTGGCGCGGCGGTGTGGCTCAACGGGCTAAGCGTTAGGAATACGCTCGCCACCGCACCTCTAACTACCCTGCGTGGGTTCGCAGGTTCGAATCCCATGCGGGGATGGTTATGTGCGAGAGGATTGCTGGACTCCTCGCCGTCGTTGGGTGGTTCACGTAACCGCTGGTCGGTTACGGCTTCCTCCACCACCAAGTCCATGCTTCCGAAAACAAACAATACAGTAAATCTAATTCCATACCCGACTTGGAATGGTAACCGGACGAGAGGCCGTGGTTCGCCATATGGATAAGCCGTTTTATCGGCTTTCCTCTCCCCCGGGATAAATATGTAAATCCTATCCTTATGTCCAAATCGAACATTTTGAGAATTTTTAAAGCGGGAACTTCTGACGCTACTTGCGTATTTAAGCGTTAATTTAATAAAGTTAATAAAGCGGCAAGAATCACTGTTACCTATACTTTTAATCGAAAGTGGAATGTCATACAGTCCATAAAGTCCCTTTACAATTTCATTTTTGTTATGAAGTCAGTTCTCAATATACCTTAACCAGGTTTGTTGTTTTTTAATCAGTAATTGTTCAAGTATTTTTACTCCTTTTACTATATCTGTAAGAACCGAAACAATATATGGTATCGATGAATTCCCGTTGCATTTTTGAAAACTGAGGACTTCGTGGTTACCCATATATATTGCTGAATATTCTTACATTATTTGACTCTTATATTTTTGAAATGTTCATCTTTCACCATTTGGTGACGTAGTAAATAGACGCTACATCCACCTTCGCAACCGCTGTCGCTGCTGAGCGCTGCGTTACGGAGTCGAACCAGATCTCAGAGTGACAATAATTAGAATTCGTCGTTAGGTGGAGCTGTTCTGCTCTTTATTGTTCCTCACAAAAATAGACAGAGGAATTCCAGATCACTCAGATTGAGAATTGTCTTTTAAACCTTATAAACCGACTTTAACTTACTTGCGAAGGCGTTATCGTAATGCGGCATTACTAACATGAAACCAAATGATAGCAAGTTTTTTTCACACCACTGTTGAGATTGGAGGATTACAATTTTCCAACAAACGATAATATTATCGCAATTGCTGTAACATCTCGTCTTATAAGACGTATAGCTGCGTTCCGCAATGAAAAATGTTTGGTGACCGTACATTTGAACCCATGTGTATATCCGCGGGTTCAATCTATATGCGGGTGCTGAAAGCCATGGGTTAGGATTAGTATGGGTTCAAATATCCGTAAAACAAAAAATATTTCCATAGGTGCAATAATATGCAGGTGCAATTGTCGTGGGTTCAAATGTACACGAGTTCAAATGTAATGGAACCCAAATGTTTGACAGGCGCCATTGAGTATAGGGGACGGGTACTTTTTACCGTCGCGACATGGCATGCGGCGTATTTCCGTGTCGGACGCTTTTGAATTTTTTGAAAAATTATATTTAGCTAGAAATACTCATTCTTAAGCATGCCCCAAATATGATCCTTCCCCAGTTATGGATAAATAATTCTTGGCGGGCTTTGTTTATACGTCTGTAAATCACACAATCAAACCAGACACCATATCATATGAATGCGTATGTATTCACAACAGTCGACTCGTGCACATATTTACCGCAAAACATACTGATCCAATCAGTCGAATTCAGCCTTAATGTTTATGCCCATGTTGAATTGAACCGTATAACAATAAAGGTCTTGAAATATTTCGAGCATGATGTCTCGGCTAATGAAAGCGTCTGCGTCGGGACTGGAAATCATAATATGTTTGATTTAAAAATCATAGAAATTAACCATTATCCTTTTCTATGTTTAGTACCTATCTTTTAAAAATCTCTAAAGAATTCGCTTTTTGTGGAAAATCCATTCTACTCTGGAATCGTGGGCAAAAAAGTCTAGAAGGGTGATTCATGCCATGCGAAGACGGCATTTTGCGATTAACTTAATTTAATTTTGAGGAGCTTGGTCTCCATATGCCGTTACTTTAAGTACGCACATTCCTTCGACCGTCTAGTGTTGTAATATACACCCGTCGGTATGCTCAATGGAAAGTGGCGGAAACGGTCAACGAGATATTTAAAGGCAAAACCCTCAAAAGTGAATAAGTTAAAGTGTTATCAATAAAGGAACAAGCGGCTTTGTAATTTCAAATTCACAACGCGGTTTTAAACGGTTTGTAGTGAATTCAAAATCTTGAATTTGTCTTTGTTATGTTATTTTTGGAAGGTAAATAAACTAATCAAACATAAAAATATTTTCGCAATATAGCGATTAAATCCGAATATAAGTTATTCATGTATTCAGAGATTACAAACATTCCAATACGGATTTAAAAATGCTGTAAAAGAACTTGTTCGATAAATTCTGTTTTGACAATCCGGCGGCCCAACTACACAATTTGCTCGAGCACCAAAGACATGCCAGGTTCGGAACATACTAAAAACTCTAAGAATAATATATCAAATTGTTGTCTATTGTGAAGGCATAACGACAATCTCGCACAAATTTTAGTTAACATACTGCATATTTATAACAGTATTTCTATCGTAAAAACATCAGTTTTGGGGACAAAAGAAACGTTTGTGAATTATATTTCCCATGTCTGTACCTGACAAGAAATGAACTACAAAGATCGGCCTTGTTTGATGAGGATTTGGTATTCATATGTAAATACGCGATTAAATATAAAGGAATTTTCGACTTAATAAAACTCACTGTTTAAAAACGTGTGAAACAAATTAATTTTGTACAAATTATGGCCGATTTCAAGTTATTCAGACACAAAATTTCACTTCCGTGAAGGTTTCAAAATTTGGTCTCCTTTTTTGTTCATTTGCCTTCAATAAACAATTGTTTACCGCAATTGGTCAAAAAAAAACACTTTTTAAAACTGTAAAATGCCTGTAAATTTCAAACATTTGTTTTGTAAAAGTAAAGGCTTAAAGACGCCGACAGGCAAATAGCAACTGTCCTCGCTATAGCTTAAAATAAATAAAGTTATTTTACATTGTCGTTGTCATAATTTACCTTTCCTTAAACACACAATGGACGATTGTGATGCCATAATACTCGAGAGGACTTTGTATAAAAACAGTTGATTTAGGAAGCTTGCTGGCACGAATACGGCAGTGGGATTTTCAGTTATGCTTTTTTAAAAGAGATGAAATAATTTAGCTTCTAATTAGCCGGTGATGGATATTGATAGTGACTGCTGTGTGTTTATAACAGTACTGACTGATTTTTTGTGATTATTGAAAAGTTCGTAGCGGGACCAGGACTCACTCAGTCAGGGAATATAAAAACAAAATGAATTTCAAAAATGCGAGTGATGGAATTGTGTGTTAGGCTTTTAAAAACCTTTCTTCATTTCTGAACAAAACTATCGGTAGCTGCAGCCAGTTATTCAAACATTGCAGTCTGATAATCAAAATAAAATCAACCCCAATTGATAGATGCTCGTTAACTGTTGGCCTAAACAAGATTGTCTTTATAGACAAAATACAAAATGATTTTCTAAAAGACGAGTGATGGAATTGTGTATTATAGGTTTTCAAAAACCTTCATTGTCAGTTCCTTTATTTCTAAGCAAAACTGTTGGTAGGTGCGGCCAGTTATTCAGACATTGCAGTCTGATAATCAAAATAAAATCAACCCCAATTGATAGATGCTCGTTAACTGTTGGCCTAAACAAGATTGTCTTTATAGACAAAATACAAAATGATTTTCTAAAAGACGAGTGATGGAATTGTGTATTATAGGTTTTCAAAAACCTTCATTGTCAGTTCCTTTATTTCTAAGCAAAACTGTTGGTAGGTGCGGCCAGTTATTCAGACATTGCAGTCTGATAATCAAAATAAAATCAACCCCAATTGATAGATGCTCGTTAACTGTTGGCCTAAACAAGATTGTCTTTATAGACAAAATACAAAATGATTTTCTAAAAGACGAGTGATGGAATTTTGTATTATAGGCTTAAAAACCTCCATTGTCAGTTTCTTTTTTTGTAAGCAAAACTGTTGGTAGGTGCGGCCAATTATACAGACATTACAGTCTTATAATCCAAATAAAATTAACCTCAATTGATAGATCCTCATTAACCATTGGCCCGAACAAGATTGTCTTTATAGACAAAATACAGAATGATTTTCTAAAATGCGAGTGATGGAATTGTGTATTATAGGTTTTCAAAAACCTTCATTGTCAGTTCCTTTATTTCTAAGCAAAACTGTTGTTAAGTGCGGCCAATTATACAGACATTGCAGTCTGATAATCAAAATAAAATCAACCCCAATTGATAGAAGCTCGTTAACTGTTGGTCTGAACAAGATTGTCCTTGTAGACATCTCAGATGTCTCGAATGTCGGTAAAATAAATAACGTTTGCTTTCAACGGTTAAACTTAATTTTATTTTTATTATGAAACCAAGAATTCTATATTCATTCGGCTTGTGTGTTTATTTCTGCGACCGCAAGCTTTTCAAAGCATATAGTGTGTTCATTTTTTAGTTTCTTGAAGTCCAAACATTAAATCAGGGTTGTACAACCTGCGGCCCGCGGTCCAAATGCGGCTCACATGAATAAATTGTGCGGCCGTGGAGAAGTGCCAATTTGAATGATGTGCGGTTCGCGAGACGAGTTTTTAATTTAGTCTGATTTAGTACTTGTGAGTAACTCCAATTCGCGTTGCAAAGCGAACAACGCCTGTCATAAGATCAATGATCAAATTTTTGTGCCGGCAACTACTAAAAAGTCTATGTTAAATAAAGATGTGGCCTGGTGATTTCACTCAGTAATTTGTACCTAACCCTCCTGTATTAAAGTTTTATTACGTTTATTTATTATTACACTTTTTCATGACCTCGTAGTAAAAAATATGCGCAAGGTACGAAATAACAATGTTCTTTATTAGCAGTGTGCACGGTACGATTGAAGATGCAGTAAAATTCCGGATTCCGGACATTTAAGGATTTTTTAAATTCTTCCCGGACGCGGAATTTTCCGGACGGTATGGCAACCCTACGGGAACTCGATCCGTTGTAGCACACTGTGGACTAAGATAAGTCAGATCGTCTGACGTCACAATCACAAAATTACCTGTCCTTCAGCCAGTTTCTCGGTGTTTGTTCAAGAGGCTGTAATGTTCATAGCAAATTCCATTGTTCAAAAAAGTTATATCCTTCGATGCATCGGTTAACTCTAATATAGTCAGTGCTTAGCTTATCCTAGTTGACATGACAGATATAAGGTTGAACCAGTCTCCCGTCTCTCCGTGAACATTCTAGAACTGGCATGGGCAAACTACGCCCCGTTACGTAATTCAATCTGGTCGGCTTGATGCTGCCATAACCAAACTAAAAACAATTTTATTGTTTTAGCTTGAAATGGATCAAGAATTCGTTGAGATTGCGATTAAACTTAGTTTGGGCACGAGGCCTATTGTATTTCACTTTTGCTTTTGTAACACTGTAAACATTGTTCATAAAATGTAACTTTTAGCCACGCTTAATTGACCCGCCAAATTTTTGGAGCTCCAGAAGTATGTACACCAAGATGACGCACAACCTAAATATAGTATACCTACCAGTTTAGGGTTCAGGTTGCACGCCATCTTTGTGCACATACTTCAGGAGCGCCAAATATTTGACCCCAGGTACAAGACCCTTGCCCACGTTCTGGAATTTGTGTGTTCCAATCAAAACGCTCTCTATATCTAAAAGACTGCTTAGCTATAGCTTTGTTCTTGGTGAAAATTCAAAACAAAAACCATACAAATCTGGGTACTCCCGGAGTATGTCAACCAAGATGGCGGACACCGGAACGTAGTAGGTGTACCAGGTTAGGGTTAGGCCATAAGTCCAGGTACAAATACTATGGGAGTCACTTGGCTAGTCCCCCCCGAACTCGTAATAGAACTAAAATAAGGAAAATTGGATTAAAACTATGGCCTAACCCTAACCTGATACACATAGGTTGCGTTGCGGTGTCCGCCACCTTGGTTCGCATACTTCGGGAGTACCCAAATATCCATCACCAAGTATTGTTTGACATAATTTGCTTTATTGCTAAACATGGCGAGCAAACACATAAAATTTAATCAAGGTTTTATTTCACAAATAAAATCTCGCATTCCATCGCATGAAAAGTTATAACCTCAACAAATTGGATTACGATATGTCGTTCACGTCAACACATATTTGAAGACACAAGTCAAATTCCTGATTAAAAAAACGGCTATTTTTAAACGAATTTCGATGTATTTAACAAAAATTCCAAGCATTTTATAAGCCAAGAACTACAATTCTAAAATTCGATTTTAGCATTTCATTTAACCGTGATATGCAATTTAATTTTACATTTTCTTCAACAGTAATAAAATGACAGAAAATTAATTTTTTTATGATATTCATGAATAGCCTCTGGATATGTGTTGCGATACTACATCATCCAATTGCAGGGAGAAATGAGGAGATTATTGTTACAGTCAAAATAAAATAGTAAAATTAATCAGATTTGTGTGTTATTTCAACCTTCGTTCTTTAGTAAAAGCACTTGTAAACGTTTGAATCGTAGCGTAAGGGCCTGGTATGCCCAAATTTTTATATAACACAAGTAGGTCGAGATGTATTCTTTGGGTTAAATATACGAATTTGTTAGCAGTGTCGCGCATCTGATCACGTGAAATTTGAGAAGCAAACTATGTCGAAATAATATCATATATTATTGCTTGGGGACTTGTACTTTGTTTGGTAATATACAGGTTCAGGTAATTCCGCATTTGCTGAATCTTGTCAGATTATTGGAATAGAATTACGATTTTCAAGATAAGAGCCATTATATATGATGGATCTTAGAAGTTTTTTTTATGTAATATCAATATTTTTAATACAATGATTTACAGACAGAAATTTTATTATTGCCATTATTTGAACGGAGTTTTCAGGTTAATTAAGTTAAGGAAAAGGGTGTTATTGTTATCACATAATACGTAATAGTGAGGAGTGTTAGCAAATAATGAGTTTTTTGTTCCAGTAGGTGAAGGTATTTTGTTACAGAGATTTATTTTTCGTCAAAAGAATTCGCGTTTTCATGAGAATAAAGCCACTAAAGGGTGATATCCGCGTTATAACCAGGGTGAAGTCGGAACTTGACCCGTTTTCACTGGTATCGTATATCCAAACTCCGGGAGTCGAAAATCGGAATTCTCCGGAGTCGGTGGTCGGAAGTTCAGACTTTCCATTATCATAAAGAAGTCAAAATTTTCTACAGATGCTCAAAAAGAATTAGATTTACGATACATTTTCTGGCATATGTTAAAGAAGGCTTACATGCGCCAAAGTTCCCGTTATTGAATTTTTTTCCTAGTTTCGATCCGAAGTTTGACTCAAAGTTTATTATAACCGAAAATCGAAGTATTATTTCTGACCCGCTGTCGGGGTTAAAATTTCAACACGGAGGTCGGGGTCGAGAGCCGGAGTCAAAATCATTTTTGACCCGGGGTCGAGGTTGAAATCATTCAACCGGAAGTCGATTGTAAATTCTGCCCTGTTCCATAGCTCTGGTTATAACATACTCTGTAGATTGTGGAACATCCGCATTTGCGACGTATTAGGAAAAAATGTGATTGCTGCAGGCCTGCAGCTATACATTAACCCAGTTTTTCGGTTAACCAGAAAATCTGCTTTTGTTCTTCTTCCTCGCCCTTATTTTTAGTTTTCAACCCCCGGACAACGAGAACCTATCTTCATCGAAAAAAATTGATCAATATTTATATTTATCCAATCGGACCTGGTATTGGCGACCCCCTCCGTGCACGCTATCTCTTTTATCTCTGAGAAGTCCATTCAAAAACTTTGTGTCATTTATTTACACTAGAAGGCGTGACCCTGAATGACCTTTAAGAATCTGTATTCACATGATGGAGATAAATATTTGTATCCTAAGAGTTTTTGTATCTTTCGTGACTTGATGTGCCTGAAAGTTTTGAATTTAACCAAGCTATCTATCTTACAGCGAGCGGTGATATATGTTCTCATGTCCGGTAATATGTAACAAAAAATAGAAAAAATACGAAGTTTTTAGGTTGATCGCTTTTTAAATTGTTGTTGTTCTTGCTGTTGTTAGGATGGTTTTGTAGAAAAAAAATCGTTTTCCAGCAAGCTTGATTCTCACCTAATATTACCGTACCGGTACAGGTTTGCGACCTTCGTATTGGTATATTTGAGCATTGCATTCTTGTTCTGATTCTATCATATTTCAATAATATTCCTTAATCGTAGTTCAATCATATTCATATAGTTCAGTTTCAAGATAAAAAGTGCATAGCTAATGTGTTACCGCACCATCATTGAATCGCGATCGTCTTGTTCATATACTTGATGATGCCTTTTGTTTCGGCTATGTATTGTTGTTACCAACGGACAAATCTAGCCATATTGTTCTAGTTCATTTTATTCTTAAGATAATCGAAGCAGGTTGTAATCCGTCAGCACAAACGGATCGGACGTACCCAGATTCGTGCCCGTATATTGGGCATTGCTTTCGTGTTTTGGTATGCACCGGTGTTACTGATGGACAAGTCCTATCATACTGTTCTAGTTTATCAGTAAGATAAGCGTAGCAGGTTCTAATCCGTGTATACAAACACATTGAACGTACTTACTCACCTGTTTCCGGTGAGGTTGGATTCAATACCTTCCTTTAACGCCTTGATGATGTTGATCAAATACAGACGCTACCTGTCTATATTTATCTTTGTTTGTTTATTTTATGCGTTAATTTGCGTCCACAACTACCAAGTCGGTGTGAGATTTCAAATGTTGTTTTGCTTTCCCACTGTTCTTACTTTGTTAAACAAACATAAAATTGATAATTTAACGTTAGTTATGATTTTCATAGATCAGGAAGGTTGTTTCAATTTAGATTAAACGGATATTCAGAAAATAATAACTCAGACAATCAAATTATCTGTTTGTGAATCTTCCTCACTAATAGGTTCTATTTGAATAGAAATTTGTAGAATATATCGAACTTGCTTATATTAAAGTAACCTACACCAAATCTCCTGGGAATATCCATATTTCGTGTTTTTTTTGCACAAGTTTTTTCTGTCTAAAACTTACAGTAAATGTTCAATAATTGGATAATCATACCTTTTTTGAACATAAACAGTGGGGTTTCGTTCATCGCGACCGCGTCTGCGTCTTTGTCAAAACAATTTTTTCAATTCCGTAGGTGATGATATCTCATGGTATTGATATTCTGGGTATACAATTAATTTTATCTTTAAACCACATCCCGATAAGATACGAAATAATTGTCGAAACTATTTCCTTATCGAAGTCACACCGACTTTCGCACGTTTTGTTGACATGTAATATATTTTTCGCACATTTTAAGAAATTGTAACGCGCCGAAAAGGCGATCTTCGTGTCCACACGTTTGAGCATTTTTTTCTTGTTTTGTACTCCCGTGATGTGTGTACCAGGTTAGGGTAAGTTCACAATTTTATTCCGATTTTTCCCGTTTCAGTGCTATTACGAGTTCAGAGACTGTCTGTGTTAGCCAAGTGAAGACATCCCCCTGCCTTTACACAATTTGATGTAAAGTAGGCGAACAAAATTAGCTACATCCATACACATATTCAATCAATAGAATCCAATCATATTTTCTCGTTCATTTACAAGATAATCAAAGCATATTGTAATCTATGAATACAAACGCTTTGGCATGGCTATCCACCTGTTTCCGGCTAGGTTGGATTCAATATCGTTCCCTAACACCTTAAAGGAGTCAAAATCAAATACAGACGTTACCTGTCTATATTCATCTTTGTTTATTTATTTTGTGCGTTAATTTGCGTCGTCAACTACCAAAGTCGATGTAAAAGTTCAAATGTTGTTTTGATTTCCCACTGTTCTTCTTTTGTTAAACAAACATAATAATTTAATGTTAGATAATGATTTGAATAAATCAGGAAATTTGTTTTAATCTAGATTAAACAAATATTTAGAAATTGATAACACAGACAATGAAAATATCTGTGTGTGTAGTTTCCTCCTTGATATGTGAAAGTTTTATTCAAAGAAAAATTTGTACATAAACTTGAATATATTAGAGTAACTTGCACCAAATAACCTGGAAATTTCTACATTTTGGTTTTTTTCCTGCACAAAATTTTTTCTGTCCAAGACAATAAATGTTCAATATTTGATAAGCGCATTTTCCTTGGACATAAACAGTGGGGTTTTGTTCGTGGCGAGATCGCTTCTGTACCATTAGTCAAATATTGACTAAAGCATTGACCTGCATCAAATATCATGAAAATTTCACCATCTTATGCTTTCTGTGTCAAATCCGCACTAAATATGTAACACTTGCAAAATCACATTTTTCTTGGACATAATCGATTGTCGATTCCATTGTCGACCACAGCGAATCGACTACAAGAATCGCATTGTTGATAGTTTCTGTTATTTTTATTTTTATTTTCCATAACTCAATGATTAATCTGGAGATATGAAAAGTTGAATCAGATATAATATTAATATAATCACAAAAACAAATTCTCACATGTAATAATCGAAACTATTTCCTTATCGAACTCGGGAACTTTTATGGTAATTACCGACTTTCGCACGTTTTGTTTACATTCTATTTATTTTTCGCACTTTCTAAGTAAAAGGCCATATCCTACTGTAAGTAGCAAGTCAAGTTTATTTGAAATGTGAATGTGAATATCCAATGTGAATGTAACTAGGATAATCAATTTGCAACACGACTTACAATTTTTATGTCGGTCCAATATCCACATGAATTTAACGGAAAGCAAAATGGTGATTTTATATTTAAAAACTACGAAGATTTTCATTTCGTATCGCGCAAATTCTTCAAATGTGAGTCTTCTAGAGTCTTTGAATAATCACCCTTAATAACCGGGTTTGACTCCGGTCCTTCCGATAATTAAATCATCTATCCTTATCTTATCTCGTATCAAACCGGGGAAATACTGCAATATTGTAACATGTACGTAATTTCGCTCCTCATTGTTTATCTCATTGTTTTTCAAATTTTCGCGCATTTTACAATTTATTTAAAAGGAAATGCCAACCATTAACATTGTATAACTGGTATTAGTTTATTGTGGTAAAACATTTCACACATGTCGATGTGCGAAACGATGCAAATTTGAAGGTATAACTATCACAATGGTCACACAGAATTAAAACGAGTGATGCCTCGATTTCATGGGTTTAAGATGATTAATCTCAGAGAGCCCAAAAAGAAATGATCTTTAGTCGTGACACTTCCGTTTTTAAGATCAATTAAATTCTAATGTAATCACAATAGTGAGTGAATAAAAGAACGATTTTTATATCGACCTCAACAACATGAATAATAATTTAACAAAACGATAGCCATATATCCACTTCCCGTAAAAAATTGTATCCATATATAAAATCGATTTGGAGCCTAATTCCGTTTAAATCTATCTGGCTTCGACAACATTGTCCTTAAATAGAACCTTCAGTTGGAATAATAGGCATTGGACCACATATTGACAACCACGGATAGTTAGTATAGTTAATCAACAACTTATACGATATATCTGTGTTTCGTATATTCTATTTCTGTATCATATTGCAATGATTTTTGATTATCTAGGTTGCCAACTGTTATAATTATTAAATCACAATACTGATTGTGACATCATAGATTTATCATATGCAATCATTATGCGATCATAAACCACTAAATGCGTTGTTACATATCGTCCAAACATGCGCCGTGCGTAAATTTTACAGTTACATTATTCCAAGCACAGCCAACTTTGGTCCGTTATTAATCGCTGTCATTGATTTAAAATGGTTTTGTTTAATTGACAATTGCCCTAATTGTATCATATTATTAAACATCTGAGTTCATACCGCTTATTAGGCTGCCCGTATGTCTAAGGTACTATTAATTAGTAATGATGATTGAAAAAACTGCAAATTTTACTATAAACTTGATGTAAATTTATAACACGAGAACCAAAAATTGTCCATATTTTGTTTTTGAGTTTTCATTAATTGAAAATAAAAATAATCCTAAAGTTCCATAATATTAAACTGATGGGACATGACCTTAAAAATAGAGAGGGCACCCTGACCTTCATATTCTAAGTGGCTTCAATGAAAAACGCGACCAGGTTGCGAGTTCAAAATTGGGCATTTAATTTATCGCGATACCTTTAAAGATACTATAATGGGTATATCGGAAACAGCGATAATAATTTGTTTCTAATATTGATATCATTATCTTGTTACCGGGAAAATGCTATACTTTGTTCAATTGGAGTAATTATTATAGAGAAGTGTCTAAATGGGCCTTCAATTTCTTGTTAACTATCATGAAATACCACAATGTATACTGCAATGACCATATTTGGTGTTGGAAAGTGGATGTATCATTATAATATACATAATGGCGATAATGATATATAAATGATCAAATTGCAGTGGTGTGTGTTATCTATTTTGTTTAATGCTTTGATGATTTCAACTTTGTGAAATTAGGACTTGAATGGCGTGAAATTTAAAAATGGAAAATGACGAAATTGGAACTTTTTTTGGACTGTAAAGCATCTACGAAACGATGTTTACTATTTAATGAATACTTATGATAAACTGTTTTCTGAAATAATAAGCGAAATTAGCTTAAAATGTCAGTCAGTTTATTCGTTTTTATATTTAGCAGAGTTAATTAGCACAGTGACAAAACACATCAAAATACTTATGTCGATTATTACCGACTTTTCAAGTTTTCTCATCTGTTGACGCAATTCACTGCTAGACAAATATCTTTACGTTGAACCAGGAAGTTGTTTTTGTTTTCTTTTGAACTTGTGCTGTAGTATTTAATATAGAAATTCAAAAACAGTGAAAAGTTAGCGCAACTTCATTTAGTTTTTAAAAGTGTGCGTCATCCTATGATATTGGGTTACGATATACTGGTTACGGCTAATGACTTTGTTGTGCTGAAAAGGGTGTTTAGTTTCTTTTTGAAACAAGCTTACGTCATTGCCCAGACGATGGGAAAGTGATTTTGAATCTTAGAAAAGCGTTTTTCACGAATAGAAATGTTTTTGGTCAATTTCAATTCACAATTTATATTCTCATAAATCGCGAAACTTGATATGAAATTAGCATTTATTTTGCTAGATATATTGTCGCCGATACTGGTTTATCGTATTGTTTCAATGTGCGACCAAACAAAATTGTATTATATATTTTTGCGTGAATAACATCATTTTGAAATGCCAATAAGTTTATAAATGAATATGCAAATCGGTAGATAACTAAAATTTTATTGCCTGGCAATAATTTATTGCTAATATTTATTTGTAGGTCATTCCATAGTAACTACAGAAGGTCGCAATTAACATAGCTTCAAACTTGTTGTTTTTCGTCACCAGTTCTGCTCATCACAGTGTTTTGTGTTTATTTACCTTTCTGCTGGGAAGACTTGACGATGTCCTTTACCCAGTATTAAACAGGGAGCATCTCATGAGTTACCATGGGATCCTCATTTACCCGATAAAAAGAGATGATTCACAAAAAAATATCATTAAATTTGTCAAAGTTGTGATAAAAAATATTTTACGTATAGTAATATATAGTAAAATTGCCAATATATGTGAGCAAATATACACATTACCCATGGTTTAGGGGTTTTGTAAGTACTATGGTAAGATGAATGAAAGTGCTTGTAGAATCCTAACGTTCTGATCGCTCAAGGTTAGATTAAGTTATTTAAATACGGTTTATGACGTTTGACAATGATCCCATCAATATTTGACCCATTACTATTTATGAAATGAACGTATTGTCTGTGTAAGAATGTTTATCTTTGCCTAAACGCCCGTTTGTGGTGGATGCGTTATTCTGTTCGGTCAAGGCAAGGGCCTGCCATGTATTTGTAAAATATTTGCATCCGAAAGTTGTCCGCCTGCCTATGGTGACACATTTCTGTGTGATAGTGTTCATCTTCGACTCATTCAACGAATGTTTTAACAAGATGTTCTCCCGTTTGATCCATTGTCCTGAAACCACAATGAGAACTATTTGATGTTTTAACACAAGAAAAATGACGCACTGTATTTTATATCTTTGAAATGACAGGAAACGTTACGAATGATCGCAAATAAACTCCTCATTCGAGTGTCTTTGTTGGAGGTCCAGTTTCGCGTCGAAGATAACTTCAAATGACTCGATAAAATAGATTGTACATTCTGAATGCCCATTGCTGTAATATCGTTCTGATAAGTCTGTTATTGGAGAACAAATGTTTGTCGTGTTCTCCTGGGTGAGATAATTTCAGCTTAAGTGTTGATTTTGAAGACTTAATCAAGCCATGGTAGAATAAATGGGTATGTTGTCAATTATGCTAAAATACACTATCATACAACCAGACTACTCTTAATATGTCTAAAATCGTTTTTTGTTTTATAATTGAAATCTATAACAGACTTTTATCAACTTCTATGTCCAGCCTGCGTTTGTCGTGGGAAATTGCTGTCCCGTGATGTATTTTGGCGCGCTATTCCGGGTTAGAATAAGTTAATTTTTAGAATATAATTATGGATTTTAATGTTATTCAACCCTTTCGTATTAATAGTATGTAAATTCAATGAATAGTTCAATTGACATTTCTCGCAAACAGATTTAAATGAGCCTACATAGTCTCCATTACTTTCGCAAACCATATGCACACGCTGTGTTAAATATTTTTCCATTACGTACTTTGAGAATTCGACTTGTATCTGTTACAATATTTATTGACTTTAATGGGATATGACGCATACAAAGAGTATTATATTACCACGAAGTAGCAGGAAATGTTACAAATGAATCAAATACCTGTAAATAGAAACATTCTTTGGGTCAATTGGATAATTAATTGAATATTTGGCATCACGAGAATTGACCAGTATGGGTCTAGTCCTACATTAATTTAAGAATTTCGACTATTCTGCCCCCGCAAATATATTTCACAGATAAGGAATTAATATTTTTTTCCACTATTAGCAAATTTCAATCCATTCATCGGCCTCAATGGTGTGATGTACCTACTTTTTCCAGCATCGATGTACAATCTACATTTCCGTCTAAACTTGTTAAAATGTATTATTATTATTTTGAGGAGCGTATAGCATAAAACCAGTCTTGACATTCGATCGCCCTGTGTTCCAAAGTTTGTCTGAATCACCAATTAACATAATATATTCATGGTCTAAAAATGCGGAATTCTGGTATTTACTTACTTTTCGATCAAATTTCAGTGACAGTGGGAAATATTGTTTTTCTATGAAGTTGTTACGGGAGAAAAATTGATTCACTTCCCAAAGAAAAGACGAGTGCTTTTATACCTATATGGGTGGTGTTATTGATCGCACTCTTGGCCTGAGTATAGTGAGGGAACATTGAAATGGGTTGGCTTCACGCCAACCGGAAAAACTTCCAAACCATTTAAAAACTAGGGTCTGTCTATTAGGGCCTTTCTCCCACAAAAAGGGCATATAACTCAAAAATGGACCAATTTCACAAGTTATCGGCAATCTTATCCATCACTTCAAATCACAGACTATTTCGCGGAACTGAGTGCTGTGATTTCGGAAGTGTTTTCTGGTTTAACTAAATTGATGGGCATTCTCGGAGAATTTTCGTGATAACGCCATAATTATGTATTCCCATTAATTAAAGAAATAAAGCACTAATGATAAGACATCTTCTGAGACATTCAAACGTGTTGCCCATTGTGGCGCGTGTGGTGATATGACGCCATTGTGACGTGATACATGTTCACATAATTATCCTTTGTGACAGAATGAATGATGTACCGACATTAGTACTATTTCGTCACAATGAACACCTAATTAGTCAGCTAAATGTCCTGCTTCGATTTACACGGCCGATAGTTGACCTATTTTTAATTAACGTTAACGTTATATTACTTTTATTATATTATATGGCCACATGTCAAAATTTGAATGCCTTTGCTATACATGACGAGGCTAAATTGTGACGTAGAGAAACTTTGGTAAAACTTATATTATGTAGAATGGGATGCTGATATGTCATAGTTAAGTTTATAAGTTTAGTTTTTTTCGACCAGTAAAAAAAAAACTGATCTGCTTTATAACCAGTTTTACTAAACTTTCCTATGACTATGCAAAAGTCTTAAGCGCACATTTATTAATTTAAATATTATTGAAATATTGATGTGTATTAATACCCGTTGCCTAATAAGTTTATTATGATAATATATATCACTGATGATTTTTATGAGCTGTTATATGTGTGTGAATTTAATATAGCATATTGATAATGGCCCATCAATCTTTTGAAATATGTTATTTCAACATTTATTATAATATTATTTCAAATTTTCACAAGTTTGGAAGTTTATCGTTTCGTATAATTCAAGTGTTAATTTCCGACTGTTACTGATAAAAATATTTCTTTTACGCGGCTTCGTTGCTTCATCTTGTCATCGGTTATATTAAGGGGTCATCCTCTGTTTACATATCGGCGAATTTCCGTACACACGCGTCTTCGTCCGCGAAGTGGCCTTTCGGTGCGCGCTAATATTCGCACTTGTATCCCGGCGGGTTACCTTGATCCCAAAAAAGATAAGAAACAGAGGTCTGCACCTTGAAAATAATAAACAAACAAACTTATTATAACCCATTGACTACGTAAAACGACGCTCAGCACCGTTAATTAAGTACCCAGAAAGATAGCGATATCCGCCCCTCGTCTGTTACTTGTTAATACAAACGTAATAAAAGAAAAGAGAAAAACGATTATGACGTCACCCGCGAAATGATATATAAACTGGTCGCGGCACGAATTAGTCATCATAAATTGAGTTCTCTCTCATTAGTAAGTCGTTCGAAAAAGCATTTAATTTTTTTTCACTATGCGTGTTTACAGCAGAGTCAGTATTTGTATGATTGAAAAGCCAGTGGAAACCACAGGGAGTTTATCGAAGTCTCAAGCAAGACTATACAAGCCAGCATTGCAGAAAGGTAAATACTTTTGTTTGAAATGTAATTTTGATTTCTTCCATTTTAATAACTTGTATAACTAGTTACATTCATGCTTAATTATTGTGTTATAATTATCGTTGAAAATTTTCATGATAGTAATTTTATCTATAACTTCATAAATACACATTGATTAATTACAGCGTCAAACTGAATCTTACTATATAGATAAGCGGTTATGTATAATCAAAATTAAAATACTTTCCAAGTTGATCTGTATTTTATATTGGTTTCGATTTGAGTAGTAAAGTATCTTTGTTGGCCGCTTTCTCTTGGTTGTTCTCAGTGTTTCAGATTTTCTACAAGAAATGTAAATAAAAAAAATTAAATTAAAAAGTCAAAATTAAAAAAAATTAAATAACCAATCTCCGACTATACTCAATTGACATATCCTCGGTATAAACAACCGGTTTTCTTCTCACTATATAAAGGAAGATTTGTAGTATTTGTATGGTTGAAAAGACAGTGGAAACTACAGCAACCGATTTTTCTTCCTTACTATATAAAAGAGTAACGTAAATTCATTCTTTTTAGGCATCAAAGCACCATCCAAAAAGAAGGCTTTGGCCGCGGCACAGAAGAGTCGGGCTTTTGCTATGCGAGCAAAGCCACACTGGCAAAGACATTCGTACGCTGAATCCTCAACAAGTCCGTATATACTCGAAGGAGTGAATTCAGAACCAACGGTCGCGAGTTCGAATCTCGTCTCACACTTCGTTTCTACGCAAAACATTTCTACATATTATGACGGCATAGAGCAAAGAACCGTCACGCCTCACGAGATTTTAACTTCGAAACGAGAAGAATTCTTCAACGCTTTTAAAAATACGAATAACAGAAACTCAGAACATTTTGGCGGTTCGGTTAGACATTTGCCTGTGAGTTCAAACGAGTTCGTTAATGACGTCATACACGAAGTCAGCGAAATAGATTCTCCGGTGAAAGCCGAGCAAGCAAAAATCGCAAATTTAGAGGAATCATCACTAACAACAACTAAAGAGACGCATCAGGTTCAACGACAGCCCTCTGAAACGTCATCAACAGACAGCAGTACTCATTATTCGAGCCAGAATTCTTCTGTTTATACGGGATCGACGTGGTCACTCAGGTTGGTATTGTATTGTTTATATATATATAATATAGGGTATCCATAAAATCTTGATCGAATTTTAAAATTGCAAAGGAAATTTATTGATACCATATATTGTTTTGGCCCTCACGGATGTATTATTAAATGAAGTAAAAATAAACAATAACTAATTAAAAACAATAAACCTGGTTTTAAGATATGACGAGAACTGACTTCATACCAAAATTGAAATTGTAAAGAGACTTTACGGACATCCTGTATATTTATTCTATTGAGTATCTAATTCAGATTGTAACAAATTATTGGTTCGAATATCATCGTAAAGTTATGTCTAATATCTCTTATTGCTGCCGCGTAACTACAGTCAAATAGTGCGTCTCTTGTCAGAACGACAATTCCATTAACGAATTAATGTTGTAACTAGCATTTGGTATATCCAAACAGTTGACCGTAGAATTGAAGTCAAAGAATGGGCCTTTCAGTGTGCAGATGTTTGAACAAATATTATTTTTGTTACAACAAAAACGACATGTCAAAACAAACCCATCTTGACGTTTTGAAAACATTTCTGGCGTTTCATGTAATTACTTGATTTAATTTTCCCAACTTTCTCGTTCATTGGAGCAGTTCGATTTTTGTAGTAAACACTGATGACGTAAGCAGTTGTCTGTTGAAATGATTTCACCCCAAACAGCTGTATTTAGACAGAAATTCAAAAATGACCTTATTTAGACTGTCTCTGCCGTGAATTTTGACTATAACGATGATAAATTTTGCTCTAGTTCGCACTTAATTAATGACAGAATTGCGATTTTTTCTGTTTCAGAAAAAAATTATCTGATTGTAAAGATCGTCCTGAAAATGAATTCGATTAGATGGACCTATTGATAATTGGCTTATTTTTAGTAAATATTACGTCGAGATTAAATTACCCAATTACCACCCTAAATAAGCAAATATGAAACATTCTAAAATTTCTCGCACACTTGTAGAGATAACCTGTCAAGTCTAGTTGTTTTTGTTTTGTTTATCGACTTGGTATATTCATTCATGACGTCTTTATAGTTTATACATCCTGCTGAGTTCCACTTGAAGCAACGAATTCGGCGCCAGTAATAACGAAAAGCTTCTATTTTAATCGCGATGAACGTTATATCGAGTCTGTACCCTAGCTAATTGGACGAAAACAGCTAAACGAAACAAACAATAACGAATGGCTGGCGAAGTTCCCATACGCATTTACAGCTTGCAATAGTGTGGAAAACCAGGAAAAAATCATAGAGAATACGGTCGTATAAACACAAGTCAACAAGAGCAAGCGCTAAGCTACTTAAAATGAAGATTGCATTCGCTATTAAATTATTTAAAATTGATTTTGTCATTCATGACAATATTTTCATTTATTTTCAGTGGAGATATGGCGTCACAAGCCCGTACTCGCAAACCGTCTCTTCGTCGCAGACTACAAGGAGCTTTCAGTTTTCAAAATATCAGGAAAGCCATCAGCATGGAAAAACTAAGTGAATTAGAAGGAAAAAGAAGGTACGTCGGTTCTCACATTACGAGCTTATAGCATTCGCTGTCTCAAATATGTGGGAAACTCCTCATATATGTGGACATTGAAACGTAATCAAGGGGTAATCGGCCTATTCAGTACCTTCGTACACAACTGATACAGTTTTGCCAAAGCTTCAAATTTATATTCAGACATTCATTATGGCAATGGATAGAAAAAACACACTGGATATACCTATTCAATTTAAATTTAACCATGTTACTGGTAGCATACATTCAATTTAGTAGGTTTTTTGAGTTTACAAAATTTAAAATTTTCAATTTTTTGTCTCATAGATCAATGAGCCATCATTACCTCAATGAATCTGGCAACCATGATCTGAACAGCCGTCCTAGAAGCTCCACATTGCAGGATAAGACTTCATCAGCAAACGTACCAGGAGAACAACCTCTAAGAAAAGCCGGTTCCATTTCGTCTATTATCTCGTCTGTGCGTATGCGCAAACGTAGATCACGAATGCGAGCTGATAACAAGAATCGTTATACCATCGCCGACCCAGAAAACTTTGCAAAGAATATGGATGAAGCACCAGGAACAAAAAGGTTTGTATATTAAAAGAATCCAAATGATTCAAATTGTGAATAGAATTTAATATGGATACCACATGGTGTAACAGCATTTCGGCTTCAAACTTCTGATTATGCAATGGCAAATGATGCAACATCCGATGAAACAACATACGATGTTCAGGTTTTGCGCCATCTTGGTGCACATACTTCGGGAGTACCCTTTATGCTTCCAAATAAAATGTTGAACTGGAAACGTATAATTCAATACATTTTATCATATCAATATCACTTCGGAATGCGTGATATTTTGCTGTAGCTGAATTTTTACGATTTATACCTATATTTCCAGATCACCATTGCGTCCATTATCAATGATATTATCAAACACGAACCGCCGTAAGTTGGACGACGTTGGAACTCCTTCTTACTTTAGGTAAGAAACTTAAATTGTAAAGAAATGCATTTGTTGTCGTGAACAGTATCATTATTTCATTAATTTGAGTCGCGTTTTAATAAAATTTCGACCGCCGTTAATTCATGCATCTGAAGCAATGAACTGGTTAGCTATTCAGATACATGATCTAGTCTAGACTGGACAAGGGCCAAGGACTTTCCACCTGACAAAAGCCTTCTTATCGGCTTTTTTCACTCGGGATAGATTTAGAGTCTTATCATATGATAGTCTTGATAGTTGGTAGTTTTCTTATATTTATTACTAGAAATTCTGACTATTATTTTCCAGTGAATTTTTCGTAGGATTGTCTTTGACAACATTCAAAAAATTTCCATTCCCCAGAATACCAAACCATTTATGGAATTCGATTTGTTCCAATTATTATTCAATTACACCTTCCTTGATTATAACCTGATAATTCCGAGAAGTAATTACCTAAATTTAAGCAATTTTTGGCGCCTCATAATGGCTACTTGTTGGCTTTAAAATGTCAAATATTTATGAATTTTATTACTTTTTTAGACCAATTGGCAGAGTTTTACAAATGAACCCAGCGGAGGGAACCTTACTTGTAGAAATGGTGAAACCTCCATCAGGCCCGTTCGGTTTTTATATTGCAAGAAAGAAAGAAGCAGGAGATTCAGGAAGTAAGTACATTTAGCTTTACATTCTTTAAAAATGTTTTGATGAATAAACACGCGGTATTCTGTCTCTAATAGTCACTAGGCTGTCGAGGCTGTTGTGTACTGTCAGTCACAATATTAGGTTCTAAATACCGGTACATCTATTGAGATATAATATAGGGTGTCCATAAAGTCTTAAATTTTTTTTAAATTGCAAAGGGTATTTATCGATACCATATATTGTTTTGGCCCTCACATATGTAATAAGCGAAGTAATAATACTTATAAAATTACTGATTAAAAAAACAACAAACCTGGTTAAAATATATTGAGAACTGACTTCATAACAAAATTGAAATTGTAAAGGGACTTTATGGACACCCGCATAGTAATGAATAAACACGCAGTTTATTCTTCATAAAGTCGCTAGGCTATCCAGGCCGTCATTCACAATATTAGGTGCTAAATATATCTATTGAAATAATGTGCTCTATATTATACCGGGAAGCATAAACTTATGTAATTAGTTTGTGGTTGTTGGTCATTAATTGGAACTATCATACGGTACTCAACACTTTTTTGGTATAATCACGGAAAACCGCAAAATTTCGCCTTTAAATCTTAGGCTTTTCACCTAACTGATTATATTCTTTTCAATTCCAACTCCCAAATTTGCTCAACATTTTAAACAAATCTCTAATCTTTGACTTTTCTTTTCAGGTGTATTCATATCCCGACTCAGCGACAGCTATCCTGACAAAATGTTTGCTGGTTTGATGCGAACAGGAGACGAAATCACAGAAATTAACGGCACAAACGTTTCAGGACTCACGTTAGATCAAGTGTATGATCTCATCCTGGACAGCGAACGCACCTTACTGAAGTTAAAGCCCGCACAAGTTCATGTTGTGTAATGAGTGCGCGAGAATCAAAAATGATGTGCAAGAAGGTCCGGATATCCGGAGTGAGTTCCATTCAAGCGTGGAGGCGAGTCTGAACTACGTTCGGCAGACGAGTGCCGGCAAAGTATAGTCCGCGATCACTAAATCGGAAAAAAGAACTTCAAGTCATTTTTTCGTAAAAGCAAGTGAATGATATCGTCACAGGATGCCCTTTATTGTAATTACACTCTATTTAAAAATGGACTATTCATTAAACTTATCATTCTCTTTGCAAAAAAAAATTAATTCATCAATTCTTTCGCTCATTTCACCAAAGTGTTTCGTCAGATAACACTCTGTTATGTGAGCATACTTCGTATTACACACGTATTAAAAATTGACGTCATAATACAAAAATAAACGTCACAGTAGGAAAATATGCCGTCATAATTCTATTTGACAACTTCTGAAGTATTGTTATAATTTAATTCGAATGCACTATTTTCATTCAAGTGTCCTTTTTCTCTAGAATGAAATTGTCTCTTGACTTTATTTCACTGTATACCAGTATTCGTGGTATTTGTTCTCATATTATTGCGTTACAATTGCTTTTAATTCTTATTATGATTACATACTATTGATCTATCTGACGTCATAATGTTCTTTATAATTTCTTTCCTATTTCCATGGCGCTTTTGAACATTCAGTTTATTCAAGATAATGCATTGGACATAGAGAGGCATTGAATGTACTTTAAAAGTGCGATTTTGAAAAAAAAATTATATTTGAAGTTAATTTGCATTAATTTTGTTTGGTACTCACCAGGGCGATCCCGCAGTATGTGCACCAACATGGCGCACAATCTGATAATCATAACCTGGTACACATACTATGTTTAGGTTGTGCGCCATCTTGGTGCACATACTACGGGAGCACCCTCATCAGGGTGACACTATATTTTGGCAGTACCCAGGATGGCTCAAATTTAAAATTGAATTTCCTCATGAACCGTCTCGGGATTCTTTCCCAACTATCACAATTTGAAAACTATTATGATTTTCATATCTATTGCTTATAATACACGCTTGAACTATCTTTCTAAAATATTTCGGGATCGGATTCTACCTATGCCCGATACAGTATTTTGAATGAACTGTTTTCGACAATATCTTTGCTTGATATTAATATTTATCTTTTACTATTATTACGAATAAATTTATGACACATAATTTGAAAATACTTTTTATAGTACTCCCATAGTGTGTGTACTAGTTTAGGGTTGTGCCCTAATTTTGATCTGATTTTCTTCGTTTTAGTTCTATTACGTGTTTGTGGCCTGTCTGTGTTAGCCAAGTGAATATCCCCCTGCCCATAGGTTTCAGTCCTTTTACACAACTTGATGTAAAGTAGGCGAACAACATTAGTGACCTCCATATTGGTACAAACGCTTTTGGAGCGCCCTTCTTATTATAGAAGGTTTGGACTGAATGGAAATTATGAGTGGTAAACGTGAAACTGGGTTAGGATTCAAGAATATTGATTTACCGATTTAAAACCATCAAAATATCGGTTCGAAAAATATAAAGGAATTTACATTAACGCCAAGAATTCGTTTGGCGTACACGCAACAAATCATAGCAATTATTCGCTAACAAACAAAACCACACATCCACTTCAGTGAGTAGGCTACTATATCGCCCCCACAGCAACGAGAACATGCTAATTGGTAATGTATTATGCTGACTGGCTGAACGCCAAAGCGGAACTTTTGGCTGGCCGGTCGGGACGCCGGACAAGACGTTGAAAAGTGGGACTGTCCCGCCTAAAACGGGACGTACGGTAAGACTAGAAATTTAGCTAGTCTTCCGTGTAATCTGAAACGGAATGAGTAAGTTTTATTATCCATTATCAAATGAAGGCCATGTTACAATTAATTTGCGTGATGCTTGGAAACTTTATTTCAACTTAGTTAATATTGAGATATGTGTTATCGGACAAACTCGAATTGTTCCACGGAAAACTGAGGCGCCATAACAAATCGTCTGCGAAAATATCTTCGCCGTAAGACCAATTAGGTAATTTATTTACGAACTGATTGCTTCGAAGGCCACGGCGTGTCTTTCAGTAAATAACAACACGATAAATGTGCTTTAAAATCGATTTTCTGCTACATGTTATATCGTTCACTGCAATATTACAAGGGTAGGCCAATATTAACTGTCATTTGCCGAGAGTAGGTAGCCAGAAGAGATGGCAGCATATGTTCAGGGTGATTGAAAGGTAACTCCCTATTTTAAAAAAACTATAGTTTATTTTTAAAATATAATTTCTACAATTAATGAATATGAGAAGGAAGTATAATGCATGGGCTTATTGAAAAGTAACTCCCTATTTTAAAAAAACTATAGTTTATTTTTAAAATATAATTTCTACAATTAATGAATATGAGAAGGAAGTATAATGCATGGGCTTTTATTTGAAATTCAATATGGGCGCCTTTATTTGCCACCAGCTTCTCAAGTCGACCAGGAATCGCATCAACTGATTTCGCAAGAAACTCTTGCGGGATGGAAGTCATAACTTCACGTATTCGCCCCTCAAGTTCTTCCAAATTTCTTGGTTTGGTTGAGTAGACTTCCTCTTTCAGCCAACCCCAGAGAAAAAAGTCGCAGGGTGTTAAGTCAGGACTTCTGGCAGGCCATTCGTGCGAACCGCGACTACCCATCCATCTTCCAGGAAATTGAGCATTTAGCCATTCACGAACAACAATAGCAAAGTGTGGAGGAGCTCCATCTTGCATGAAAATCAAATCTTCAATATTTTCCCAAGCACTGATAATTGGCCAAATTTCATCTTTCAACATAGCGAGGTACCTTTCGGCATTCATGGTATCGCGAAGAATGAAGGGACCCACAATCCTATCAAAAGTAATTCCACACCATACCGTTACTTTGGATCGATTTTGCATTTTTTCACAGGTAACACGAGGATCTTCTTCCGCCCAGTAGTGGCAGTTATGACGGTTCACAAATCCACCTATGTGGAATACAGCTTCATCACTCCATAGAATATTTTTAAAAAGGTTGGGCCAATCTCTAAACCAAGCCAACATTATTTCACCAAAACTCCATACGAATGTCAAAGTCTTCTGCAGAGAGTGCTTGACAGTAATGCGGCTTCCAAGCACGCCATTTAAGCTCGTTTTTTAGCACATTACGTACACAATGAAAGGAGAGCCCACTTTCTCTTGTTGCTTGACGAATTGACTTATGTGGGCTACGGGTAAACATTTCTTTAACAACTTGCACTACCTCAGGATCTCTGGATTTGGAAGGACGACCGCTTCTTTGAGTATCAGCCACAGATCCTGTGGTCATAAGTTTTTTATGACAATTCTTGATCGTCTTCGGGTCAATTTGGGCATGTTTTCCCTTAATAGTTCTCCACCATCTTTGCACTTGAACAATGCATCCCCAAACTTCATAACGCGCGGCTATCTGGGCACGTTCCTGTAGAGTAAGACGTCCAGCCATTTTTGTAGGGTTTTGAAATAAAATAAATTTGAAAAGATTGAAATTGAACAATATTTAAACAAATCTGAAAGGAAAACAAGAACATAAATTAAATTGCCATATATTAAGTAATATATACACATAAATTTAGAAACATGAAACATGATATAGCATTTGAATAAATTGTATTTATTTTAAAATAGGGAGTTACTTTTCAATCACCATTTGCAGTGTCGTATGTAGGGTGTGGCAGCCATGCCCATGACTCGTGCCATTGGCGTCGTTGCAACAGGGGCGCAAAAAGGCAAACTTGTAGTCTATTAATCATAAAAAGTACAATGAAAGAATTTTGAATTGGAAATAACTGAAACTCGTATTTTTACTCAAATATTAACGTACAAGTATCCCAATTCAATAAAATTGTCAAACAACTATCAAGGGGCGCATTTTTTGACTTTGCCATCAGCGCCATTTTACGCGGATACGCCACTGATGAGTGTATTTATAATTTGTATTACCTCAATGAAGTTTGGTTTAAAATGAATTTATCTTGGATACCGAGTTGGACTAGTTTTGTCAATTGAGTTGGAATTCCGAACGTGGTCGAGAGACGGAGTAACAATTTCAGATAGCTCAAGAACCTGATTTTAGAAATTGTTAACGGCACGGTAAAGTTTTTTTGTATTCCAACGCCAGTTAGTTTTTTTTTTGAGGTATAATACCAATAAAATTGTCTTGCATTCGGATTTACTTTCTCGTCAACAACGGAGCGGGCAATATTTGTACTCGATACACAACAAAAATAAATATTCCGAACGTTGCTCTGTGTGATGGAAACTGGCATAAATTGAAGGCGACTAAATCGAAAAACGAGATAGTGATCTGAGATCGCCGACTTATCGATCTAGCGTCGTGTATTCTTCGCTCTGACTTAATAGCGACACAGAGTGTCGCATCACCAATTAATTGATAACTCGCTGTGCACATGCAAAATTTGGAGCAGATTCAATCTGGCTTTCGTGAGATATCGCGTAACATCCGAAAGCGTCTAAAGGACAACGGACAAATACATATCAACATAATTACCGATCGAGATGGATTAATCGATTAATTGATTTCATTCGATTTTTTATGACGTAAACATTGTGTCCGTTTAACTTGTGCAGTAATTTATTTGTTATTGTTGGCGCCGTAATTCCCTTGATTGGCAGTGTGTTTTTATACACTTGATTACAAAACAATTGAGAGGGTCTTCGTGGGCAATTGCTTGTTCAGACATGTCTCGCTCAGTCACGCATAGTTTAGGTGCTTTGCTTTTACATAGCGCTCTACTTTTGTAGAGAATTGCGCTAGTTTCGTTGTAATTAATTTGAGATCGGCTTAGCGATCTTGACTTTCAGTTTTAACTTCAGGACGATTGGATTAGCCAGGGCTGTTACACGTAGTTTAGGAGACACGCGTGTCTCGGTTGGGATAAAGCCGCGTAAATAAGCTTTCCATTAAGATCTCAGTTAAGTTTCACGCACGTTGGAAAGGAAGGTTATGACATTTTTTTTGGGGGGGGGGTATACAAAATGCTCAGAGGAAGGGCGGCGAATTGGATTAAGGATACTTTTTGACCATTAGATCGCTTTTGTGATTCTTTTTACAGTTATGATTTATTTAATTGATTTGATTGGATTTCATTGACGAATAATTTCATGTTCAACTTGTGATAATATAAGCCTGTAATAACAGACAAATTCGGTATGTTATGATTTGTAACTCTTTTTGATTTGAAGGCTGCAAGTTATTCAATAGTAATTCAGTTCGGCTTGTTTGGTAGGTTTATAAAGTAAGCCTTCTAAAGGCTGAATTAGTTATAATTATTACTCTATTGCAAGTATTTTGTGCTGATTTGTTTTTACGTTTGTATTAAGATAACCGCGGTCAATTGTATACTTCAAGTTGTGTGATTTTTTGGATTTGAAGATACAAACCTGGGCCTTGGAAGACCGCGTTATTGAACTGTTGATAAATATCTAGTGTGTAAGATCGGTGTCGTCAAGGTCACAAAGAACGACTGTTAGAGTTATTGAAATCTTGGATTAACATCCTATCTCATTCACATCCACAATAACCTAGTCCTAGGGTATGAAATAGCAATGTAGAAACCAAAAAATTCTTGTTCTTTCTAAAATAGTAGTTCGTTAGGTATCAATGGCCTCTTGTGCAGAGCATTGTTTAGGAAACGTTTTGAAAGCAACGCACAAATTAAAAAGACAAAATATAATTTACTTATCCTCATTTTTAGGCATGTTTGTAATCAGTTTAATTTTAACGACGAGATCCGGGAGTTACTTCCTCGGCATATTCGATGGATACTCAGCTACGTTTGGACTTATTTTTGTCGCACTATTCTGAACAATTGCAGTTACTTGGGTCTTCAACTAGAGAAGTGAGTGCTAAACTTTGATCTCGGTCGGTGAGTATGTTGATAGGTATTTGTCTGTTTGTTTGTCTGTTAGACACTATCGTATGTTATGCGATATGTCACGAAAGCGAGGATGAATTGTGTCGTATAATTAACGAGTTATAAACCGCAGTTTCTGTTTTGGGGATCCCCTAACTTTCGTCACCGAGATCGATAAGTCGGCGGTATCCGATTGCTATCTAGTTTAATACTTATTCTCATTTTCAGGCATGTTTGTAATCGGTTTTAATTTCAACAATGAGTATGGGAGATATTCAACGGATACTCTGCTACATCTGACTTGTTTTTATTGCACTATTCGAAACGATTGCAGTTGCTTGGGTCTTCAAACTAGAGAAATGAGTGCTTTATACTTTGTTTTTATTTTTGCATTGATTTTTGGGAGCTCCAAAAGTATGTGCATCAAGATGGCGCACATACTTCGGAGCGCCGAACTTTGTTTAAAGCAAGACTCTAAGCCAGAGATGCGCAACTGTTATTTATACAGGAGAAACAGATACAAATAACTGGTTGAAACTGCGGGCCGCACCTTTATTTTACACAAACCTACTAGAGAATATTTTTGATATTCAATTATGTTTTTCATGATGCAAAGATGCCTTCTTGTGTAGGACTAAACTAAATTGCAATCACAGATTAAAACCTCACATCTTCCACATCACTTAGGTGTAATAAATTGGGTAGGCAATCCTTTTGTTCAGAGCAACACTCAAAACGAGTATAAACATGTCATGTAGAAAATATTGTTTTGACAAATAACCAGTCAACTTATTTTGTTTTTTTTATTTTTCAGCCTCAAAAATGAGATAGAGAGAATGATTCATTCGAAACCTATTTGAAATTTCAAATACTTGGCAGTTAATGGGAGATATGCAACGGTTTGCATCTTTTTTACTGGAATGAATGAATGTTAACAAATGAATTACTGAAAACACGGAAAACATCAATAAGACAGATTGCTGAGTGTTCACACACAAAGAAAACACTTATTTCTCAATAAGTTACTACAGAAAATGGTCAAATGTAAGAATTTCATTGAAAAAATATGGTTTCAATAAAAATTTGGAGAATTCACCTCGACCACTGGCGTAAAAAGACAACAAGATGGCGGCAATACGAAATTTTGCTCTGAACCGATTCGAATAATTTAATATCCAAAACATCGACAGGACCTCGTCTCATTTGGCTTGTCCATGGGACATATTTTCGGTCCCATTTCCATCCAATAGCAATTATGCCTGTCCCATTCCATGGAATTGTTAAATTTAAGTTTAGCGTCCACTGAATAGGACTACATGCACGAAGAGACATGCAAAACAACAAAATTTACGGACTTTATTATCTTCATGACCATAACTATTATGCATGTGTCCATCAGCCCCATCCATGCTGAATATATATATATATTTTTTTTATAGCTAACAAGACAGCTAGGCTCAAATATATGGACACGAATTCCATAACGAGATGTTTTACCATCATACGATTTTCGTGTCCCATGAGAAATGCAAATGTGTGCTGTCCCATTCCATCCCATGGACAACCCTGGGCGGCACACTCTGGTATTCGAGCACCAAATTTTTCGTCTGAGTACCGCTGTATTTTATGATCGACTGAGTTGCTCACTAATCAAGTCGTTTGACCACCGAGGTATCACTGCTTTTGCTTTAATATTGTTTTCTATGGAAACTCTTGTTTAAAGAGCAAATCTGTTATGAAACTTTGAAAACCAAAGTTTTTCACAGAATTGATTTTTAATTAAGCGGCAGTTTGTGGATTCACAATCTATGACAAAATTCTGTCAACATCACACCGCACCTCTGATTTATATACTGTGCTTCAGTACCTTGAAATTTATTTTTCCATCTTTTATTGTACAATTTTTTCGTATACACAATATTTTGCCCTGTTTGAATTTATTATTTATTCTTCTGTGTACTTTCTATTAAACCCTTTCTCTTATTTCACATTGAAATATATTGCTATTTATTGATCTTGATCGGTAAGTATGTCGATAGGTATTTGTCTGTTTGTTTGTTTGTCTGTCTGTTAGACACTTTCGTATGTTACGCGATATTTTACGAAAGCAAGGTTGAATCTGCTTCAAATTCAAATTCATCATATCTCGGACCTATTGATTTTGGATGAATTATGTCGTATAATTACCGAGTTATCAATATCGGTAATATAAAAATTACAAATTTAAGTTTATAATTCAGAATCTACTCCATGAAAATTCATAAAACAATCTAGAATCTTTTAGAAAAACTATCAATTCAGTCAAAAATCTTAAATTGATCTCAGTCAAGATTTATAAGCCTTCTATTTTCAAGTTTTGAATTTATTCTTTCAATAAAAATTCCCACCCAAAGAAGTATCAATATACACACAATTTCTTATTCCGACCAAGGTTATTTGTTTTATTGTTATTTTTTATTGAAGTTCTCTTTTCTGTTTCACATTGAATTGTCTGTTTTACTTTTATATATTTGTCGTCTGAATCAGTTTTGTCACAATCCCTAAATCTCAATCTAAAGCAGTGGTTCTCGAATTTTTCACGCCACGCCCGTTTTTAGAATTGTCCTCGAAAACAACTAGCTAACAGTAACAACAAGCTATAACTAACAGTTATTGAAAAACACGTTTAGAATACAAGAATGTATTGTAAATATCCAAAATTAAGGCGGGCAAGATCAAATCTAACATTCATTTTTGATTAGGTTTAAGCCCCCCTCAAAAATTGTCTACGCCCTCTTGTGCAGAACGGCCGCCGTTTAGGAAACGCTGATCTAATTGTCAATCTAAATTGCCACTGGCAAATCATATAATCAAACCAATTATTGTCCAATACACTTAAGACTTAACCTTACATTTAGATTAGAATTAAAACTCCTTCGAATATCTCCATTTTTGAGTAAAGACTTGTAGTTGTTAAAAAATCTGTAACCGTCTTAACATCTTGCTCAACCCTTTAAAAAGCTATGCTGTATTTTATTGCTTCTACTGATAAGTTCCGCCCAAATGAATCACCCATATACACAATTTTATTTGTAATCCGTATTCTATATATGCTTATATATTGAATTTACCTTTTTGTGTCACAATTTTACCAAGTATTTGCACATCTCCAAAGACGGGCCGTCACCCCACCCTGGAACGTGGCAAAATTTCCTATGTGGTCCTTTTGAAAAGCCCTATGCTGGAGTAACGACTTGCCCAGTGCCTTCTTAAGAGCATAGGTTTCAACACCGCAGCATAGGCAGAAAAATCGGAGCCCTGTTAGATCTGTTCGTTCAGAGTTTACTTTGGGGCGTAGTTCAAACCAAGCTAGAAAATCCATCCCAAAATTTAAGTTTTATTTTGCTTATGTATCTTCTTGTCAATCTTGACTTGTTCACAGTGTTGGTTCGAGCCTAGCAAGAGACCAATGCCCAAACGTGGGTTCTCCTGAAGTATGCGCATCAAGATGTCGCATAACCTGAACCCTAACTTGGTACACAACTTGAGTTCAGATTGTGCGCCATCTTGGTGCGCATACTTAAGGAGGTCCCGAACGTGTGTTATTGTATGCTATGCTATTTAATTTTCGACCACCCTCTTTTTGAAATGTAAAAAAATATGAGCATCTATCCTAATCATGCATAATTTTTTTACCTTAAAATTTCTGGCCCCTGGTTCAGTATGCCTAGTATCTGCTTGCTCAAATTCTTGTTTGGAGTGCGGATACGAAACGAGGAGGCAATAAATTCTCTTCCAATTATTGCCTATCAAGTGAAACCATTTTAATTCGAAGCAATGTTACCCAGTTTTCATGTCAATACTCAAAAATACAAAATACCTCAACTTTATGTAAAGTTCCTTGTAAAGTGCAAAAATATATTATTTATTTAAAGAGAAAATTTGGTGAAATGTCAGAATTTCTGCTATTTTTTGTGTCTTATATTTTATTAGATTTTAAATATGTACTTTGAAATGCTTGTTTGTAAAGGAATCTGTTAATAAATTGAAAAAAAAAACGATTTTCAAGTGTTGTTGTTTATTTATGACGTCACTTCAACTTAGTTCAGGAAATGTATATTATTCCCTTAACGTTTCAACACTGATATTATCATGTTTCAAGCCTACGTATACCCTCACGTGAGGCCCGGGAGCAAAATCTATGGGAGAGGAAAAAGGGTTGAGACGACCTATCATAGTTATATTTTAAAACTAGTAAGCTTGCGCTTTATACTCCCACAAGTCCTTCCGACATTATTAGACCAGAACAGGAGTAACTTGTAAAACGTGGCCAAGTTGGAATTTCTTATATATTTATCATTATCCAACTAACAGCCAATCGTAACGCGTATTTCAAGTCACGTGATCGGCGCAGAACCCCATCTGCCATGTTTCGGCCATGCGCAGACGGACACCTTAACAGGAAGTTGAACTTCCTTACCGGAAGTTCCTAATTGCCATGCGCACGAAAATACTCAACTCCCATTGGCTGAATCAAAATTCTCAACATGCGCAGTAGATTACCGGCCATCTACTTGCCATGCGCGAGATTTTTCAAAAAATGACAGTTGCCAGATTTCAGAATTTCGATTTTGAACAAATTGTTTCAGAGTCGGACCGTTCAGAAACGAAATTCTGAAATCTGGCAACCGTCAAAAACAGTTCATTTGCGCATGGCAAGTGCATGTCCGTTTTGGTTCTGCGCAAGTCACGTGACTTTAGAATTTTTTGATTGGTTGAATTTTGTCCAATTGAAATATTCCTTCATTGTATTAGGATTTGATGACCCCGCCCTTGCGTCTATAAGGACAATGAAAGACTGCTAACGTTCGGTGGAATCTGTAGCTGCTGAAGAATTCTGCTGGGCCCTTCACAAGATAGTCGATGGCCATAATTTTGCTTCTAATTAAGCTATTGTCGCACAGTTGAAAACTGTGATCTAGAATTGCTGTAATTGACATGTTCAAGCATTAAACGGCACTGTGTTAAGTTTCATTCTTACAATTTCACCCGGGGTGTAAGAAACTGGGTAGTCTTCAAAGAATACAGCACATCCATTCCCTTATTTTCAACATGTTTTTTGAATCAAATATACTTCCTCTCATTATCGGGTATTTGTAGCAGTGGCGTATCTAGAGTGTGGCAACCATGGGCGCCGTTTGAACAGGGGCACAAAGACTGCAAAAAAGTATTAATCATAAAAAGTTTCAATCAAATTGGGAATAACTGAAACTCGTATTTTTACTCAAATAATAACGTACAAGTATCCCAATTCAATAATAGTCTTTTAAATTGTCAAACAACTATCAAGGGCGCCATTCTACGTAGATACGCCACTGATTGTTAGCTAGTTATTTTCGAGCTGGGGAGCGAGACTCGACAAATTCCTAGAAAGACACGCCACTTAAAAACTTAAAGAAAACCACCGATCCAGTCACACATTGTGGTAATCTACACGCAATCACTTACCAACTTGCAGAACACATGATATCAGCCAGAAAACCCTTTCCGGTCTCATCTCTTATATCTTGTAACTTGGATAAGAATCAACTGAATTTGCCCGATTGGTACAACTTGGTATTACCACTCATACACCCTCAAAGAACAACTTCATACAAAAACCAACAGTATTGAAAATGTTAATATATTAAATTGAAATAATTCGAAGGCAGTGCTCAAATTTATATGGAACGAATTTCTAAAACATAATTTAAAACAAACACAATTATAAAAAGACAAATATCTACTTCACAATAATAGACAAACATTGAACAGACACCATAAGATGAAACAGAGTACCAGGCACAAAATTATAAAATGGGACTTCGCCAACTAACGGGTGGATTTGAATATAGGATAGGATTTACATATTTATTCCGGGAAAGAGGGATTAGTCAGCCAGTTATTTGTTTTCAGAAGCATGAACATACATGGAATATTTTTGTATTATATTCATTGGCACAGTTTTTTTGAAAGAGCAAAAATCGGTACTCCCGTAGTGTGTGTACCAGGTTAGGGTTGGGCCATAATTTTATTCTGATTTTCTTTATTTTAGTTCTATTACGAGTTCGGGGACTATCTGTGTTAACCAAGTGAATATACACTCTGTCCATAGATTCCAGTACCTTTCACACAACTTGATGAATAGTAGGCGAACAAAATTAATCACCTCCATATTGGTACACACACTTCTGGAGCTCTCGAAAATCCGACATGGCGTGCAAACCACTATGATTGAAGATCATAGCATGGAAGCGCTCGTGGAACTTATATAAACAGGATCGCCATCTCTATCGAGAGTAACCTCTGGTTTATCTGTTGGACTCCTGGCTTGGTTAGCACTGCTGCATACAGGACCATGCAAACGGGCAGCTTATATAAGAAAAATATTATCAAAGCTCATCGAGAGATTCACAAATTGAAGATTTCCTAAATACTGGGTCACACATTACTGGTTCTACTTCCTTTCTGGTAATGACATTTACTTGTGACCAAATATCCATGGGTGAAGGTTCACAACCCTAATACAAATCAACCTTTTTGCCTCAGGAGCTCATCAATACTTGAAGCCTTTTAGAACGATGGTTGATTTAAACCAAACAAAATCATCTTCATTGATAATATTAGCTTCTGTCTTAATTTTTGTGCAAATTTGAGTCGATTTTTTGTGCACGTTTACTACATGGCTTTTGGCAGAGTTTTCTGATATTGTCACAGTTGTGTGAGTATCAAATTGATTCTTAGACAGAAACTTGCTAGTGTGCAGTACTTCATTACTGTTATTAGAAACTGTAGAACACTCCTCTCCTGATTCTTTATTTATATCAGACCCATTAAAAAGGTTTAGTGATTTAGAAGAGATTAGCGCACCACTGGGAAGTTCTCCAGAAACGATAGTGCAAGCTTTTTGGGCCCGATTTTTTACCAATTCCCTGTTCCACTGCCCGCTTTCCCTGGCAACATTATTGTTAAGTGGAGCAGCTAATTTATTTTCAACTAGTTCAGATTCAGCGGCATCAGTTTGATGTTGTATAAGTCTATTCTCTGTATTAATTTCACTTTCAGCAATTTTTTCACTAGCGGAAAGATCCTGGCAATGTTTATCCTTGTAAACAGCTAAATCTCTTAATTTCACTTGTGCAAACTCAAGCAATGATGGTGGTTCGGTTAGTGTGTCTTCATCGATTGGTAATTGAGAAGCTTTTTTAGATTCTATTGTATTTGCAAAAGCACAAGTTACTTGTTCCTCAACCTCAATCTTCTCAGAGGCAGCACATAGTGAAGATTTTTGCTTGTGGCACTGCAGTTTGACTAGCTGAAGTCCTCCTATTATTTCCCACACTCGATAACACACAGCTAGTAATTCCTTCATTAGAAACTGCCTCAAGAGGCAAAGTCACAAATTTTCCAGTTATAAAATCACAGGATTTCATAAATCCAGTGCTATCATTATCCGCAATGTCTAGATATTCAGTTTTATGGGGCGAAACAAAATTTGCAACATTCTTTTGAAATTTAATTTCACCTGCTGAAAGCCTTCGCAAATTAATTTTCACTTCATCTCCATTGTCTAAGATTGCAGAATTCTCTGAAATTTTATCTTTTTGATCATTGGAAGCTTCAAGAACCTTTTTATTGTTGCCAGATTCTGAACTCTTGCCATCCAGAAAAGTACAAATATGGCCTGTGGTATTTTCTGATAATTTAGACTCTTCATCTTCACATTTCACAAGACTCGGTGAGCAAGGTTGCTCATTGAAATTAGTATCTGAGTCAGGTTCACCTTTCGATAGTCTGCGAAGTTTCAAACTCTTCATTTCATTTGAAATAGCATTTTCGGTCTCATTTTCAAAGTCAATATCTTCTTCGTTTTTAGAAGATTCAACAGCTGTGTCGTTTTGTTGGATTTTCGTACCAGATTGTAAATGTTCTTTTGCAGATGTAGATTCTTTCATCTTGTTTCTACAAGCTACTGTATTGTCTTGAGATGGCATCGTAGCATCATTTCCACTATGAAATACCCAAACTCTCAAAGAAAGGCCTACATTCCACACCTATTTCTGATTCTTCATCACCTACAGGCTCGGAATTGTCTTGTTCAACTGTCCCAACAACAGATTCGCCCTTTGGATAACCGTCGTAATTTTATAATAGCATTTGATTTAGAAAGACTTCTGAGTTCTGTTTGATGTTCCTCTCTATCTTTATTGCATTCTAAAAGTGTACCATCAACTTTCACAGATGAATTCAAATCAGAATTTTCCACCATATTTACAGAATTTGATTGGCCAGTCTCAGAAACGCCTTGTTTAACGCTTTGATCAATCGCCTTAATAACAGGCTCGCCTTTAAATAGCCGCCGCAACCTAATAATTTTCATTTCACGATCGGGTGTATATTCATTACATTCTGATTGGGTATCTACAACATTCAAAGATGAAATCGCATTTGAATGTTCCACCACATTTACAGAATGACCACAATTCTTTACTTGACCATCAGTTGACTTGGAATTAATAACATTCAATTTAGGATTAGAATCTTTGAGTTCTTTTTTATAATTCTGTTCATCTTCATTAGATTCTGAATTTGTATCTACAACATTCAAAGATGAATTCGCCACCACATTAACTGAACGACTACCGTTTATCTGATCGTCAGTTGACATAGAATTCTCCTCTTCGCCAAAAATGATAAAACTTTGTTCACAGTCAATAAGTTCCATATCAGCATGGTCATAGTTATCACAAGCGAAACTATCATTTACAAAGTCATCATCAATTTTGGATTTTTCAAGCAAAGGTCCTTTGGCAGTATTTTCTGAGCTAACATCTATAGGAGAAGAATTAGGAGGACCATCGTTTTTAGTTCTGACTAGGCTTGTCTTTTTGCTCCTGATAAAAGTACTGCTATATACAGCGTAATTTTCATCAGCTAATTGTCTACTATGTACAGAATTAGAATGATGTGACATTGCTTTAGCACCAACATTTCCAGACTCACACTGATTGCTTGATAAACGTCACAATAGGCTTTACATTTTCCGGACCAAGAAAATCTTTGCCTGATTCTGTTATTTTATTTCCCCTCTGCAATTTTATTTCATGTGATGCAGCAGTTTCAAATATTCTGTCTAGTTCCGCTTCAGTGCCTGTTGAATCGAGTGAGATATTACCAAGTGCTTCACCACCCAGTAGATTGCTGAATGATTCAAAAGAAACATCTTGATTACTAAGTACGGAATTGGTATAAGCGTGAGATTCGGTCTCAGTTATAGATTTCCCTGTTGGTGTCTGTAGCCCTTCTGAAAGGCCTACACTTTCCATGCTAGCTTTGAATTTATTGGAGGACATTATTTTAGATTGTTTATATAACTGTTCTTGGTTTGTGTCCCATTCTGATAATACAATATGAATGGATGAGTTGCTCTTTTGTGCCAGTTTGCTCTGAGAGAGTTTAGTCTCAGCGAAAAGGTCATTTTTGTGGCAGTTTTCCGTTGTATTTTTCATAGAAGAATAATGAAATTCATGTTGCGAATCCTTATCTACTTTATAGTTATTTATATTCAAACTCTCTTTCAATGCTTGTGGCCTTCCTTTCTTTGATAATGGGTTGCCACTTTTAGCTAACTTTGGTTGGTGTTCTTGTGTTTTTGAAGTTAAGTTTTCTTTATTTTCTTCAGCTTCGTGGTTGATGCCTACAGGGATTATTGTGATCTTCAGTTTTTTCTGTCCGATCTGGGTCTGTCAAATAAGAGATTAGGTATTTATTTATACAAATATCATAGTACATGGTTTAATCATGCACATATTTAAGCTCAACAATTTTGATAATTTAAATGATTTACAATATTTTACATCCGTATACTTTGTAAGTGAATTAAGACAATAAAACAGAAGACCATACATCTGTACAATAATTTCCTGGGTTGTATAGATTAGGATAGTAGAAAAAGCCATAATCGACCTGTGGATAAATGAAAGGAATGAAGTCAAATTACATTCAATTAGATCTGAATCTGAAAAGGGCCAAAGACTACACAAGATATTTGGCTATGAACATATCCACAATATTGCAAAAGCAGAAAATGAGATTTTTATGTTAGTGGGGTTTAAGTATTATTTACTAAAGGTGTTATGCTAAAAGGAGGATTTGAATAAATGGGTTTGAGGGGCCGGCGTATGCAAGATAGACAGTGGGCGTGAATTCAGCACAAACTACGCGAACTACAGATCTCGCAGCTACGCCACCATTGTGAATTAACTCCTATTCGGTCACAAATTTTAAAAATTTCTCACCTATACTGAGGCCATGGCTGCCATCCAGGAACGGCAGAATTTGCTTTTCTCAATTTAACCATCACATGAACATTTGATAACGTAGGTGAATTCACAAAAAATTCATCTTGAGACAATAAATTCATGCATAGCTTTCTGGAACACAGTGTTGAATGTCTGCTTGAAACTGGTACACATTCTTCATCTGGAAATAAAATCCAAAACAAATTTCAATTCCATTTGAAATTTTTCCTTCTGAGCAATTGAATTATGACCGAAAAGTCTATATTCAATTTCTAATTTCTGAATACTAACTTATTACTACACTTTATTAACTTTAATACTTTCATTTTAGAATATATTCAGCATAACAGAATTCCAGCAACTATCTTAGATATTTAGGAGAAAAGCAAGGCCAAATAGTTCAGAAACAAAAACTCTAAAAAAGTGATACCATATAGCAGTGGTCGGCAACCTTTTTTAGGTGACGGACCGGTAAAGCCTAACCAAAATTTTGGCGGACCACCTTTATAAAAACGAGCTAAGCTTACGTAGTAAATTATACACGTTAGAAAATTTATGTTGAAATTATCTCCAAAAACAGGGGTACCAGTGATGCTATTTAATGCGAGATCTGTATTTGTTTGTCCATTAACTGTTCCCATTTTGGAGATATGGTCGACAGTGATACACGTAACGTGTTTCTTAAGCCCACCCGATTTCGTTATTTCGTTTTTATAGTTGTAATTGTAAATAACGAAATCCCGACCCACATAAAAAGGTAACACTGTCTGTGAAGCTTATCTTGCAATGTATGAGTATTTATCTAAGAGTATCGACCAAAAGACTACCAAGATATATATATTTATATCGCAAATACGCTTTTCAACTTATTATCATTCGAAATTTTAATCCAGGGATTCGTTGTTGTTAGAGGTGTAGAGGTCTTTTGGGGACGCTGTCCGTTTTTATGTAATCTTTCTGCGGACCGGGAGTAATCTTTCCGCGGACCGGCGATGGGCCGCGGCCTGGTGGTTGCCGACTACTGCCATATAGTCTCAGTCAGCATAAAAGCATTTGTTGGAAATTTGCAAAATATGCTGCGAGACTTCTTGCAGTTGTATTTAAAATTCATCGAAGTATTCATTGAAATATTTCAAAAGATGATTTTCAAAAGTTCCACATGAAGTATAATATTGGGCTTTCCTATTTGTAATGTTCAATTATACTGCAAAGTTGGATAGGACATAGTTACTGAAATATTAAATATAACGAATCATCATCATGAAATATGACACGTAGCACATTAGTTTACTGTATGTTCAAGTAATTGATCATTAACCTTATGAACAAAGTACAATGGCTGAACAAATAGATCTCAAGGTTAATACAACAGTTTGAATACTCGAAGCAAGATTTATTTGAAAATTGCACGTTTACAAGAAATTTCATTAATAGGACTAATCTTTTATGAACAAAGGGTCTGTAAAAAGCTAATGTCTCATGTCTGAACGATAGTTGGTCATCGTTAATAATACATAGATAAGCTAATTAGACCATGAATTTGGCATTTTGCAAAATTGATTATGGTCATCATACTGATACAATCTATTTAAAATTTCTTCTATAACAGCAAAATAATTATGCAGGTCCCATATTTTATATAAGGCATTTTCCCTCCCTTACTCCATACAAGCGCTGATAACCTAATAAGAGAACAGTTTTGGTGAGATGCAAGTCTATCTGGTTCTTTACAACCTTCCAATCTATCACTTGTATGGCCGTAATGTGATTTCGATGAAAGTAAACTAGGTTCTTTACCTGTTACAAAGTGCAACAAATTCAATGAAAAAATTTCTTTTGGTGATGTAGGAGTTGCCCCGAGTAAAAGATCAACTTGGACTAAGTCCTTTGAACTGAAAACATCTGAGAGAGACTTCTGGAGGTTAGAAAGGTTTTCTAAGAATTTCAAGACTTGTTTTCTGATTGTGGCTTGCTGACGAGTCTTTGACAATCTGTAATAAAAGATTCATGGAAAAATGAATGAGAGTTTGAACAAGAGAGAGATGGAAAGATTTTGATTTATTTTCTGAATATATCAAAAATGTACAGATTACAATAAATGGAAAAAACTATCATAAAATATAATCAGAAGGGGCGGGTAAGACTACATGTTCAACTATGCAGACCGACCCCTAGATATAAAATAGATTAATGCAGTGCTCTTCAACCGGGTATACGGGTACCGTAAGTTGGGTATACAACTGATAAAGGGTATACGAAGGGTGTACAGCCTAAGTCAGGGATTCTAAATTCTAATATAAAAAATTATGACATATCCAAGCGGAGACAATGCACACATGAAATATAAAATGTCATTTATGCAAAGAACCAACATGAGCACATTGTTACATCACAAATTATATAGATAATGGGGTCACGTGTCTGGGTTTGTGATTTCAGCTGCCATTCACTTGGTTTGATTTATGTTCAACGTTATTACCGTTGACGCTAAGGTCGTTAATCAAATTTATAACTTGCGGACACTAGCCTATTAGATTGCATGATGATATCGCAATACAATATGTGCTTAAAATTTAATGTTCATTTAAGCTTTAATAAACATTTGTATCTGTATGGTATACAAAGTTCTTGAAAATATAAAAAAGGTTGAAGAACACTGGATTAATATATCTAAGTTGAGATCTTTGGCATCCAATGACTTGCACTTTATGGAACTTGCCAAAGGTTTCCATAAAATTATTGAAGTGTATTAGAAAAATTCAACAGAAATTTAAAAAAGTGTGTGACAGGCAATTTACATTCAGAACAGGGGCGGACACTTTCCATAATTTTTTTTTGGGGGGGGGGGGGGGGGGAACTTGGATCGCCTACCGAAAAACACTGCGCCGTGTATCGTCACGTAACAATAACCTGTCGATGTCATTCTCTAAGTATTAGCATGTCATTTTGCTACTCATATATCGAGTACCTAGGCTGCTTTGCTCGGACACGCAACTTGCGCGTCACCGAACCAATTTCTTGAATTCCGCGAGAATTAGGCCACGGCTCTTGCTAACAAACAGAAAATACCAAAGTCGTATTAGGTTATTGTTTCAATTCCTAGTTCTGCAAAAAGCGCACTAACGCCGTTTCGTAAAATTAGAAATGCAAAACAAGGTAACAAGCTATTGTGCGAATTTTTTTCCTAAATTTTACCAAGAAATTATCATTTGAGTAGTAGAATTGCCATTATTGCCGATTTATTAAATCATCATTTGAACTCGACATAACATTCAGGATTCACGCAATGACTTTGTAGGGTTTTTATTTATAATTTAATACGAAAATAAACAGGCACAAGTTCAGGTGCGCAGCCAGGATTTAAAAAAAGGCGGGGGGGGGGGGGGGGGCGCTCGTTAAAAGAGCCGCCTATTTAATCGTATAATGATTTTTCTGTCGATCCATGACAGCCACGAGATTCTAAGATGTTCTTATATATTAATTTAATAGTGTGCAACGTAACTAGCCGATGCGACTTCTTACGTCAAAATAAAAATATTACTAAACTAAAGTACTACGGCGATATGTGGACATAACAATATGAGATAAGCTGCCTGATGTATTTAATCTTGATATCTATTTTTGCAATCCTCCGAACTCGTCATCGCCGTTACAAAAATAACGATATCTGATATAAAATCCCATATAGTACAATTCTAATTTATACAATGAAAATAATTATAAAGTATACTAGTAAATCAAAAATACAAATTCACCGCCTCGAAATCCACGCGGAACAGTCGCCGAGAATACGCCACTTGTTAAAAGAGCCGACTTTATCAACGAAAAATGATTTTTCACTTGTGCAAAGTAATCAATCAAAGACCGATACAGGCATATTCAAAATGTCTTGATTTATTAATTTAATCGTCTTCAATTTAAACTGCGGTTGAGTCGACAAAACAAGAGCCACTCTAAAACACAACGGCAATCGGCGGACATAAAAATGTGCGGTAAACTGCCCGTTTATATATTTTGATCTGTATTTTTGCTATTTTGCGAATTCGATAAATTTGAGATGTACTTGTCACACTGGCTCCGCTCAATCGCAATGTTGTCACTCCGATTATTTTTAAATATAAAACCTTTAGAAAAATCCGTAAATTTTCTGTCAATTCTCACGTAGTAAAAGTTATTTCAGTACAATAAAAATACATAAAATAAATACAAAAAGTGATCGAATATACTTTAATTATCTTATATATCATCACAAACCGGGGAAAAGTCGCGTTCTCAGCTTTGTTTGATAACACGAAAATTTTCGACGTCAATTTAAAAGTAATGGGTAAAAAGGCAAATCCCGCTCACAATTGACCGTGTTTTGATTTTAGTGACAAAATGTTTTTAAAGGTCAAGCAAACATAATTTGTGCCGTAGGGACACGAAATTTTGCGATTTTCGATGCCTAGAAAAGCGTTTTTAGACTGTCGCGGGCCTCAACAAAACTTATATTGTTTACAGTTTTATTTTTAGTATTTTATAATTCCGCTTCTCAACTTTTCGACATAGTAAATGCTTTGATCTTTGCCCGCAAATTATGCTGGGCCTTGCACGAAATCCATAACGTGAAAAGATACGTCCAGCGGTGAAAATTGTACTTAACAACTTTAGATCTAGTTAATTTTTTAGCGATAATAATTAATTGTTGTAATGAAACACAGTTTGCCTCTTTCACTTCTCTCGCAAGTGCCAACATTAACACTATTGAAAGATTTTGACAATGAGAAAATCATATTAAATTGTACAAAAATGAATTAGTTGTGCAAAACCGTGGCGCGTGATCGGCGGTGCATTTGAAGACGGAGTATTACCCGTGCGGGCGCGCATGTTTTACGAAAATGTGAGGTGCTCCAAGGCGCTCTGGTCCACATTAATGTAAGAAAACAGTCATAATATCGGTAACTATCAACCGTATAATTGCGCTTCTTTCGGAAATGATAATTTTGTAAGGCGGAAACAACATGTATTAATTTTATTAATTAATTATTAATTTTATTAATTATTCGAAATTATTGGGGGGGGGGGGGGGGGGGGGCGACCTGCTTCAAGTCTCACAAAACTCTGCATTCACTGACCATAAATATATATAGACAGGCCAAAAATAGGTCAACAGTTATTAAATTAATGGTGCTCCCGAAGTATGCGAACCAAGATGGCGGACATCGGAACGTAACATGGGTAACAGGTTAGGGTTAGGCGATAATTTTTTTCCAATTTTCCTTATTTTAGTCCTATTATCAGTTCGAAGACTAGCCAAGAGCCTCCAATAGTATTTATACCTAAAATTATGGCCTAACCCTAACCTAGTACACATATTACATTCCGATGTCCGCCATCTTGGTTCCCATACTTCGGGAGCCCCAAATTGATAATTATTGATAACTGTTATGTGTTATCCTACTTTGGGCCCACTCTCTATTTTCAGTACCAGGGTTGTCCATAACGAATCGAATATTCGAATGTATTCGAATATCAAAGTACCGGTATTCGAATACCTTTTGGGCTGATTTTCTAATAATTCCGAATAATAACCACTTTTTGCCGTCAGCGAGATGTTTTGTTTTGATAAATCTTCAAACGATTTTCTGCCCTTTGTCACGTAATGCAATGGCGGTGAAATAGTATCGGCAGTAGTACCTATTATATGATTTTAGTGGGTGCTGTCTGCTGTGCCATTATTGATTAACTTTGCTTAAAGAAGAATCTCATTCAATTATGAGTGGGCGCAATATTGTTTTAAGTAAATTCTCTCAAAAATTGAGTTTCCATTTATATATGCATTATTTATTGTGAAAGGAAACTGTGGCTGAGATAATATCAACTCACTTTGCTCTGGCTGTAGTTTTGTTTTCACTGTCAACGTCCTTTTCTGCATCTGAAAAATGATAAAATATTAATTCCGCTTATAATTAACTATATAGTACTTTACTGGGAATTCAGGAAACTGCAACAGTTCAAATGAACTGACCCAAAGATAACATAATACGTAAGTAAATGCTGTGTTTTGTGAAACTTGAAACAGTTCTAGTCCGTATGGTATATAACTTCATCCAATACCATATATTGTTTTTGTTTTGGTCGCAGATATATCAAATGAAGTAAAAATACTTTTACTGATTGAAAACATCAAACCTGGTTAGATATATTGAGAACTGACTTCATAATTAAATTGAACTTGTGAAGCAACTTTATGGACACCCTGTATATTATATTTTATCATTTATATTTAAAAATATTTCAATTTTCATCATGTATTATGAATCATATATTATTCGTGAGTGCCAAAACAATATATGGTATCGATAAATTCCCTTTGCAATTTTAAAAAAATTCGAAACTTTATGGACACTGTATATATTAGGTTATGTTCAACAAGAAATATAGAAAAATCTGGACTTTGGTGTTTGTATGTTGTGATAACTGGAATTTGAACATGGACATTATTCTTGAGGTAGCCTACTACCGAAGTATGTGAGCTAAGATGGCAGACACCGGATTGTAGTATTTGTACAGTAGTAGGTTAGGCCACAATTTCAGGTACAAATACTACGAGAGTCACTTGGCTAGTCCCCGAACTCGTAATATAACCAAAATAAGGAAAATTGGAAGAAAATTATATCCTAACCCTAACCTGGTACACATACTACGTTACGGTGTCTGCCATCCTGGTTCACATACTTCAGGAGTACCGTTTTTGATTTATTTTTTACTGTTATTACAAGTTTGATGAGCGTTTTTTTAAACATTTGAACATAAAACGAACTTACAATCTCTGAGTAAGAGTTGCACAGGTTCTGGTATTTGTTGTCTTTGATAAAGAAGAAAATTAATGAAGTCGATTGCAAGTTGGCATACTGTTGATTTGTCAGTGTTTGATGGAATTTCCAGCGTGATTGGCATTTCCTGAGCAATACAAATATTTATTGATTAGCTAAATCTAATGGAGTAGTTTGGCATCTCGAGCCTCAATATGCCTGCTTCAAAAAGGCTTGAAATTGTATTTACAGTGATATCAATTCACATCAAGCTATCATTGATAAGAAAATTTGAACAAATATAATTCTGTTACAGGGGGACTCAGAACCCATAGATTACATCTACAAAAATGAAGAAAATATATTCAACACTTCTGTTTGTGTATGGTTATACCCCAAAAGCGTCAGTAATTAAGGACGATTTGCCCAAAAGTTATGACCATTCAAGAATATGTTCCAAATGACCTGGTTCTGGGCCACTCTGTTTGCATCCAGAGTATCTATATTTTGCACAAATAGTGGCAATAAAATAATAATGTTTAAATGTGCTCAGTAAAAGAATGAAAACACTCTTTACGACCCGCTAACCTACGTCTGTATTACAGGCTGTTGTTGGTTGTGTTGTCTACTTGGCCTAACTTTCTTCCAAGTACAATTCAGAATTATAAAGTTATGCAGCCCTGTAGTGCAATACAAAAGCCCAAAATTGCACCAATATTATGACTTAACCCCATTTTAAATGATCCATAAATTAAACAACTCAAAATGTAAAGTCAATTCGAATATAAAATACAAATCTAAATATCTCACAGTTGTTGTTTCCACATTACGAGAATTTGTATTGCGTCTTCTTAGCACCATGATTATTTTAATCCTTCGGTAACTTGTTACATATTTGCAAAACTTAAAAGGTATTCCCCATATTATTTAAAACTTCAACTTTCGAATAGGGTATAATAACATCTATAATAAAGACAATTACAAAACATTATTTTGATATATGCATACTTAGTAATGATTACGAGACGGAGATAGAGTATATTTTTGCTCAGACGATGAAACTTTGAGATGCAACATGAAAAAAATGACACACATTTTCAGTCTAATACCAGATTGTCAGAAATAAAATATGAACAGATGAAACTGTTTAAGAATAGGATTTGCATATTTATCCCCGGGGGAGGGAAAAGTCGATTAGACGGCTTAACCATATGGAAAACCACAGCCGGCCTCTCGTTCAGTTACCATTCCATGTCGGGTATAGGATTAGTTAGTTATTTGTTTTTTTTCTGTAGCATGGACTTGATGGTGGTGGAAGCCGTATACATGAAAGCAATGAGAAAATTTGGTGATTCGAGACAGTTAATATGAGATTTTATAAGTCGAATGTTCAATTGCCACTGAAAAGAACTTAATATTGGGTACCATTATTAATCATCAATTTGGCTATGATAGGTGTAAAACCCAATGAAAGGTCTTATACTTCTTTTACTGCTTTGCAGATCCTGTAACACTATATTTTGTTGAGAGATACTGCAAACAAATAAAAAAAATTCAAACACATAGTCTTATAATGTAAAATTTGTTTTTGTTCAATAACGAATACGCACTTTTAACATTTCAAAATAAAAAGTAAATTCATCCTGGAAATTGTAGTACAAAATAGCACGGGTAAATAAGAGGTCGTAATCGATTTATTTTAGAGTAACATCATGGAGATAATGAGATACCTTGAGCAATTACTCAAAGTCATTGCAGAAGAGTAAAAAGAATTAATTTCAATGCAAGGATATATGCAGTATGTTTTTCGTCTTCAGAACCAGAGTAATTCAGACCAAAATGGAATACTTCATTTCGAAATTCAACTTTTCCTTTCTGATTTCCACTATTACGCTAATATTATTTTTTTAGGGTGTCATGAATATTTGAGCAGCGCTATTCAAATCCAAAATAGCTGAGTTCATTCTACCTTAGTCTGCAAGTCTAAAATTAAAAATTTAATGATGCGTGGCTAATTAGAATGATACACATCTAACAGTGAAGAATGGATGCTGCCATTTTATGTGACAACTGGACAATGATTTCCGAATTCTAACAAATATGATAATAAAATTGAAGCAGATAAGTTTGACCTCGGTTCGTGCATAACATACCGGTAATTAAGCTAATAATCTCGTCTCCAATAAATATTATTTTTAATGAATTAATATCAATAACACTATGATAATTCGAAACTTAATGTCTTGTGTGAAAGAATGTTGAAGTTCTCCCACTTTATGCAGTTATGGGTATTTGGCTATTAACTCTTTCACATGTGCAACATAGGCTTTTTGGGCATCTTCTTTGCTTGTACCCTTGCGACCGTTCCAGGCATCCCACTTAGCTTTACCGGTGAAATCCATCATTCCCGGCCGTGTTGTATTGCAATCACCTATTGTTGCCTGCTTGTACAGCGAATAGGTCTTCAGCATTTCTTCGTCTGATGGTCGCTGGGTGATATTCTTCACATCTTCAGCGGCTTTATCGAAATCTGCTGACGACATTCTGGTGGGTATTTCTGAAAACAATACTGTACGTTCTGGTCAAAATATTCGCAACAGTGTACCGGCGGTAATATGTGCATTCGTGTGGAAACTAAATTATTTAAACGGCAAGCACGCCACTCGTGGGCAAATTTTTCAGTTGGAGACAATTTATTTTCTTTACTTTCAATCAAGAAGTGGTGCAAAATGACGAAACAACAAACACACGGGACAAGAATTAATGGAAGTTGCCAAAACTTTAAATGAGGTTTTTTAAAACGAAAGTACCACATATACAATCCGACATAGTCCCACAGGACCAGGGGCATGTCTAGAAGGGGGGGGGGGGGGGGGGGGCATGGAGGCAGCAGACCCGGACAGTGTGTAGCGGTGAAATTGTTACTTAGTTTGGTGGTTCTAATATTGATAATGCAAACATTTCACTCTAACTTGACCTTTGATGATTTATTCCCATGTATCACAGCATCAATAACTTGTTTATCCCCAAAATTATATTTTGAAGTTAGGTATAAGGGGCGTCTTTATCGGAAACTCTCTCTCGGCAGCAAAAAAGTTTGACACGCCCTGAAATAAGCACATAAGAGCCTAAATGCTACATGACAACAGGTACTATGCTTGTTGTTACTTATGCACCGTCTCTGATGCGAAAATATTCTTCTATAATCGAATTAAGCTCGTGGGCATTCTGATAATACACTTAAATAAAAATACACCTGTTTTAGCATCTATAACAGTGGTTCCCAACATTCTTCCTGTCGTTGCCCATTTTTGATGTACAAAAATTCTGTGGCCTTATAACGCTCTCATGTGAGGGAAAACGACGCTAGACTACCCAGGGGTCCCCAAATAACACTCCAATGCAACAAATTGTCTGGACAGCTCTGCTGGCATACCCGCAACATGCTGTCTTACTCCTAAGGAGGCAAAGCAACACAACGATTATTGAATCGATTATATTTGACATTATTACATAACACAGAGAACAATAAAAATACATTAACGACATCATAATGTCCCACATATTAACAATGTCCAAACCCTGAAATTTAGAAAAAACTGAAATAGATGTTCGCCAAATCGAAGTCCAATATTTCAATACACAATCAGAAAAAACAGCGAAGGCTGGTTATAAAACGAGGATATTTATTTTCACAAAATGTGGGCAAAGGACTTGTCCTCTAAAAAGAGGGCATACACAAAATTACCGACCTTACAATACGTACGATAACACAAAAGTCGTCCCAAGAGTTAAAAATTGCTACATTTCAGACAAAGCAATACAAACAGTTTAAAAAAGTGTTCAGTAACAAATCGTTTGTACCCATTATTACAAAACTATTACCCTTTGACAAAAAAGATAAAAAATGAATTAAAAATATACAGCTCATTGTGATTACACAAAGCAGCTAAATTACAAAATACAGGGCTATAATCAACTCATGATTGGCAAAAAATTAAAAACACTAAAAAAACTACTGTATCCCATTTGTCACATCAGAGTAATAATCAGTAAACAACCAAGTGGATCACCAAATCCGAGCTGTCTTGATGTTTATTTAAAACAAAATTGCATGGCCAAACTCGGGATTGCGGTCAGGTCGATATGGTGTAAAAATATAGGTCCAGATTGACGTTTGAACAGACTCCACCTTACATAGCTTTTAAAATACTGCCGTAGTGCGTGTACCAGATTAGGGCATAATTTTATTCCAATTCGGCGTCTGTCTGTGTTAGCCAGATGAATATACTGCCCAATAGGTTTCAGTCCCTTTACATATCTTGATATAAAGTAGGCCAACAAAATTAGTTACCTCCATATTGGTACACACACTTCCGGAGGCCGTTTTAAGGTTCCTCAAAGCTTAGAACACACACAAGGCTCATTGAGCCATCAATAAAAACATGATAGATATTAGATGGCAGTTCAACTTACTTAGTTATGAGATGATTCATTCAGTACATGTTTTTTGGTAAGTTTTTTTGATTCTGTCTGTAGTAAAAGGGCAGTCCCAAATAATCCTATGAACTTTTTTGCTTAGAATGTATAACAGTAAAAAATATGGGGCTGCCAAATTGCAGGATATTGCTACTTAAAGCCCTAAATAAATGCAGAAGCTCGTGCAGCAGAAACCCTAAAGCAGTGAATATTGAAGTTATGATATGCTTGGTGAAAATCATCCCATGACATTTTCCAATGTTTTAGATTGGAGGAGATACAAGTGTCTGAATAAGATATGAGCAAAGTGGTTGAATAACATAACGCTGGTCTAAAATCTCGCTGAGAGCAAACACCATAAAACACTAAATTAAAAACTCAAGGCCAGACTATGATAATACAATTCATCAAAGAGTAAAAACGTTGCTAAAAGCATAAAAATAAGAAAGTACTGCATTAAAATGAAATTCATAGTGTACCATCTTCAGTTTAAAGTCTAGTTATTAAATGGAAGCGGAACAATTTTTCATATTATAACACTAGGAATCATAGTCTTCGAATTTCATTCTGAATGTAACTTTACAAAGATGTCTGAAGAATTTCATTTGAATCAAACTAAAAAGCTCAAATATCTTAATCGCCTTCTAAATTTGTTTTTTTGAAATACATTTAAACAAAATATGTTGGATAAATTAGACTTCTGTAGCATTCATGATTATGATATGAATTGCACTGAGTGGCTCAGGCTGTACCAGATGAAAAAAAAATGAACTTCATTAAGCTGATGGGCTTGGTATATGAAAAAGCATGCAATCAATGCTGGCTCTACAATTTCTTACCTCATCAAATTTTCTGTCAGGAAAATGTGATAGAACATTAAATATAACTTGATGTTGACGAAAATGCAGAAACTTAACCCCAAATTTAGCACCAAAAATCATATATGTACAAAAATTTAAAGGCGTATCATATGCAAAAATCTTTCAAATCAACTCAGAAAAAAGCTGTGAAAATATTTCAGGAAGTATTAAATAAATGCACAAATAGCGATATTTATACACTGCCATGTATTTGCCATTGATAAAGTTTGTGCTTTATCCTTGGCCATTGGTTGGCTAATGACAATCTCGAACCGGGCTATATGGCACTGTTGGAAGTGGATACTGAGAAGGCAGAATCAAGTTTGTACTGGAATAAACCGGAATGGTCCAGTTTTGATTTCATAATCATCAGCAAGTTATTTTTTATACAAATTTGCTCGAATCATGGTTGTAAACGTTGATAAAAAACAAAAAATTTAATTTAAAACAATTGGACATAATAGAATTTCAATGAGCTCTTGACTGGATCTGAAATAGAGTACAAGAGAGATAGATCAAAATTTGGGAAGCTCGTATTTAAGCCCTTGTAACTAATTAATTCAAACTAATCTAATTTTCTTGGAGAATCATTTAGACCAGGGGTGTGCTGTGCAACTTTTTGATACAGGAGGCCAGATTCAAACAACTGGGAGAAACTGCGAGTCGCATCTTTATTTAAAATAGGCTTTCCAGAGTTGCAAGCTCGAACATTCTGGCTATTGATCTTATGACATGCGTTGTTCACTTCGACAAGCTAGCTGTAAGTATATTGTAACGTCATATGCAGAGATATTAAGTTGGACTCGGGTATAGGTTTAGCGACGCAAAGGGATTGGAGACCCCATTCAAAATTGACACTTCTCCGCGGGCCGCACAATTTGTATTAGTGGGCCGCATGTTGCACACCCCTGATTTAGACTCATCAAGGACTTTTATGAACAGGTATACCGTCTTGTATAACCACCGCTCAAATACTAACACCATTCAAGAAAATGTAAGAACTGGACACTTTAGGGTGCTCCTGAAGTATGCGCACCAAGAACCTGAACCCTAACCTGATACATGAGTTCAGGTTGTGCGCCATCTTGGTGTGCATACTTCAGAAGGTCCCACTTTAGTTTAGTTTAATAAAAAATGCACTGAGATATGAACTTATAATACCTAGAGGCACGATTCCCGATCACCTAAAATTGCAGATAAATAAAAATACTAGCTGTTAAAAAGTTGGCGAAGGGATAACAATATTCGAGCCCTAAAGTAAAAAAACGCCTTGCTAAAGTTGTCCCATACAAAAATGTAACACCATACCAGCCATGTTGATTTTGATCAGTGTAAATTAGATCATAAAAAACTAAAATTACAAAATCCAAATTCTGCATATCAAACTAAAACGCTGATGCGGAAGCGGCAAAATAAAAACTCAAACAAAGTCAATTGGGACACTGGGTGGCGCTATGGCAGTCTGCCATAATTACTTGTTGTAGTCTCTGAACAGCAATTCTTTATTCTCTAATCAGCAGAATCGGAACGCTTGCTGGGAGAAGTCACTATCTGACCTGTGGACGCCTCTTGATTCTGCCAAACACCATTCTAAATAATAATAAATATGAGTAATGATTGATTTCCATATCAAATCAACCCTAAATTAGAAAAAAGATCACAGCACAGAAACATTTGATGCAAAAATGAATCCTATTCACAGAATATTATACTTGAACAAACAAAATATACAGGGTTTTGAAAAAGTAACACAAAATTAACAGAAGTTAAGATGAAATGCTACTTAAAACATTTAACGACTGACACCTTTTAACAGTATTGAATTACAGTGAAATGCCATTTGAACATTTCACGACTGACGCATTTTAACAGTTACACTTTTTAAATTGCCATGACAAAAAATGTTACTTCACTGTTGCGTAACTTTTTAACACACTTTATATTAATAACTAGACCAGAGCGGCCACCATACCCAAGATAAATTTGATGAAGTGCAACATAACATGTGATGTTCTACAGAATGATATGAACAATGTTCCCCTTATTTAACAACATTTCCATTTGCAAATGCAGTAATGTTATATGGGATGTGGAGAGGCTCATGTCATTTATCCGAGACTCGTGACCAGTGGTTCTCAAACTTTTCCCACTTTTTGTAATTTGCCAAGTCTCCCGCCCACCTCAAAAATAACTAGCTAACGATAAGCTACAAACATCAGATAGTAAAGCGAAAGTATGTTTTATTCAAAAAACACGTTGAAAATACATGAATGGAAAATAGATATCCAAAATAAGGCAAGATAAAATATGGCAATTTTAACTCCACGGCCCCTCAAAAATTTTTTCCACCCCCCTTGTGGGTCGCACACCGACGTTTGGGAACCACCTGTCTAGAGGAAACAATGAAGAATCACCGAGCAAACCTCTCTCTTTGTTTATCCCTATAGTTCAATATAAATAAAAGCTTTACAAAAATCGGAATCACTATTGTTGAGTAGTAAAGCAGGGATTTTCACAATTGTTGATTAAAGAAGATTCACAATACCTGTGGGCTGTACATGTTGTGGCCTTGACCGCCAGCTATGCTGCCTTCATTGTCGTATCCGATACTCTAGAAGAAAAAAATAACATGATAGGATTTTCATATTTAGCCTGGGAGGAAAGGTGATAAGAACGCTTATAAAGTAAAGCATCTTGTCTGGTCAATGTTGGGTATGGGATTAATTAGGTACTCCTGTAGTGTGTGTAGAAGGTAAGGGTTAGGCCATGGTTTTATTCGGATTTCCCTTATTTTAGTTCTATTGCGAGTTCGGGGACTGTCTGTGTTAGCCAAATGAATATACCCCCTGCCCATAGGTTTCAGTCCCTTTACACAACTCGATGTAAAATAGGATGCAAATTTTAGATTTTAGTTTATCATGAGAAATTATATCTACTTAAACCTGGAACCTAACCCCAAATCAATCAAAACTGTATCCATGAGGAAAATGTTCAACTTACTCAAAGTGTGTCACCAGTCTTGCTATTACAGCCTACATGCCTTGGTTTGGGGCAGCATAATTTCACCCGCCATGGTTTTCAGTTTGCTGCCGCGGTAACTCACCTCACGCCATTTGTTTGTGGCAGCTAAAAAGTCAGCCACCATGGTTTGACCATATCGGCCATGGTTTAGCGGCAGCTTCAGACGCCACATGGTGCTTAAAACTGCACTTGAATAAAAGTTGATTGACTAGAAAAAAGCATTTCACAAACCTGTTGTTGATTTTGATAATTTTCTCCATTAACACCCATGAACATTTCTCCAGTGTTTCCTCCTGCTTGTGGGTATCCACTCTGTGACGATGGACTGGAGTAATCTGAACAAACGGTTTTTAAATCAAGTTACCAGGGTTCTGTAAAAGAAACCTAGGGCTCCGCGAGCTATTCGTTTACTTATAAAAATAAAATCGTTTTCTGAATATTAGCATCATTAAATATAGTCTTCCTCTTCACATCTGTAACGTGAACTAGTTGCAATTGCGATAGGAAATCGAATTTATTTCAGGATAAGTAATGATATGATAAACCTAATCCTCTAGTCCACATAACATGTGTTGATTCGTGAAACAAAATTGTCCAATTAAGTTTTTATTCAAATGATCAGCATTACAGTAATACTTACACAACTTGCCTATCTATTATCTATCCTGATACAACCCTAAGTGCACACTTACTATGCCCAGATGTTGGGGTCGTTGGTGTTGAACTGTTGGGAGATCCGTGGATTTGTGCTCCACCAGCAGGTGGCGTAGTAGGAGCGTTTTGTCCTCCTGGAGAAAACATATGTCCTCCAGTCATGTCTGTAAATTATAAATATTACAATTAGCATATTACAACTAGCAACTTCTAGGATATAAAGCAATTGAAGCGTTCAAGATAAAGTTTTTATTTCTGCAAAATATGACTTATCATAGAATACTATTTTTATCTATAACCTTCTTATGGGAAACATGAATATTAGCCTTTAACCCCTCAATAAACAATTGTAATAGTTTTTACTTATGATAGGGCAGTAAGTTGGGCATGAGATACAAAGTTGGGGGAGACTCTATAATTTTTTTGGATCAATGGCAGTCTTCAATGAAGATTTCCACAAAACAATGTTAAACTCTTTATCAAAAGGTAAGCAAAACACTGAAATAAATCAATTGAGCTCATTACTATTTGATCGATAATACATGGTCTCAATCGTCATTTGAATGACCTTTATCATATATTATTGAGCATATTGAACCACCATGTAGGCAGCCAGTTGCAATTAGGAAAGGGTATGTTTTACAAATAATCATTTAAATGCAGGGACACTGTTCTGCTCTAAAGACAATGGGTTAATACTGAATATATATGTCGTCCACAATCACCATTTGAATGGCCTTCGTTGTAGAGGCCATTGGGCAGCCATACAGCCAGAACTACTGGTTGGCTATACATAAACAGTTAGACCAGCAGGCAGCAAATTAGATTTTCTCGTCAGTCACATAAGAAATCAATGAATATAGTGCAGCTCAAACATATGATAGAGAATTAATATGAACATACCAGCACTGACAGCAGCCTGAGCAGTTTTAGCAGCATAGAGATTTGCTTCTTCCTGAAACTTCCCAATGTTTTTCTTGTATCGAATACGTTTGTTGCCAAACCAATTGGAAACCTGAACATATATATTTATGGATCTAAAATAATACAATTAGAAAAAAATAAAATGAAATGAGAAAAAAAATATCCTTATGAGTGATTTTCCAACATTATTGCTGTAAATGTGTCTAGTAACTAAGAGCCACTTTTTTTTCATAAAACACAAAAATGTTTTCACAAAACAATTAATGCCTACTCACACAGAAGTAAAGGCGACTTAATTCTGATAACAAAAGTATGCGTGTCCACTGAAATGCAAAAACTACTAAAACCCATACACGATTTTGATGCCGCTTTGGTCGAAAATAAAACAACGGTTTCTACGGAAACCCATACACAATTATGAAAATTAAACGAGAATATCGGTCAGAGACCGAAGACTTATAGATTGAAAGTTAGGGGATCCCCCAAAACAGCGCTCTTACTCCATAGTGACACCTTGTGTCCCATCACTAATTAATTAATAACTCGCTAATTATACGACATAATTTGCCCAAAATTAATAGGCTTCTGGTCCGAGATATGATGAATGCACATGCAAAATCTGGAGCAGATTCAATCTCGCTTTCGTGAGATATCGCGTGCATCTAACAGACAAACAGACAGACAAACAAATACCTATCAACATACTTTCCGATTAAAATCGATAAGTAACAAGGGTTGATGCAGGAGAAATTATGCATGGACAAGACCAGAATTTTCGATTTAGCATTGTGTCTTTACAAATTGGTAATAGGTAATATGGCCAACCTCTATTCTGTGATATTACAAAGATAATTCCTCAAATATTATTAAATTTTTAAATATTCCCAGCATCTGACTCATATTGAGTATTATATCAATAGAAGTTTATACCTATATATGACATTGTAATATTGGTCATTATACACACATTATACATTTCGACCGACCGCACAGCAATAACAATTAAAAATGTTGCCCAATTTTATAGTGATAACAATTGTAAGTTTATGGCAATTTTATTGCATGATAAATGAGAACTACAAGAACAATGGGTAACTATGAACAACTATGAAAAAACAAAGACAAAGGGATTTTTAATTGTTATCACTACAAAATCGGCTGAAATTTTTTGAAAACCCTGTATTGTATCAATGTTCTTTGAATTTTAATACACAAGACATTACAGTATAAATAAATTCTTGGCATCCCTACAGAAAGCGCAACGTACAATACATAATATCAATCCATCAGGGATTTAAAATTCATTAAATTTCATTAAAAATTTAATATTAAGGTGTCTAAGAATCCTGATATGTTTTCCCAGTGGAATAAAAATGTCAAATTGTCTGAATTTAATGTATTTGACCTGCTATGATAAACCACATTTTTAGTCTGGGCTAATCAATAATATACAGGTAGAAATTGTATAAGGGCCAATCATGCATGGTCAAAGCTAAATTGTATTATTTTGCTAAAATTTGAAGATGTTTTGAATTTGAAAATATGTTTTGAAATTGAACATGATCTAATCTATAAATATACATTCCAAGTTATTAGATAAAAATCTAAAAATGTGGACCACTTCAGCGATAATGAAAAACTCAGTTGGGTAACTCAAATCTCTTTTTAATCCAATTCTGTGTGGATTTTGAATGTATTCCAAATCGATAGAAACCTAACAAATATAACATAAATAAATCTTTATATTTAACATATTTGTATGGTGGAGAAGCCTAGACCAGTGGTTCCCAACCGCCGGTCCGCAGACCGGTGCCGATCCGCGAAGCTTTTTTGCCAGATCGTGAGAAATTTTGTTGTTTTTATGCCGTCTCAATCGCTTTACCGTAGACAAAGTTGCGTTGGCTCATTACGTAATTTTCTTCTGCCGTCTTTCACGACATCTTGGCGCCGATCACTCACATTTTTTCGCTTTTCCAGCTCCGATTCATCACGAATGCGCTTCATCAAATTTGCAAAATTATGAAGCCTAAAAATCGGCACGCGTGCTTTTTCTGTTCTGCGTGCTTTTCCTGATTAATATGACCGTCCATATAAAACATAATGGATATCTCCTTGTTTAGACTAGAAAACAGTCAAGAACGGTATAATAATCCAGTAAGATATGAACTTGTTGCGACCCCACAGGTGGTCACAAACACGTAAAAAAAGCATGGGCCGCAGAGATCTTTTCCAGACACAGTAGGATTTTGAGCTTGTCGCCAAGTTATCGACGACTTTGTCATTGTAATGCATATTCATTTCGTTTGAGGCGTCGATCAACTGCAGAGGGATTAATATGATATACTCAATGAAAAGAAAAGGCCTGATAAAATTGGTGATTCTTCTTTACAGTCCAGATTAAAAAAGAATTACTTATCATAATTTTAGATATCTCTTGATAACGAATACCCATCGCCAAGTAATCGAGCAATCAAGCTGTTGTCCGTCTTTTCAGCCAGTAACTGCGTTATGCGAAAAAAAACATTTTTATCACTAGATTCAATTAAAACGAAGCAAAGAAATCGGCTGCACGCGGCTGCAGAGCTACGTGTTGCAAAAGCTTCTTTGTGGCCTCGTTTGCAATCGTATATTGGAAACGAAACAGCAGCAAAATTCTCACAGGAGTTAACTGTGCATGTTTTTAATGTGAGAATTTTATGCGTGCCTTTCTTACGCATAATGGGTGCCCAGAACTGCATTTCATTACGCAAATATATGGTATTATTTTATGTTTCAACCAATTTTAATTTTTGGTCGGCACATTATTTGATAGTTATTCTCCATGTGAAATGTTTTAAAGTGTGCTTATTTGTCTATAAGCATATTGAGTGCCCGACATTGCATTATATGACGCAAATATATGTTATTCTTTTCTGTTACAGCCATTTCAATTTTTTGCCGGTCCGCGAGTACATTTAATCTAATTTTACCGGTCCGCCAGTATAGAAATGTTGGGAACCGCTGGCCTAGACTATATTTCTGTCCTATTGATGGAGCATAAAAATCCCAAAAGCTGATTATAACATTGTGCGTATAGGTATAGATAAATGACCTGTGTTGCGCTGAGATAAGTGTGTAAATTGAAGCATATTGTTAGAGTAATATTGGAAGTTGTCTCAATGTCAAATTTTGTGGTTTATGCAATTTCGCAGGAAACCATTTTTCGATAACAATAGTTTCACGCATAATTGCAGATTGACTTATCAGAATCAAAGACAACAAAGATGAACCCCAACAATAACCATGATTTGGCTTTCTAGCAGAAAAGACAGTCTTTTAATAACAGCAGCTAGTCTGAAGCTTTGTTAGGAGCACAGGTTTTAAAGACCAAATATACAGGTCACTAGAAAAGAGGAAAATTTGAAGGTCAAATGAGATCACAGCCACATGTAAAATGCATGCTTACTCATTACTTATCGATTTTGTATTTGTCTGTTTGTCTGTTAGATGCACGCGATATTTCACGAAAGCGAGATTGAATCTGCTCCAGATTTTGCATGTGCATTCATCATATGTCTGACGAGAAGCCTATTAATCTTGAATGAATTATGTCGTATAATTAGTGAGTTATTGATAAATTAGTGATGGGACACAAGGTGTCACTATGGAGTAAGAGCGCTGTTTTGGGGGATCCCCTTACTTTCGATCGATAAGTCTTCGGTCTCTGACCGATATTCTCGTTTATTTTTCGATACATTTTCACTTGTTTTAGGTTCTACTAGGGTAAGACACAGATCTGAAGTGAACGGACAACATTTTACGCACCTATGAGTGTGCTATAACAGGGGTGTCAAACTCGTGGGTTTTCGAGGGCCGCTTCGCATTTTGGGAATTGTGCAAAGGGCCACAAATAGTTTTTAATATATTTTGACAATGTATACTCGAAGCATATTTTTAGATAGGTATAGTTTGTGACATATATTGTGATGCAATTAAACAGCCGAATGAAGTTTTGGTATTTTCTCGAATTTCAAATGCCATTTACATATTAATTTTTGCATTTCAATATTATTGTAATTTACTGTATTTATTACAAAAAATCATAAATTTTTATGTACAACTATCCAAAACATTTTTGAAAAAAGTTTTGATAAGGAAAGAATAGGACATACACTAAAAATGACTTAATCTTAATATATAAAGCTAATATTTACAAAAATACTACAGAATAAACTTTTTTTTTTATTACATATGACCTGACGTTTGGCATCTCTTTTGTGCCACCAGCTTACTAATATCAGGCTTAAATGATTTTACAGCACCTACTCAAATTAACGAGGTCACATGATCATCAGTTATTCTGGATCGATGAGAATGTTTTAACAAAATATTACGTTTGTCATTGCATTTATAGATCAGTAAACAAACAAATGACTGACTTTTCGGACTAGACATTTCCCGCCACATTTGACGACATTTCCTATCATTACGTGGCATACGTGGAGTTATGTTTGATATTGATTTTCAGTAACTAGGTAGCCTTATTATGCCGTAATTATGATAATATACAAACACATAAATAAAATTTTGTTTAAAGTTGATCTTCAAATTGTTATATTGACTGCTGAGCTGATTTTGATAATGTCTACTTATATTGTATTCTTTCATTGTACTGATGGAAATGCGACAAATTAAACAATGTGCTTTGGAATTTTGAGAAATGTAGAAATATTGCAACTCCCACTTTTCTTCAAAATGCTACCTTCATCACACACTTTCACGTTTTATTTAATCTTTGAAGTTTTTTTTGTTCAAGTTATCTTTTGCTAGCTTGAGGTGTAACCAATTGGGTCCAATTGCAAACAAAAAATTTTTAATTTTCCAAAACTACTTTCAGCAAATTGTGGTTTTCTGTGTTAATAATCGATTTCACTTTAAAAGGTTTGAAAAATGTATTACATTTAGATAAAAAAAAAACTCAAAAAATTTTGGAAATATTGTTAGGCATTCGAGGGCCGCATTGGAAGTGCACTGGGGCCACATGTTTGACACCCCTGTACTATAACATGCGCATTTAAAAAACTTTATAAAAGTTATTTTTTGTAAAAATAAATATCTGTTTCACATATTTTCTGCTTGATCTGGTGATCGATCACCCTGTATAAAAATGCCTGATTTCACATCCAGTTGTTCAAAAACCCGAAGTAAAGAAGTTGTAAAATATTTTTAATCCGCATGCATACCTGAGATACTGTGATGCTACATTTTCTTGCCAATTCTTCTTTCGCTTCCTCACTTGGGTATGGATTACTCAAATGTGAATAAAAATATTCATTCAGTACTTCTGTAGCTTGCTTGCTGAAGTTACGACGCTTTCGTCTAAACAGGAACGAGAAAGTTGGTACTGTTTAAAAAACTGTATTGAAATATATTTCCTTGGTTTAGTGTTTTTCATTTCCCCTATTTGTTCAATTACTTCAACAGTTCAAGCTTGATTTAAAATTGTATTAATTCTTTTGTGCGCTTGTTTTTTTTTGTTGATAAATTCAACTAACGAAGAGAAATTAACTAAATCTTTTAAATTAAGTAAACAAAGTTCAGATGCAGATAAAGCTTTTGGATTCAACCATATTGGCATCAAAAGTTAAAAATCACGGGTTCAAATCACATGCCTGTTATCTAAAGCAATGGTTCCCGAACTTTTTTTGCTTGCGGCGCAAATAAGCAAATAAAATAAATTTTGCATGCATGCCTATGTGTAATACGAATAGCTTATTTTCTAAAATTCCAAGAAGATGTGCCGTGGGAACCTCTCGCGGCAAACTAGTATACCGGGGCACAAGTTTGAGAAACGCTGACCTAGTGTCTAATAAATTAGTTAGGCCAGGGTGGTCCAAACCCAGGCCCGCGGGCCACATGTGGCCACCTGCTTCATTATCTGTGGCCCGCGTCGCATTCGGAGAGGAATTAGAAAATCGCATTTCGTTTGTCATAAAATCAACCAAAATTTTTTTGACATATTGTTGCATCACTAATGTCACTGAATTGACTGGTGTTATGGCTTACTGAGGCAACTAGCGAAGTTAAACGCGCGAAGTTCTTGGCACGGAGCTGCCAATCTTGGACCACCCTGAGTTAGGCAATGTAGAAACAGGAAAGATTTTCGTCCTTACAAAATCTAGTATCTTTTTATGCATCAGCTTGTCCAAGTACAAATTCAAAGTGAAGATAAATAAGTCACAAAGGTTCGTGAAAATCAGAATGATATTATTTACAGAATATGACCATCAAGCTTTTTTGTTGTTAATGAAATACTGAATACTTTTAACACATGGTATTTCCTTAGATATCAGATGCGGCGCTCCAGAAGTATGTGTACCAATATGGAGGTAACTAATTTTGGTCGCCTACTTTACATCAAGTTGTGTAAAAGGACTGAAACCTATGGGCAGGTGGTATATTCACTTGGCTAACACAGACAGACTCCTAATGGAACTAAAAAAAGGAAAATCAGAATAAAATTATGGCCTAATCCTAACCTGATAGACACACTATGGGAGTACCTCAAAAGCTGCTTGCACAAAGCCTTTTTCCAAGAGAAAATAAAACTCACCTAGCATCTAGGAATCTTGATCTCAGAATCATCACAGCCTCACAAGTACTTTGTTTTAACTGTAGTTGGATGTTGTTGAATTTTTTGGTGATGATCGCAATCATTCTCTGAATTTCCTTGTTGGAGATTGGTCGAGTCCGACTTTGCTCACGAAGTAAGTTCATAACGTGAGTTGTGAATTCATTGCAAGCCTGGTGAGAAAAAAGAAATTTAATTTCTCATCTGTACATAGATATACAAGTGACATATATTTAAAAATAACGCGAATCTCTGTGGCCCAATGAATTGATCCCAAACCTTTTTCATTCCACAACCCCCTTTTATTGCCATTATTTTGTGTGGCCCACAATGAGATGTTAATATATGAAAAAGGTACTATCAATGCGAAACGACACATAATTCTAATTAATACATCTCACAGTGTTTCATAATTGTTACATAATGATGCCACACATTCACGAACTAATTCAAAATTGTATGTAACATTTAGAATTACTTAAATCAAATTTAGAAACATGCGACCGATTTTTAAGGGCTTTGCGATCCACTGGTTGGGAAGCACTGGCGTGTTGGTTAAAGCATTATACTTGAGTATGCCGATCTTACAAAAATAGTCACACATTGTGTAGCAATTACTACTATCATAGAGCCTTGTCTGGATTAAGACCGAAACGCAACGTAAAATGATGGAGAAACCCATGTTGGAATAGAAATAGGATATTTGATAAGTAGATTGGAAAATTTCACACATGAATGTTTAATGAACCTATATAACCACATTATAACAAATCATTAAAACATTCAGTTTACGACGAATGAAAAGTCAACAGGAGTCCAAAGTTGTTATTAAAGTATAAAAATAATAAACTTGTAATTGCTAAACACAACACAAAAGAAGATTTCACTTCTTCAAATATTCAACTTTAAAGACTACAACCATCATTTTATAGTAAAAAGTTTTATTCACTCATTTCCATTTATGTGGCGCGGTTTGTAGGTCTGATTTTGAAAAAGTTTATTTGAAGTTTTCATTAGATGAACCATAGCCAAACAAGTAATAATGTTTCAATACAATATAAAATAATTTCAACAAATCCATGCCATTAACTCATAAAAAGCTTCATATCAATTTTCGTCCTGATGAAAAGTAACTTATCCATTTTATTGTCCAAAGAATGATTAGTTGACTGTTCACGGACATGGCAACGAACACCCTTCCCCCTTTTCACAATGGTCATTAATAATAATAATTATCAATAAAACTTTCTTGAATATTCGTTTCACAATGGCTTAAATTTAAATATATGGCCTGTGCGAAAACAATCCACGAAGTGTGTAATGTGATTGATTGATCATGACAATGATGCAAACGGTTGTTTTATGTTTACAAGGATTTTATCAAAAGCCAATAAAGTCCTTCGAATAACTATTTTACAGAGGCATTTACAGTCATTTATTTGATATTTGTTTGGAATAGAAGAATTCTGTTCTACTCTATCCATGACTGACCTGGTTATATTTCTCCAGTTCAGAATGATATATCTGTCGTATCTGTGACAACTTTGCTCGATAGTCGCTATGTTCCGCGCTGTCATTTCCGCCACTAGATGCCGCTGCAGCCACGGCAGCCGCTGATCCACTTCCTTCCGGTCCAGCTACTCCCTGGAATGAAGAAGGAATAAGTTTTAGAAAACTTTATGGAATTATATTTTTTGTCTCGTGGCTATATGGACTGACGGACTTCACCTCCGCTTCAAGTTGACATTTCTATTTTGTGATCTCAAAATAGCAATGTCGACAATCCAACCCAGGGATGGGAGAAGTTTTTGGGCCAGAGGCCGGAGGGCAATTTATTGTGACATAATAATTTAGATATCATTTTTCATGAATCATAGTGCAGTAGAGGGATGCAGAAACAGATTATTAGAAACCATTGGGAAAAGATAGACTAGATTACATAGTAAGAATGCGTGATCTATGAACAAAAAAGAATGTTATGGGGGCGTTAACAAAACTTTGTGGGCACTAAATTGAAAATTGAGGCTGTGCATTACCGCACACAACAAACGTGCGAGAAAGAGGTGTAAAAAGCACGCTGTCAAAACAAGTGTGCAAGAAAAGTTTTGTTAACATCCCCATAGCATGAAAGTCTGTGGCAACCTAAAATACAATTACACAGACTTCAAAATCTCACTTCATAATCTAACAAGCCTATTTGGATTTGGCCCGCAGGTCAAACTTAGCCCATGTCAGCTTTCAACAATTAGGTCAATAAATCCTTTAAGTGTTAAATTTGCAAAAATAAAAAACTATCTTGTTCCTACAAATAACCATTTGCTTTTCGATATAAAACCAATATCCTGAACACACCTAGGTGATCCACCAAACCTCTACCATGGTAAACTTATTATTGACAAAACTCCTTAAATGTCCCCGTTGCATTTCTCATGTAATTATCAAGTATGTATCAAGTATATGTCAGTAAACAAAGTGACGCACATTGTTGCAACACAAAACCGTAATAGCGTACAACAAAATGTATAGAATATCATGTGTTAAACTCACAACTCAATACCAAGTTTTATTTGCTGTATGACGTCCCTACCGCATATAAATGAAATCCAAATGAATTTAATCACCTGCACTTAACTAAAAAAATCCTGGTTTCAAAAAAAATGTCCCAGATTTATTTCTTGCACTATTTATTGATAATCACCAATAAACTTGACATCCCATTTATCCATAAATATCCCAGAAAAGTTTAAATGGTAATGTCTGACATCCTCGTAAACAATAAGCCTATTTGGCCCGTTCATTTATTGACAAGTTCGAAAAGAAAAATCTAAAACTTGAAATAAATTCTAATCCTTTAGTGATAAATAACATTATGTAACCTATGTAATTTTATTTGATAACCCATTAAATAGTGCAAAGTATTTAATTAAGCCTGTTCATTTATTAAAAAGAACGACATAATATAATGTCAATATATAGGGTGTCCATGAAGTCTTTCAAACTTTTTTTAAAATTGCAAAGGGAATTTATCGATACCATAAAAAGTTTTGGCCCTCACAGATGTATCAAATGAAGTAAAAATACTTGAATAAGTACTGATTTAAAAATAATAAACCTGGTTCGGATATACTGTAATTAAAATTGTAAAGGGACTTTATAGACACCCTGTATATTACAAGGATAATTTCCATATGTATAGTTATTCATAGGTCCGTGCATACATAGAGAAACATATTATTCAATTCAACTCTCTAGTTAGGACTAATGGCATGCCACACGCAAATATATTTGGAATGGTGTGACCAGGTGAAGTTCAAAGGTAATATAACTGGTGTTCTCCCTTGTGCTAAACACCCTAATATAACTTTCATAGAAATAAACCAAACCTCGATTACATAAGCATTTATTTATGAGGTATTGACGTACATTAAACCACAAAAATCTCAATCAAAAAGTTACCAAACAAATACCCCAACTTTTTTTAGGTGCTAACCCCTTTGAAAAACTTAGATTTACCCTAATGCTATTATAAAAAATGATTTAATAATTTTAAAATATCAAAGTCGTGTACAAGTAATCTAGAATCATAAGCGACAAGGGAGTACCCTTTAATAATGACCTTTTAGTCACCTTCATAAATATTCCATAGGTCCTCATAGTGACCATTATTGCAACATATGTCAAGAAAAATAATTGTGAAATTCGTCTATGTACATTATGATGTAATTGTTAAATCATAAAGGTTAAATAAAATATTTATAAGAAAAATTCTTGGTGAACCAAGTTTGAAATTCCTGTGTACTTAACATAGAACTTCACAGGGTTATTTCCCAAGTGCATGCTGATTGATAAAAAGTACAAAACCGGAGTGCATTGATGAGATTCTTCATTTCTCTCATATTTTTTGGCAAAAAACTTAATAAAGCAGAGTAATGTTGGTAACATTAATTTTTGCAATCAGAAAATATTCGATGAGATTATTAAGAGTATCAGTTATGGCGATTCTGTTTTTATGATATTAGATTTTGTGAAATGATAAGAGCATAGCTCTAAGCAAGGTCACTCAGAAATAAAGAAATCCTTCTAAGAGTACGCAACAGTGCTTTCCAAACTGCGGTCCGCGAGCCAATTACGGTCCACGAAACGATTAAATATGGCCCACTGAACTTAGTGAAAAAGTTTAACACTTGATGTTTTCAACTTTTTACGTCCTAGATACCACAAATTGAGCACATGTATATTTGTACCGATTCAGTTTGGTATCTCAATTATACGTATCGGTGGTACTGGTATCAGCCCTATGCTGGCGCTCCCTCCCATGCATACAGTGTATCTACGTAAAATCATGCTCATGGCAAAGTCTAAAAATGCGCCCCCTTGATTGTTGTTTGTCAATTTATAACGACTATTATTGAATTGGGATACCCAATTTCAAATTATTTTTTTAAAACTTTTAATGATTAATGCTTTTCGTCGTTTTTGCACCCCTGCCCAAACGACGCCCATGGTACGAGCCATGGCTGCCACATCCTAGGTACGCCACTGCTTCCATGCATATAGCCAAGAGCCTCCCGTAGTATTTATACCTAAAATTATGGCCTAACCCTAACCTAGTACACATATTACATTCCGATGTCTGCCATCTTGGTTCGCATACTTCGGGAGCACCGGCAAATCTAAATGCTAAATAAACAGCTAAACCACTGAGAAATTATTCTCTACATTTTTGATCACACGGATACAAGTTAGCGTTATATAATGTGAGACTTGAAACAACTCAAGTCAGTATTGTAAGGAAAACATCTTTGGAGCCATACAGTGTCAGGTTTCAAGAACTTAAATTCAAAACCTCCAATAACAGTATACTGTGAAATGACTGTATAATTCACATTTGGAGAAAAATTGTAATGCTATCATCATACATTTTTTCCCTTGCTGCTTAAAAACTTGGGCTATGTTGGCCAAGACATTATATATGTATTAAAATAGAACAAATATATTTGTGCTCTTCTCTGATTTTTTAGTTTTCAAGATCTATAACATTTGATTGGAAAAAAAAACATGGATCGTTCTGAAATCCTAATGATGACATTATTATTATGTCTTGGCATTATCAACGTCATCAATGCCGAAAAGTGAGTAAAAAACTTTTCTTGAGATATTTTTGAACATTTTTACTTTGTTTAAAAATAAATATTTTCTATCATGTAGGCTTCAACATGTTAGTTGGTTATCACAACATTCCAAGGACAGGTTCGGAGGAACCAAAGAGAACCCCTGATTCCCGCTACTGTTTATATATCTCCCTCGTTATGTTCCCCACCACTGTAGGCCACTGTAAGTTAAGATGAAATGCTACTCAAACCATGCAACGACTGACAGTCTGACACCTTTTAACAGTATTAAATAACTGTGAAATGTCATTTGGACAATTTCACGACGGACGCTTTCTAACAGTTACTTTTTTAACGTTCCCATGACAAAAAATTTTACCCAAATTTTGCATAACTTTTTTAACACCCTGTACATCCCTCGCTATGTGATTTTAATAATGAGAAATGCCTAGTGCACTGCCTGCACCAGAAGTGTGTGTACCAATATGGAGTTAACTAACAGGGGTTATATTCACTTGGCCAAGACAGTCCCCGAACTCGTAATGGAACTAAAATAATGAGAATCGAAATAAAATTATGGCCTAACCCTAACCTGGTACACACACTACGTGAGTACCAAGCTATATATTAAAGCCTTATTCAATTGAAGGTTTTGCAAAACCCAATTTCGACACATTCTTATGATTTAAATAGACCCGTCGTGCCGAGCGTGGAGGAAGTTGTCACTTCAAATCAACAATTGGGAAGGAATAGACAAGAGCGCAGTACAATATCGATATCTCTTGCAGAACTTCGCAACATGATACAAAATGAAATTGAGGTAGCTTTTCTCTTTTTATTCAACAAGCTCGCTAAATTCAGAATCTTGGGAAATCTAAATTTTAATGGATGTTTTGGTCTATTAGTACTTTTTTCTTAATATAATATATAATAGAATTGTGTCTTGCAACACTTTTATCTATCCAAAGTGTTGACTTACTAGATTATTCGTCTATCTTAAATTGACCAAATATCAGTGGTTCCCCAACTGGGGCCAATTACGACTCATTTAACGATTTAATAGGGCCTGCCGAACTAAAGTCAAATAGTTTAACACTTATGTATTTACTTATCGATTTTAATCGGTAAGTATGTTGATAGGTATTTGTCTGTTTGTCTGTCTGTCTGTTAAATGCACACAATATCTCACAAAAGTGAGATTGATTCTGCTTCAAATTTTGCATGTGCATTCATCATATCTCGAACCAGAAGCTTATTGATTTTGGATGAATTATGTCGTATAATTAGCGAGTTATTAATTAATTAGTGATGGGACACGCGGTGTCACTATAGAGCCATGAATCGAAACCGCAGTTTCGATCGATAAGTCTTCGGTCTCCGACCGATATTCTCGTTTAAATTTTTGCTAGATAGTTCCAGACACCACCAATTGTTACGTCATTATCACAGTTCAAGCACATGTATAATTGTAACAAATCAATCATACCGGTAGCTTAATTATATGCACCGTTATCGGCCCTTGCAAGCACTCCCCCCTCTCAATCCGCATATATCCTTTTCCTTCTAAATTTGGCCCCCAGTCAACGTTGGGAATCACTGATTTATATTATTATATAAAGTTTGGTATTTTTAAATTGTGCGACAGTTCCCTGCCTTCACAACAAATACAACTTTGTATCCATTGATATGTTTAGAGCTACTACGTGATCTTTATAGTTTGGTATTGCTTACTCAAATTATTATATACTTGAAGTGTCAGACATGGGGTTTGAACCCATGATCTCAAACTTAATGTGCCACCATAGTTTCTTAAATAAATTTCGGTTTCATATGATGAAGCGTAATAATTAGGAATGGGACAGAAATGTAAATTTATCTTGTAAATTCAATAAAAATTATAGTCACAGTGAAATGTCAAGCTTTACAAAAAGAACAATAATTTTGATTAACCAAAATATTGAAAAAAACTAAATTTGGTTTGATTTTGAAACATACTTGGGAAGTTGGAACTCGACTGATTGAACAATTTATTGCGAAATACAATTGCGTAATCTTGTGGATGTTTAATAACCACACTTGAAACCAGGTGATTCCCCCTTGTACTTTTGAAGTTGGAGAATGTCATACAAACAAAAACTTCCCAAGAAAATCTAATCACAAGAAAAGTTCCCCAATCTGCCATATCAAAATGGAATGCAGGCAATACCATATCTAACTTTTTAGTAGTTGCAAGCCCAAAAATGTCAGAAATTGATCTTAAAATATTGTTCGCTTGGACCAAGGTAGCAGTCAGTCCATTATAATGCCATAGGCATAGATAATACATTGGACAAGGATATAGGCTTGAAATTACTCGCAGTTGCCAATATAAACTAAATTAAGTTTTGAAAAAATCGTGTATTTGTAATATTTTGGTTCAAACAGCCAACATAAAATGGATATAAGGCCTTACAGAACCTAAAATCAAAACTAAAACAAGCACTGCTTATGAATTGCATTGTTTATGAACAATATTTACAGTGTTACATAAGCAAAGGTGGGAGCTCATGCTCAAACTAAATTTAACCGCAATCTCAACAAATTCCTCATGCTATTTTAGCTAAAACATCAAAATTTGATTTCAGTTTGGTTGTGGCAGCATCAGGCGGGCCAGATTAAATTACCCAATGGGCCGGATTTGGCCCGCGGGCCATACTTTGCCCATGTTTGGTCTATAATGACCGAACACCGAAGATCAAAAATATTCATTTATGAAAAATGTGACACATTCTAATTTGGCTTTACTGAGGCATTAAGTTAATTGAGGTTCGACAAATTTTTTTTTAGAAATATGACAATCTCAAAAACAAGAGTCCGTTTGACGAATTTTATTCTCATGTGAAGAAAGTTTATGAAAAATGTGAAAAGTATTGTCCAAACGGAACAGATTATATCTTATGTGGAGAAGAATGCAAAGGTATGTTTGAATGAAATTTAAAACTAACATGACAGATGAAAGCAGGCATTTTTTATAAATGGTTGTTGAAATGAGATTCTTCTACGTTATAATATTTTGGTAATTTCTACGGATTTGATTTATTTATAAACTTAAATTAATTCATTAATAAAACTTATTACAAAAAAACTTTTTGCTCTTATTGATCCTCTCCGAATGGAGCCATGTCTGCCATACCCTAGATACGCCACTGGAGGCAGGTTTCTTAAATAATTTTTACTCATTCAATTTTTAAAATTTCAAGTTTTCATCGATTCGAGAATGAGCAGAAGGTTACAGTAGGCACGAATTCATTTTACTGATCCCATACATGTCAAAGAACACAAGTGTAGTATGCAAATCTGTAATTATTGAAGCAATTTCAATATTCTGTTAATTGATTAAATAAAGCTTAATTAGTAAATAAGTTGAATCCATCCTCAACTGTAATAAAATGGCACCACATATTGTGTAGCCACATAGTCGGTGGCTGTTTATGCAAAGCCTTGATTGAAGCAAGAGTGTGAAATATGTCTCATAAAAAGTTATAAACCAGCCATGGAAATATGGCAAATTTAATTCAACCATTGACGAGACAAATCATGATGATTAACACATAACTTGTTCAATCGTTCCCATATGTTCCCGTTCCAACTTTACTCATCCTGGTGATTTGATTTCGTCACTCATTAGCAATGTTACTAATTGAATAGCAATGATAATACTAACATTTATTCTAGTTTACTACCTGAACAAGACCATGACAAAACTCATCCAAAGTCTGGAAATTCAAGCGACGAGTTTTCTTGCGTTCAAAAAAGAGATTCAAGATGAGTTTGCTAATCCCAACACGGAGATTGAAAAGCGATTGCATAACGTTGAAAATATACTGGCCAATCGAAGCACAGTTATCCAAGAATTAAAAGAACAACATACGGTAACGCTTCCTGAACAGATTTAAGCTTCATAGTAGCGATGAAACAGTTTCAACTAGAGGTTCCCGACAACCCATCTCAATATTTTTATAATACTTCACCCCAATGTAGGAAGACATATTTAACGTAACATAAATATGATATTCATATTCTATTTATAAATCATATTTCAAAGTCTATATCAGAGATTTTCAAACCGTGGGGCACAGTGCCCACAAGGGGGCGTAAGCAATTTTTTTGGGGGCATGCAGCTAATGAAATATAAAAATATTTGTTTGATTTTATCTTGCCCGCCTCATTTCGGATATTTACATTTCTTAATTTCCAGGCAAAAACAACTGCACTAATAAAAATACCAAAAAATTTTGCTTGTTTTTAAAACTTTTCATTTATTTTATTATTTTCGCCGCATCATTGTATTTTCAATAGGTTTTTTGAATAAACATGCTTTCGCCTTATTGTTAGTTGTAGCTTATTGTTAGCTAGTTATTTTTGAGGTGAGGTACGAGACTTGACAAATTCAAAAAAGTTTGAGAACCACTGCTCTAAACAGTGGTTTTTGCTATTTCAGTAACCTTACATAACTTTGCTCATAAATGAGTCCACTCATGACCTTATCAGCAACTTTTCAAAAGATAAACTGTTGGTTCTATTTTTCAGAAAACAAAAAATAACCTAGACTCTGAAAGTTGGAAAAACATTGCAATAATCTTCGTATTCATGGTCATCATTGTCATAGTATTTGCATTCCTTTATCACAAAATAAAGAAAGATTTTGAAGGACAAATATCTTACTTGAAGGAACAAATAAAATCTAAACCATCCACCAAATGCACTGATGATCATGAACTTGAAAATGGACAAATGGTGACTATTATTGATGTTATTAGTTATTTTAATTAATCAATTTACGGTACATGACGCATCATTTTTACATGATGCTTATTCATGCCTTTTCTTTAAACAAGGCTTCGTCAAAACTTCAGTTTTGTTACGCTATTACTATTTATGACAAAATTTAAAAAAAAATGATTATTCGACTATATTTTTCTACAGAACAACAGACAAGACACCAACAACAAACGAAATACAATGTATAGTGAAACACAAACAATCACTGAAAATTAATTGGAGATTGTACCAGAATTTGGCGATTGCAAAAAGAGAGAATTCTTCTGAGTAAAAGAAACTTTTTAGGATTGTCATATTTATATTTGTCCAGAGAAAGCTTATCATGGGGTGAACACTCACTGCCTGTTTGTTCGGATACCATCCCATGTTGCTATGGGATTACGTCGCAGGCTGGTGAACCCCCTTCATAATTGTATAATAATACTTCACATAATATCGTTTACATAGAAAATTTGTTGTGTGTTGAGTGTGCATTGTGAATATTGTAAATCACGCATTTTATATATTGGACCGAATATTGTTGATGGGTGTTGCATTGAAAAGAGGAAGAATGTCTTCCACATATTTTCATTACTATTCATTGTCCATATTTTCACTACATTGTTGTCCTATTTTGCACTGCAATAAATTAGCATTTTTAACCGGTATATAAAAAACAATTTTGTACTTTTGAGTATTGTTAATCACACATTTTGTTGTAAATAAAATAAAATTAAAATTCTATGGTCAGATACTTTAGCATGGAGGGAAGAGGGTAGATCAACAATCAAACATTTAAACTCCGAATTATCGGATCATGATGATAATAAAAAACATGAAGCCCATTGAAAGATTTGAGCTTTCAATTTCTAACTGTACCACACAATTTTACACTAGTATTTTTTTAGTCTCAGTATATTTAGCCCTTGGCACTTGAGAGTGTAGGTCCGAGCGGAAAATTAGTTAGCCAGTTATTTGTATCAGATGCATGGACGTGATGGTAGAAGCAAAACCGAACAGTGGTTGTGACAACCACTCTACGACGATGAGTCCAGGGATCCCCTCATACACAACCATCCTTGGTGGGATCCGAACATGCGAACCCACACGAAGTAATTAGAGGCACAATGACAAGCATGCTCATTTCGCTTAGCACAATACACCAACCTCTTTCCTTAGATTTTCACTAATACCACAGTCGAATAGTTTTTATTTTCGTAATAATGGTAAGAAGTGTCTCAAAATCCTTCAAATTCATCCTCACTATTACTGTATGCCCTTTAGTGCAATCAGAGTTTCTCCGCGTTCAATTATTTTTTTAGTTTTAAACTCTGTTTATATGTGATAATATACGATAAAATGTATGATAATTCAAAATTTATATACTTCGGTAATTCTCTCACAAATTACGAAACGCTACCAAGGACTGTGGTAGTAATGAAATAAGGGGAAATTGTACTTGGGAGTGCATTAGGTGTAACATGTTTGTCATCAGAAAACAAGTCGCTAAAAGAAGTTATGACTTAATCGAATAAGTTAATTATTGTTTGAATTTAATGGGCGAATGATTTTCAAAGGTTTGTTTGCCATTAACTTAGTACCTCATTGTCTAAAATGAAATAAAAAACGAAACGAAGATATACCACAAATGAAATCAATTTTTCTGAGAAAAACAAAATAATGGTCAAACACAGCCTATCAAATTTGGATGCCTTCGGCCAAAAGACTTTGTAAAGTACTTACAACAGTGAAGTAGTTTGCTTGCCAATAGGGAATATTTGCTTATATAAGATGGTGATCCCTGATAATTAAAAATTGGTCAGACAACTGGTCGAAACAACTCTAGCTTCATAATATGGAATAAAATTATGACTTGATTATTCAAATAGAAATCATTCAAGTATGAAATCTCTAAGATGTTTAAATGAATGTCACACAATATGTAATTCCAAATGACCTGAATTAGATATAACTTTTTATTGATTTCCAATCTACATGAATATATGTTTTTTGTCTGTGGCAACCCAATAAAATATCATCTATGCACCTAAAAATATAAGCCATTTATTCACAGTATGCCTTATGGTTCGTATAAATAATAGCAAACCAAATCTCAAAAAGTGGTGGAATTTCTGCAATTGGAGGTTTGAATAAATATATTATTTTTTGATTCTTTTAACTGAGTGATATATTTCGATGCCACATTATTCGTGATACAAAAGAGGTACGATGGTCATTTATTGGTTGATGCGTTCAATATTCGATCACATTCCAAGAATAGATTCGATCGCGCAATATTTGTTTAGATTAGCCCCAGGAATGTGAGCCCGGGGACTTCACCTGATAATCACGCCGGTACATAGGTGAAGAAATAGAAATAAATGAGCGTCTTTCAATAATAGGAGGTACAGTCTAGAAAGAAACAGCAGTGGTGATACTTTGTGTGATGGTTAGAATAGAATTGTTAAAATTATTTGTATATCTTGAATTGCAGAAAAGTTTTTACTTGAATGTGAAATAAAATCAATATATATTCTAATAAAGAATTATAAGAAATAATATTGTTAACTAACAAATATTTCCAAAAAAAGTCAATCTTCGTCTTTAAAGAAAAACAAAATGGAAATAAGGTGAGTTATAGTTTTATCTGTTTGTTTTTATCAATGTCAAAATAACTTAATGAGTAGTTGGCGGTCTGTAATATAATACAATGGAAATGGAACCTTTCAAATTTTTTATATAATACAACATTAAATATGGTATTGGATTTGAAAAGATTTGAGTTCTCACCCAACATTTAAGCTAAGCAAAAACCACAAATGTTAGCCGTTGGTTATATTTTCAAACACCCACAATTTAGAAATCTACACCTTACAAAAAAATTTTCATATCATATTTATTTTCCTTTTCCTTCTAGAACTGTAAAAGCTGTCACATCTATAGCAATCATCATCTGTGCAATAGATTTAGGAACAGCTAAACCGTGAGTACCAACCGATCCCACTTTAAAAATCAATAATACTAGTATAGGATGTCCATAAAGTCTCAAAATTTAGGTTTTAAAAAATGTCATATCTAGTTTGGTTCAAACAGCCAAACCTGAGAATGTGTAGAAGGTGCGAGCTAAAATCAAAACTAAAACAGGTTCAGTTTTGAAACAAAGACCTGGTCCATAATGACAAAAATCACAAAAAAGTTTTATTTCCAAGTATAGGTGACAACTGACATTACCTACTTTGGTTTTACTGCGACAAGTTTCACAGTAGTTTACAAAACACTGTGTTACGCAATTATAAAAATGGTATCCGTTTCAGCCACAATCGAACAGCTTATTTTTCAGCAGAAAATTCAGTAAATTTGAGTAAAAATGCTTATCAGGCGTCATAGATCAAAATTGTCCTATTTCCACATTCGACTGTTGTAGTCAATGTTAATAAGGTTTCGAAATATAATCCAATTTCACTTTTTTAGATTACCCAACGTTAGAACGAATGGAGACTTGCAATCGAGACGAATAAAAGAATTTCCAGATATCGCAGATCACCGAATTGAGGTATTTTGGAATCAGTTGTTTTAATTTAAGAACTGTTTTGAATTTGAAAAAAAGAAATTGTCATAATTACGGCAATTTAAAAAAGTCAGCTATATTTTATTAGAACTTAAAGTATTTACCAAATAAAATTCTGACCAAAAATCACATAAATTAAATAATATTAAGAAGTCCACAGAATGTTTATTATATTTATCCTGAAGTACTTTTCTACTGAGTGGTTATGATAACTATAAGAAGTGAAATTTATTGAATATCAAGTTTAATACTATAAATACCAATTGAGAGTATTTGGGAAAAATTGGAGAGAAATACCAGTATTATAGCTAAACTACTCGAATTATGATCCTCCCTCGCAAATATAATACACAAATAGATTAAATAAGATTAGTAATGCGCGACTGATGAGAAACTGAATACGACCTTTTGTGTTTGTGGAGAAAAGGACACAATTGCGAAGTGTAAACATGTTGCGAAATTGAAAAATGGCGTAATAGTTTCTGTCCCAGGGTGGTTCCCCTGAAATTGCAAATCAAAGAAATTCAGGGGAAATAGAATCTGAGAATTTAGTCAACCAATAAGTATGATCATGAATGATACTTTGTCAGTAGGTGACTAAGCAAAAAAGAGGTAAATCTCAAATAATAATAAATAAAATGAAACAATTGTTAAATATTACGTCACACTGGATTTATTTTTTGAGCAAGGAAGTTAGTTCTCCATTAAAATCTAAGCATACATTGACATAATAATAAAGTGTCCATAAAATCAAAATTGAGGTATTTAAGAACTCAGTTTTGGATTTTAACAAGAATTTGGTATAATTACTGCAATTGAAAAGTCAGCTATATTTTATTAGTACTTATTAGTACTCAAAGTCTTTACCAGATAAAAACAAAATTCCCAATAATGATTCCAAATCAAGTAAAAGGTTTATAATTCCAGAACATTTATTATATTACACATCTCACAGTAATACTGTATATTGAAATCTTCCATTGAATATTATCGGTACTTTAAATTATGATGAGAGCTTTAAGAGAATTGTATTCCATAGAAACGGTTGTCAAGGTTGTCAATGCGTCATAAAAACATATTATTGTAATAAATGGATGACGTAAGAAAACTTCAGGGTGGTTTCCCTGAAATCTTCTGGCAAGCAATACCGGCTCTAGACTCAGGGATTTTAGTTAATCAGTACCTATAATCAAGCAGAATAGAATAAAACGATTTTGAAGTATTTTCTCAACACTTACAACCAATCAACACTTATAAATTGTTGGTTTTGTTGATCATAATTTTTTGAAATTTATCTTGGAGTAAGGGTTGAGTTCTATATTAAATTCTCCATAGCATCCATTACATAATAATAGCCATAATATAGTGGGTGGGCTAAAAGTAGGGTACAAGTAACAAATTAATTAAACAACTATAACTGTTACAAATTGTATATATATATATATATATAGGACATTACCGAGAAAAAAATTAGTTTTGAATGAATAGGAACTTCAAAAATTCATCTATCATTCTTTTTCAGGAAATTGAGAGACGTAAAAAGGAATGCATTCAATTAAAAGGAAAGTTTTATTCGTTTAATACCCATGAATGCGAGAGCTGCGAGAAGCATTGCCCGAACGGCACAGATATCACACTTTGTGAGCGAGAATGTCAGGGTGGGAATGGATTTATAATATTTTTTATGAATTTTTCTTCAAGGAATTAGCTACTAGTATCTATTCGAATGCAAAAAAGTTGGGTGCTCCTTATTTTAGTTTTATTACGAGTTAAAGAAATATCTGTGTTAGCCAAGTGAATATTCCACCTGCCCATAGACTTCAGTCCCTTTACACAACTTGATGTAAAGTAGGCGAACAAAACTAGTTACCTCCATATTGGTACACATATTTCAGAAACGGCCAAAATTTAAATGCAAGAAGTGCAGTAATATAAATCTACTGGTACTTCAACTTGTAAATCTCTGTTCACGCTTGCATCAAATTCATGGCAGTTTATTAAACAAACAAAAACATATTTTTAGGATATTATGCCAATAAATCACTGAATGAAATGCGGGAAAACTCTCGGAATTCAAGAAACGAACTGAAGACAGGGCTGATTCAAAGCCTTAAAGATAACGCGAACATCACAAAGAACTATTTCCTAAATCTTAAAGAACATCTCCTTAAACGAGACGAAGAAATTTCTGACCTCAAAAAAGAAAATAAGGTGAATGGGATTTTGTTTATGAAGCAATCAAACATCCACCCTGAGCTCATTCTGGCAAGCAGTGTAATTACTAGAGTATCGAGATTTGCTGTCTTTGGCGCAGTGGTTCTCGACCTTTTATTTTTTGTGACCAATTCGGTAGTCCATTGAATTTTTTATTACAGAAAAAAACTACAAAAACCTTTCCTGAATAATTGATATTTTCACTTTGATAATTAGAATGAAAATAACCACTCAGCATCATGACCAGTTCAAGCAAAGTTTAACTATAGAAACACAAATGCAAGCAATTTTTGCTAGGTATCTGTGGTACAGCAGTACTGGTCTCTGCTAGGGTCCAATATGGTATAGAAAAGTTATGCTGCAATTTCTGTTACAACAAGTTACTGTATTTATAGACTTGATATTTTTGGACTTCCATTGTACTGTAGCTTGAGAAATAACTTAACCACACATATCTACCCAGGGCATTGCCTAGAATTTTTCAAAGGGTTTCCCGAAATTTTTCTGAAATAGTTGGACTAGATCAGGGTGGTCCAAATCCAGGCCCGCGAGCCACATGTGGTCCTCCGCTTTATTATCGGTGGCCCGCGTCACATTCGGAGAGTAATCAAAAAATCGCATTTCGTGTTGTTTTGTAAAAAAATTATTCAGAAAAATCTTTTGACATATTGTTACATCTATAATGTCACTGAATTGACTAGTGTTATGGCTAGCTGAGGCAACTAACGAAGTTGAATGATGTGCTTGACAGTCTAAATTGTTATCTGACTTTCTATCTTTTTGGTCGGGAATATATGCTAACAATATAGGCATCATAGAAAACTAAAAATCGAATGCGGATTCTAGTAGCCTGGGATAGCTATGTCTGATAACTATGTGTTTGTACAATAAAAGTGTTTGTTTTGAATTGTACTGTTTACCTATTTTTGGCACTATTGTGGCCCGCGAACAATGCAGAAATAATTTTGTGGCCCGCGGAGCCGACAACCTTGGACCCCCCTGGACTAGATAGACCAGGTCCGGCTGAAAAATGTGGATTTTCAAGACTGTTGAGGGTCTAAAATGCGTTTCAAGCTACAAAAATTTGCTATGTAATACAGAAAACTAAGGGAACTTGGATATTGTGTATTGAACTGCAGGTCCTTTCTCCTTGTTTACTTTCATCGGATCCGTATGTGGTACTCACCACAAGGATGCTTGAACGAGATAGTATTAAAGTGATAAGTATCGAATTATGATCGAATATGACCATGTTATTTTTACTTAATACAGAAAAATGCCCGAATTTTGCAAAACCACCCCCGTATATCCCCCCAAAAATACAATGAAATAAAAAAAGAATTAATATAGGGAAAGACTGAAGAGAAAGAAAAGTAACAAACATACACTTTCTAAACAATAAAGCAGCTTGCCTAGTGACTCATTCACATATAATATAAACCTATTTTCTATCACAGGACCTAGCGAACAAATTGGAATCTACAGACAACAGTGTGACTATATCAAATGTCGTTTCTATTTTAATTATCATCGGCATGCTGATCGGTATTGGCGTTGTTGTCTTCTTTGGAAGAAAATATATCAAAAAACAATCGCACTCTAGATTGCATGGTCAAGCATCTGATGATAAATTCAACCCTTCCAACTCAAAAGATTCAGGAATTGATCAACCAGAAGGCGATGCGGAGAGTGCCCCTCTAACCCAGCAGGTCAGATATAAATTACTATATATGCACACACATAAGGAGAGTTCAAAACTTAAAAAAAAAAGTTCCAAATTAAGGGGATCTCATATATGCATGCAGTCAGGGTTTTCGGAGTCGAAAACAATCTCTTTTCCCCTCCCCTTTTTTGTAATTTTTGGAAGAATGAGAAAGTCGCAAATGACATGTGAGATTGCATTTTGTTAAAATCGCTGAGGCTGTAAACATATGCGAGGTCACCTTATATGAAAGGCTATACGGTAACTAACCTATATATATTACACATGGACATCAATAAAGTCCCTTTACAATTTCAATTTTTTTATGAAGTCAGTTCTCAATATATATCAACCAAGTTTGTTGTTTTTAAATCAGTAATTGTTTAAGTTTTTTTATTTCATTTAATACATCTGTGAGGGCCAAAACAATATTATAGCATTGATAAATTCCCTTTGCAATTTTAATAAAATTTAAGACTTCATGGACATCCTATATATTACTCAGAAGAACATTCATAAAGTATGGTTATCATTTTGGTATGTAGTCAGTTCTCAATATATCTTGACCAGGTTTGTTTTATTCCAATCAGTGTTTTTTTTTAAGTTCTTTTAATTTTAATTAATCCATCTTTTTAGCCCACCATACGAGACTTTATGAAATATGTGTGTATACTACAGATGCCATTATTAATTATAATAATTTGAAATACATTACATGTATTGTGAAATATCATAGAGAATGGCGCAACACTTTGTCCTGTCCTTGGTGTTTCCCCTGAAATACTTATGTCAACAATCTCAGGTATTCTACTCCAGGATTTTAGTTAAATCAATCAGTTAAGTATGACCATGCATGATATGCAGTGAGTCAGGATAAAATAGAAAAAATGATCTTGATAATACGGCAATAAAATAAATAATAAAATGGAAGAATTGGTATGTATGTTGTCACACTGGCCAATTAACACTTACAAATTGGATCATGCTTTATTTTTATAATTCATCTTGGATCAAGGTTAACATGTTTTATGCCACCATTAACTGAGTGAAGCACATCAAAGTTGTTTTAAGGACTTCATGAAATATGTATATCTATTACGGATGGCATCATCATCAATTATAATAACCATACTTTAGAAATGTGAATTGCCAGGTTTCCTTCAAATATATAATATAATACAGCTTATACAGGGCGTCCATAATGTCCTTTCACAATTTCAATTTTTTATGAAGTGATTTCTAATGTATCTTAACCAGATTTGTTATTTCTTAATCAATAATTGTTCAAGTATTTTAACATTATTTAATACAGATGTATTGAATCTGTGGGGGCCAAAACAGTATGTGGTATCGTTAAATTCCATTCGCAATTTAAAAATTTTTATTAGTTTATGAACACCCTATATGTTTCCACTGTATATGGACAATTGTTGATAAAGTGGAGTGAATACCGATGATTATTTACAGAACCGTGCAAAAAGTCGAAGTCAAATGACTATCACAGAAGATAACGAGACGATACACCAGTAAAAAGTCAACGTAGCAAATATGAACCGTAGCTGAGAATGAGAATCCAATAACAAGTGTTTCTGCTGATTTTGACACTAGGATGGGACTGTAGAATTGAAGTTTTGATTCAACTCATGAGTCTTTCAGATAAATGACCAGGTCAAAGGTTAAAAAAGCGACAAATTCAAAATATTTTGAATTGGACAGAACCAGAAATCCATAGCAACCAAATGATCATGAAGAAACTTATTATTCGGTAAATTGTTAAAGTTATTACTATTCATAAGCCCTTTTAGTTTGGTAAAGAAAAGATAATTGAGGAATCATAAATTCACATGGAAATTTGAAAGTACGAGTGGCCAAGTTCCAATAACGATTCAGAAACTTCCAATTCCACAGTCCCCTTTAGGTAAATAAGAATTCAAGTCACTATTCATTTAGCTAACCTAGAATAACTTTTACCCATTTGTACGATAATGGTATTACGGAAATTCAAATACTTTTCAAATAGCTTCAATGGGTATTGGGGTCCATAACTTTTGTACATCCCTGCAGTATCTATGATTCATCTTAGCTACCCTTTATCTTTGTGTAATTAATTAAAACTAATTAAAACTCTCAATTAGCTAAAACTACTTTTCATTTCTTTATTGCTATTTGCATGTAGTACCATTGGTTATATCAATATTTAAGTTTTGTTCGTTTATTTCAATTTTTTTTCGATTGTGTTAATTACTTGTTTTGAGTTACTCTCATGAGAACAACATTTATGAGCATTAAGATCAAATTGCTTTCACAGTTTGAACAAATTATTACCAATTTGCAATCTTTTCCAACTATAACATTCACAATTGGAAGCAAAATCAAAATGGCTTGATATGAATTAAAGCTTTTTGTTTGATAAGAAACAAAAGTTATTCCAATATTTTTTACCTTTCAAAATAACAGCCAAAATTTTATATATTCATTCAATCCATAATTTAATAATCCATAACTTGTCATTCGAAAAATATTTGTAAATTTCATCCAATAAAAATTTGGGAAAAAATGAGATTACACCTAGATATTTATATAAATGTTCTAAATGTTGTACTCATTCCCTTTTTCCTTATTGCTATGCTTTTTATTTGCTTATAATGCTCATATATTCATATAATTTCTAAATGTTGTCCTCATTTCATTATCGCATTTTTTTCATTTGCTTATAATGCGCATTTATTTCTTTTGTTTTGGCTCGTTTTCTCCTTTGCATTTATGTGTGTATTGACTGGGTCGGTTTTATCATGAGGGTTTGATCACTACGATTAAATTCTTGTTGTTGACTTGCATTGTGAATAATTGAATAAGAAATCTATGATTATTTCAACCAAACTTGTTGTGACTTGCCGATCATACCTATGAATTTCCAAATCCGTGAAAAATTGTATTATCTAAACATCCCAATAAAACGAAAAATAAAGGTCGTTGATCTGAGCAAACTCAACTAAAGATGAAATTTGTATCATAGTTTTGTAAAAAAGTAAAAAATAACCTAAACATATATATACTTTTGTGCTCAACTAAGAAACTTTGTTAATTCGTCTTTATCTTATCATATGGTTTGCAACAGCTCTTCAAACGGCAATACCCACTATAGTATACTTTCCACTTTTGGCTGAGAGCTCAGGTCGTTGATTTGAGCAAACTCAACCAAAATGAAATCTGGATCATAGTTCTGATCGGTAGGCATGACGGGCTTGGTTGATGAATTTCATTTGTGTTGAGGGTTTGATAAAAACTTCTCATTACTTCAAAAAAACTAAAATTTAAAGTACATTTATTTTTGTATATAAACCGGTTACTTTATATCTGATTATCTATATTATCGGTTTTCAACCTATTCCATGAGAGGAATCCTAATGAGATATTACAAAGGATTGGATACCCTCATAAAATAGTTTAAATGTCTTTTATTGTTCAAATTGTAAGAACTATAAATATAAAAGTGAACCTAATATTGTCAAAACAAAATGTTATTTAAAGTGTAGCAAGTATATACAGAGTGTCCATAAAGTACCTTTACAATTTCAATTTTGTCACGAAGTCAGTTCTCAATAAATCTTAACCAGGTTTGTTGTTTTTAATCAGTAATTGTTTCAAGTATTTTTAATTCATTTATTACATCTGTGAGGGCCAAAACAATATATGGTATAAATGAATTTCCTTTCCAATTTAAAAAAATAAAGACTTCATGGACACCCATATATATTTAAACAATATACCTATATTAATATATCCTCACATATTGTATTGTAAACCTGCGAAACCCCAGGTTGAGAACCGCTGATCTATATAAAGCATTAGACTTTCTTTTTAGCACTCTGTAGCCCCCTAGTGTACACCCAGCATACATAATTTGTAGCATAAATTTTTATGGGTACGTAACACTGAAATCTTTGTCTAATTCATGCTTTACCTTATGATTAGATTTACAAATGAGAATTTTTTCAAGAGTCGTATTGTTCACCTAATGTCGGGGAACAAGCTCTCTATAATACAAGTAAAAAAAATAACCTAAACGTGTATATACTTTTTGTGCTTATTAAGTTTGTTAATTAATTTATATATTATCATATAGTTTGCATTAATTCTTTGAACCACACTACCCACTAACATCAAGGGTAAGTCTAACGAGACGAGACTAAAAAAAATTTCTTTATTGCATTCATGCTTCCATCTAAGTATGCAATATTTATTGCTTAATTTCACTTGTTTTCGTTTGATATATTAGCCTTTAGAGCCGTGCTGTTGTAGTAACTTAAACAAAATCGTTTCTTAATACTTGTTTTAGTGTATATCATGATATATTCTCTATATTAACCAATAAGTAGATAATTGAATCTAAAAATAGTTTGAAATAATCCAAAACCTGATCTACATATATTCACTGCATCATAATATCAAGTTTGTGTCTCTTTTTAGAACAATTTTTTAGGTTTTCCATCATCCAGCCACCTAGTGGTTGAGAAAATAACTTCATTTTAACGTATACAGATTTAGCGCATTTATTCTTCTATATTGATATGCAAAATTTATTGCTAATTGTTCTTCCGATGCTGTGCTGCATAGGCCTACACAAGTAATAAATTACCAACAATCATATCTGAACTCTTGTCATACCATATATACCAGGCTTGTAAGAGATATAATCTCTATATTAAAAACCTTGTAATGCTATATTCACCTGGTGATATGTATTTGTTGAATAGTACAGAGTTAAAAATGCTAAAAATCCAAAAATATACATTTACTGCTGCAACGTTTTTAAAATGTTTTTTTTAGTTTCACTACGTTTTCCTACGTCTTTGTAGTTGTTTTATTTTCAAGTACACACTTTTATAAACTAAAATTTCACACAGCCTTTTCATTATATTAGTTCAACAGTCAAGACATAAATGTGCAGCAACAATTTTCACTGATATAATTTGCATACTTTAATGAAATATAATTCTGACACACCCAGATTTTTCATTTCTTCATGCTTCATTTTTTTGTTGATATATTTTTAAGAAAATTGTGAATTTAAAACAAATTGTCAAACAGAACTGACTTAACAAGAATATTAAAGCTAAATCTTAAGGCTTTATAATGTTATGCATATATTTATTCATACTGTGCTTCCACTACACGCTGTGACCTTAATATACAAATTATATTGTTATTTCCACTGTTGTGTTCTGTGTATGCAATGTGTAAAATGTCCATTTTCAATGCCTTCATGTTATACCCAGCATTTTTCTTCATGTATATATTACGCAAAAAAAATTTTCACATAGATTGTGTCATGTGTGAGTATTGTTGAAAAAGGTGTTGGAAATTTTAGGATAGGGAAAAGATTTCCATATTGATTCTAAGGGACAGCTTAGTGAGAAACACAACCTCTCAACCGGTTACCAGTTATTTGTTCCGGATGCATGGACCTGATAGTCAAGGAAACTGACCAGCGGTTACATCAACTGCCCTATGGCTATGACAACACGCGATCCTCGTAATTATTTCCCTTGAGACTTGAACCTGTGTACCCGTGCAGGATTATAAGAGGTGCATGTTCCTTACAATTACTAAGGCCAATATCAATGGCGAGCCTTTGAAAAAAAATCTACCGTAAGTGTTTGTAAAATCTTGGCAAAGTTTTTTTTTTCTTGGCAATTATGACTGCCAAAGGATGCCCTGATGGCTCAACCATATGACAAACTAGAATTATTGTTTAGTTAAGGAACATGATAACGGTCAAATATTTTCAGAAAAAGAAAACTGATATTTACAAACAAGAAGAATGAAAAAAAATTACAGTACAGTACCTCGATTACCGATCAACGAGAATATCAGTCGGAGACCGAAGACTTATCGATCGAAACTGCAGTTTCGATTCATGACTCTATAGTGACACCTTGTGGTCCCATCACTAATTAATTAATACCTCGCTAATTATACGACATAATTCATACAAAATCAATAGGCTTCTGGTCCGAGATATGATGAATGTACATGCAAAGTATGCGCACCAGGATGTCGCATAAACTGGTACACAACCTGAGTTCAGGTTGTGCGCCATCTTGGTGCGCATACTTCAGGAGGTCCGAATACTTTTATACTTATGTTGAAAGAGAGGTGAGCTAAAAAGATGTGATGATATAGGCAAACCCTCAAGTACAGTCCCTTGATTATCTATCCAGACTAGATAACCCATTGGTTACTAATCCAGCAAGTTTAATTCGCTCCAATGCAGGGATTTGACAAAGATATCCATAGTTTGTCACACAGTCACAACAAAAAATACTCAGCTGAAAGAGAGGTAAGTAAAGCCTACAGCACGGGTCGGCAACCAACGGCCCGCGGAGTAACATAATCCGGCCCGCGATGCTTCACTGAATTATAGTGTAACAAAACAGCTGTTGTGACGATTATATTTTTCATGATGAAAAATTCATTTGACGCGTGCAGACTCAATTATATTATAATCTGACACGTATAAAATACACAATTACTCGCTCAATGAGCCTATAATTAGATTATAATTGGACAAATGGCAACAAAATGCAGAAAAGTTGATGCTAGGTACAAAGGGTTTAATGGCGCCGAAAATGCAATGCAATGAGGCAATAAATCTATATTCTATTCGAGAAATCTATCCCTGCTTTATTTCTATTATAAAAAGTATCATCCGTTCGGTTTTCAACTTTCTAAAAATATGTGCGGCCCACCAATGACCTGCAACCCTTATAATGGCCCACGAGCGACAAAAGGTTGCCGACCCCTGGCCTACAGGATGAATTGATAGAAGGACAAACCTTCAAGTTCATTCCATTGACCTGGATGATCTGGGGTGCGCAACCTTTAATACAGAAGGGTCATTTACAAATAACTGGGTAAAACCGCAGGCCGCACCCTTATTTAACATATGCTTTCTTCCAGTAGTAACACACATAAACATGTTGGTCATTGATCTTATGATATGCGTTGTTTTCTTCGCACAAGATCAGGTATAAGCTTTGGGATTGGAATTACTTGCATGCACCAAATTGGCACTTCTCTGCAGGCCGCACAACTTTTCCTTGTGGGCCGCATTTGGCCAGCGGGCCACAGGTTGCACAGTGCACACCCGTGATCTAGATGCACACCAATAGAACTAGTAAGCAATTCCAATTTGATCTAACAATACTCCTATGTAATCCAAGCGAGAGTCTGTCATACTCCATATAAACACCACACAGCATACCTTTGTGAACTTCACTAAATTATGCTGAGCTCAGCAAAATAATTTTGTGCATCCCCTTAATAAGCTATGTGCACCAGTGGGCAAATCCGAATTATTCTAACAACTCTTATATGTAATCCAAGTGAAAAAGTCTACCACACAGCATACCTCTGCAAACTTCATTAAATTATGCTTGGCTCAGCAAAAAAAACTGTTGAAAAATAAGGTTAAAATGATGACACAAACCTCAGATTCCAACATTCTGTCCAATCTGAGTTGTTGTGGATCTGGTGGTTCATCTTCTGGGGGTGACCTCATGCTAAGAACTGAAAAGTAAGAAGGGATTAGAGTCGAGGGGAGAGCAAGATTTTTGGACCAGGAGCCATAAGTAAGTGTGACGTGAAAGTAACATTTTATGAACAATATTTACAATAACAATATGAAGTCAGTTCTTAATAATATATCTCAACCAGGTTTGTTGTTTTTCAATTAGTAATTTTCCAAGTATTTTTACTTCATTTAATACATCTGTTGGGGTCGAAACAATATATGATATCGATAAATTCCCTTTCATCATCATTTCCGATTCCCCAGTTCTTTAGAATTTCGGTGATATTGATAAGACTGAATTTACTAAACAATTCACGAAAGAAACCCCTAAACAATTCTATTTATACTGGGTTGTTTTAATGCACAAAAAGTGTGATAATTCATCATATACCATAGCATCGCATAAAACCACCTAAAATTGGTCCAAAAAAGGTGAATTTATAAAAATTCGAAGTCGTCCCTACAAATCGTAACATCGTACGCACCTTCCACAGCAAATACGGTAGTTGCTTTAGTGGGATCAGAGTTATGAATGCATAAGCCGACACTATGAGTTGTCATTTTTTTTAAACTCTGCTTTTATGCTAGGATATATGGTAAAATGTGCAACAAGCCAAAAACTCGGGGATACCTGTAAGTCTTTTTCATATAAGAGTGAGTGCATGTGACTGTAACCTACCTTTGGTCAAATTATCAAAATAAAGGTGGATAAGTATATTAACAAGCAACATGTCAGTTGAGATGAACATTTCTTGCATTTCTGAACTTGTCAAGCATGATTGCTGTCATTCTGTTATTATAATTCAACCATACAACACAAGTTGTCAGATTAAGCTTATTGGCAAAGGAAGTCATTCACTGTACAGGAAACAAGGCCTGCTGTAGGTATTGTTGTCTTTGTGAATGACAAAATACTGTTGAAGCCTTCGTAGTTACAATCAGGAGATGTCAAGAATAAAGCAAAATATCTCATTTTATTTCAAATAAATTACCGGTATATTAAACACTTTATAATTGAAACTTTTGAATTTGGAATTTATTTAGAATAAATAATCATTTTGAAATTACTGTTTAATCAAGATGGATCCAATTTAATATTATATGAGATATATTCGTTACTTATAATTTTAAAAATATAGACGACCAATCAAATCATTTGTTTTTTTTTGCAAATCCAAATTAAACTCATTGGATATACAATAACTTCTATGTTTTCGCTGTTGAACACGATTTAAAATATATGCGATACTTTATCAAAAATATTCGTTCAGAATACATTTGGGATTAAGGAATATTTAGTTTAGTCAATATCTAGTCATCTCCGTGTAAATTGGTATAATAATGTTAATGGCAAAGAGAAAACTGCTAAATGAAGTTTTAAGTTCTTGTTCAAAATTTCATTTAAATATTTGTCTTTTAAAATATAATGCACCGATGTGGTCGCATATCATGTTGATACCCAAAAAATTGATTAAAATTCTTGGTAATGCATTATTCCAAAACAAAAGAATCAATATACAATTGTTACATCATGTCTATGTCATAATAAAGATGAACTACCTTGAAGACATCATAATACCTCATTCATCAAAATGAGACGTCAAAATGCATGTCCAATTGATTTCAGATAAATTTAATCGCTAGAAAAACAGATCAAATTTTAAAAACAAATAGACAAATTCGGCCAGTGATAAGCAATATATAATACATACCAAATGATTTTTATTATACGCAGATTTTCTTTGACTAAATAAGACTTTTTTTAATAGTCAAAATGTACAGTTTATCATGAAAATCAGTTTATCAAGAATTGACAGGTAGCAGCTGGCTTGTATTTAAGTGTTCCCCCTTTTAAAAAAATAAAATAATAATTCAAAGGGAACATAACTATAAAGCAGATGGATGTTTTACAGAGTTCAACCCAACAAAATCTAAAATAAGTTGTTTAAAAGGCATTCTGGATTAGGCTATATTTTATCTTTTGGTTTGAGTGCGACTAGAGTTATAAACGTATAAGTCAGAATTTCTAGTGCGATAAGAGTTATGCGCATATATGCCGATCCCTAAGTTTGGCAAATATTTTTTTGGTTCTGAACTCGGGACATTGCTTTGAGAAATTCTTTAAAAAAGCGCCTCTGAAAATTGATTTATGGGAGCGTGTCTACCACAAAATAACCCTGATAATATCGTTCGGCAATCTGTCACTGTCAGGAAATACTTCATCACAAAAATATGCTCAAACCTGTCTGGAACTTTACTTTAAGAAGTGAAAAGCATGGAAGCGTGAAACCGAAACTAATCAACCATAGAATGGAGTACAGAAACTGAATTATGATTCACCTACGATATTTAAAAATTTAGTAATAGGTAACATTCTACTTTTAACAAATACATTTTCTTGATGCACACTAACACGAATGTTGTATTTCTCTAACACTGGTCAGACTCCTTTACACCGCCTATTTTAATTGCCATGCTGTATTTAATATTTTATTTTGAATTTGCCAAATGAGGTAAAAACAAGAACAAGGGGTTGCTCAATATTATCGTACATTACAAATTTCAAATAGGTATGTAAAGACCTATTTTAATAAAGAAGCATGTAAATAGAGACAATATTTGGCTCTTAATCGCAGATACTTACATTAAGAATATTTTTTGTCTGTTATTTTTGATTGAACAACATTACACTTCATTCTTAAGATTTGCTTATTTGTGTGGCATTTCTGCTGCATGATTTGATTGTTTCATGGAGTGCTGTGTGTTTTAAAAAGCCGAAATAAATCGTAATGTATACCGGTGTAGTGAAATTTTAAAGAGTTGAATATTTTGGTGTATTGAGAAAATATAATTTCAGTTATCTAAAGTTTTAAAAAATTTTATTTTAGTACACTTCGACGCACCATGTTGAATTGTTTTGTTCAAGCCAAATTTTTGTACATTTGTAGTTCTTAGTCAGAAATCACAAAATGAGAGAAACCAGCCAAAAACAAGCTTCTCAATCTGGAGGCGCACAACTTATTTTAGGGGTTGCAAAGAGTACACCAATTTCACATAAAGTACTATAGCCTACAGTGTTCACTATTAGCGCACTTTTTTGCGAAAATTGCGAAACACTTTCGCAACTTTTTTTAGGGACTGCGAAATAGCACTTTTTTCCGATTTTGAAGAGAAAAAGCACTTTTTTCCGATTTTGAATGGAATAAAAATTCAAAGTTAACAAATATTTTCGAGTATTAAGTTGACAAATAAGTAACATACTAGTACTTTTGTAACTCAATTCTGCATATCATAACGATATTTACCGGAATTCTAACCTATGAGATGCAGACATAGGAGATAAAGCTTTTGCATTAACGGCAAAATTCTTGTTTATAATATGATTATTATACAAGCACACCGATTCCGCTTCTCCCGCAAAAAACGCTCCCGGGTGTTTGAAACCAGATGTTGGAATACTAGCAGTGCGTTTCTTTAAACGAGAGTGGTCATGTGACTATCAATGATATCGATGAATTCAAAATGACTATAAAAGTGTTAGTAACGTGTTATAGTCACTTTGGATGAATTGTGACCAAACTGCACGATTTTCAAATCAGACGAAACTTTTAGCAGCATGTCACAGATTTGCAAAATCACCAAATTCACAAAATACCATTAAGTGCCATTTTATTGTAATCACAATGTTGAAAGGAGGTGGCATTTTCCGGAATTTTGCGATATTTACACAACTATTTCTCATTGATATGCGAGGACTGGGCAAAATTCAATATTTTTTAATCGAATATTTTTAAGGAGTACCGAATAAACGTGGTGGAAACATTAAAAAATCGGCAACAAAGCCTTTTTACTGGTTAATTCCGTTGTAATCGCTAATTGTTCTTGTCACCGATCGTTTTGGCGGCGATATCCAGGTTTTGGGTAATCTATATTCCCGCCCTCTCTTTTTACAAATATGAATTCTTGTGGGTCGGCGGACATCGAAGTTTTATATTTCGGGTTTACCCGTTCGTTCACATCGGCAACAGCTGTTGAAGACATTGAGGACTCAAATTAACATTTGCGTTGGCTTTAATATTACCTATCAAGATTTGTAAATTTACCGTCCCAATTTTATGCGAATGGTAATATTATTGTCCATACCGTGATGCAGATATTTATTAAGACGATAATTAACTTTCTCATGTATTTCTATGGTGATAAACTTCGCAAATCTGAAATTGTGCCAATCCTGAATGTTGATTTAAAATAGTGATTGAATAATTCGGCAATAAAGGCATTTCTGCGTGGTCATAAGACGAGATGACGTTAATGAACAGCACTTCTTTTACAGGATATTTTACGTATGCGACTTAATGCTAAAAAGATTGGGCTCGAGTGCTTTTTTTTCGAGTGCTCGAGTGCCTAATAGAGGTCAGGCGCTAATTGTAACTAATTCCCTCAAGTTTCAACGTGTTTTCAACAAAACAATACCCCGGCGATAATTATAGCTAAAATGTTACCGAGCAATTCACAATTTTATTTATGGAATTTGCAAATTCACCAGTTTCTTGACGATTTTGATATTGTCACGCCCTAATTATTAGTGCAAAAAATACTCCCCTTCTTCCGCGGCGGTTTGACGGGTTCTTTGTTCCATTCTTCAGAAAGTTCTGACACGGGGATATAGAATACTGAATCCGGAGGGTTGAATCCCTGTCCACTTACTGGTGATTTTCCGTTTTGAAATGCGTGAAACATTCTCTATTTTAAATTAAATGACGTTTCGCGGGCTAGAGTTCTCCCCGAAAATGATGTGTTCCAGACGTTAGTTAGAAATATTAGATTAATTAATTTTCGTGACGCCCCGTTTTCGAAAATACAAAGTTATATCGCAAAAAAGCGTTATGATACATTTGGAATGAAACATTATTTACGGTTAATTCAGATCATATTTTACTCTTCATGACACCCGGTATCCGAAAATACAGTTGTATCTCGAAAAATGTGTTTTGTTACATTTAAAATAAAACATTTTTGCGATTAATTTAGATCATATTTTACTTTTCAGGACACCCGTTTTCGAAAATACAAGGTTATATCGCAAAATGTGTTTTGTTACATTTAAAATAAAACATTTTTGCGATTAATTTAGATCAAATTTTACCTTTCACGGCAACCCGTTTCCGAAAATACAAAGTTATATCACAAAAAATGCGTTTTGTTACATTTATTTTGCATTCCCAATAAAATACATATTTTCCCTAATTAAGGTCGTCGATGAATCTGTTCCTGTCGTTCAAGCTCGACACACGTTTGGACGAGTGTGGGGCGGTTTTTTACGATTTTATTATACGATAATATGATTAAGATTTTATATAGAAGTGAATTTGTCTCAAGATGGTATTTTACGATTCCTGCCCACAGAAAATAAACACGCTGACAGGCTTGGTTATAATTGATATTCGTTTAATTTTTTTTAATAAACGCGCCACACCAATTGCGACCATATAAATTGCAGTCGCATCGGTATGGACTGTATGTTTTTGGCGCTCTCACATTAATAATAATTTTCAACAAAACAATACCCCGACGGTCATTAAAGCTGAATTCGTTACCGAATAATTCACAATTTTATTTACGGAATTTGCAATTTCAAGATCTCACTTGACGATTTTGATGATGTCATGCCCTAATTATTACTGCTTAAATGCCTCAAAATACAACAAATGTAATCATTTTCGACGATAACAGGCGCAACAATTCGTAAACGAGCCGTTATAACGAAATTCGCGATTGATTTTACCTCTCTTTTTACAATTTTAACATCCCGCCGGCCATGTATGGTCGAATAAAATGTTCACATATTCGAAACATGACTTGGCCAAGGATGGAAGGGATCACTAAAGAGCTAATAGAAAGTACATACGCGAGGGTATGATATTAATATCGAGAATATTTGTGAGCATATCACAGGACGGAAATATTTTGCACCCGGCTGTTTGTTGTTGCAGAACAACGATACGCTAAAGTTAATTGATCGAATACAGGGAAGTATTTATTTATCATCTCACTTGCGAACATCGAGGTTTTGGCGGAATTGTACGATCATGTTGTCTTTCTTAAATAATAACTTTTTCAATAAATGTTCATTTTACTTTTGCGTCTTTATTATATGTCGGGTTTTCATTTATTTTAAATTCGAAATTGTCCGAAATACTCCAACAGGTGTATAAGTACAATAATATAGTACTTACCAAAGTACTTACCAGGGAAGTTTAATACACACGATGTGTAAAGGGCGTCGTAACTCCCGTTTATTAATTATAAATTTTTTTCATTCTGCTTAAAAAACAACGGCAGTCATCTCACGTAACTCTCGCGACCAAATCTTTTTTGTTTTGTATGGCATCGTCTTGGCGACGAATTTATTGCCGACTGAATTTTAATTGTGTTTTAGGATAAGTTATTTTCTGTTTGTTGGTTTCTAAATTTACAAACTTGGGTAGCAATTACTATTAATGTGAGATTTGTGCATATGAACGATTGAATATCGCGACTGGATGTCCGATATCTGAGAATGCGTAATTCTCTTTCAACATTAATTTTCAGATATCAGCGTTCATGTGGTCGAATAAAAATTATTTATCAAATGGATTGGTATTTCGAGACACTCTCAAAATTATTTGGGATCCACTATCATATCATTCGTTTATTTTTTTATTCATGTTTTTCTCAAGAATCACCCTCGTTATATTTAGTGTACCTTCGCAAAAGAAAACTCTTTGGTGTCATCGTTCCTATTAGTGTAATTGAAATATATGGAAACCTCGCAAGTGGCGTTGTGATGCGAATATTTGATACTAGGTCAGCAGCATTACAAAGAGTGCTATTTATGAATGCTGAAAGTACATGACATTACTAACATTTTGCCAATATATGATGTTTTCTGCCGATTTAAACTAACTCGCACGCAAACCAAGGCATGTCGACATTTAAAAATTACTTGTCTTTGGGTAAGCTCTGAAATAGTATAATATAAATGTAAATGAGAAATTAGGTCACGCTAGCTCACGAAAGGGAGGATTTTCAAAGTGATCTTGTGTAATATTTCGGAGAAAAAAGTTTGAAAGGAAAGTAGGTCAACCTATCTCCTAAAACAGGGGAGTATCCTGCGTAATATTTCGGAGGGAACGTAGGTTAACCTATCTTTTAAAACAGCGGGTGGCGACTTTCAAAGTGGTTCAATAATTATCAGATTAGGTTTAGGGATAAATCGAAAAGTTGAATTTCCAGCGCACCTAACCCTAATTAGGCTATTTATATTTGGGGGATTATTTTGCACGGGATTTGTACAAACGATCCACCCTGTAACTAATATGGTTTCCAGCCTGCCTCGTGTCTGTTAGATGGAAGGAGTAACAAATGTGAAAGTCTTTGCTGTTAGCGAGTAAGCAACTGACACTGTGATACATTGCATGAAAGTTTTGTCCGCGGCAGGTGTTAGCAGATGTTATTTCGTTGCCGATGAATTCGATTGTTTTAATTAAACATGAATTCGCTTAAAGGGAACTCGGTTAACGAAAAGGCTTCTCTTTAATTCATAATATTAACCGGAGGAGCGCTTTTTCGAGTATCTATGCCGTTTTAAATGGGTTATATGAAAGGCTAGGGCACATAACTTGTGAAAATCGGCAAAAGCACTTTCGCACTTTTTTTTTCGACTGCGAAGCACTTTCGCACTCATAATTTGCTTAGAGTTAACACTGATAGCCTATCTATTGTACCTTTTCAGATGATTCGAAACGCAATTATTGAAACTAGTGCAAAACATAAATCTGACAATTTCTAGAAAATACATGAATCAGAGAAGGAGAGCGCTTTCATACCAATGCAGAGTTAACCGGTGTCGCTGGAACTTTTTAAATATAGGGAGGGGCAGGGATGGCCAATTCGAATAAAGTATTCGAATGTATTCGAATATCTCGTCATTCGAATATCGGAATTCACGTTCATAAGAATATCGGATATTTGTGTGACGTCACACATTTTCGACGCCGCTTTCAGACGTTTCCGTTGAATGAAAACATTCTCGATATAAACTTGCGCGTGATTGTTTTTATCACTCATCAGCGTAACGTGTTATTTAGGCCCGTAAACGCCTTTACGATTGTGTTATTTTCTCTAAAACGAAAATTTTCCACAAATTTGTTCCACGATAACGATAACATTTATTTTATTTTTGTACGCGCACGGAATTGTGAATCTGGTAAATGCGTTCATCGGCGGCGAGTTTCTAAAGACAACGCAGCTTTCTGACTGAAAAGCGGCAATTTAAAATACTGAAAATAAAACGGTTAACAACAAAAGTTTTATTGAGGCCCGCGAAAATTTAAAAAACGCTTTTCTAGGCAGTGAAAATCGCAAAATTTCGTGTGCCTCTGGCACACATTATGTTTGGTCGGGGTTTAGAAACATATCGTCACTAATTGAGGGCGGGATTTGCCTGATTATCCATTACTTTAATATGCCGTCGAATATTTTCGGGTTAACACGATACAAGGTTTGAAACGCGACTTTTTCCCGGGTTGTGAGGATGTATATAATATAATTAATCTTAAGTATATTCAATCAATTTTATTGTGATGAAATAAATTTTACTCTGAGATATTTTACTCTGAGCATTTCGATCGAGCGGAGTCACTGTTAACAAGTACATCTAAATATTTGCCGAATTCGCAAAATACGGATAAAAACAATATTTAATCGGACAGTTACCTCACGTTTTTATTTTTATGGCCGCGGATTGCAATGGTATATAAGAGTGGTGAGGATTTTATTTTGTCGACGCAACCGCAGGTTAAATTGAAGACAATTAAATTAATAAGAGCAAGACATTTTAAATATGCCCGTGTCGGTCACGAATTCATCACTTTGCACAACAGAAAAATATATATTCGTTGACCGTTGTTATATTATTTGTTGTAAAAGTCGACTCTTTTAACAGGTGGCATAATCGCGGCGATGAATATGTACTTTTAATTTACTGCTAAACTTTATATGTATATTTATTGTATGAAATGAATTATTCTCTACACTTAACAGGATTTTATATAATTATTTGAGATTTTTCTAACGGCGATAACGAGTTGGCAAGATTGCAAAAATACATATTGAAATTAAATACATCAAGCAGTTTATCTCGTAATTTTAGGTCACAGATTGCCGTGGACCGAATAGTAATGTTTTTTTTTGACGTAAGAAGAAGCAACCGCGAGTTATGTTGGACACATTAAATTACTATATAAAGATATTTTAGAATCTCGTAGTTGTCATGGATTGAATATTTTACGTAACAGAATGATCATTATACGCTGACAAGACGGCTCTTTTAACGAGCGCGGAATCGCGGTGGGTGTTACAGGCGGCAATGAGAATTTCCGATTTCGAAAATCCTGGCTGCGCGCTGGCAGTGGTGGTCATCTATTCTCTACTAATTTATTTCTAACTCCAAACACAACAATATGTTACACATAATAACAATATGGTTCACATAAATTTATATACAAATATACTGGTAGGTAGTAGAATACTCTAGGCTTAAATATTAGAATTTTTAAAGGCATAATAGATTTTCGATTGTTGTTGCCTGTATTGCCAATAAATTTTATTACTCTCAGAAAATATACACAATTATCTGAATACAAGTAGTATTTTTGTCAATAGACTCGACTATTATCGTAATATCATGGTACCAATGATAGAAAGCGTCAGACAACTCCTTGGCTATCTTTTCATATGGACATTTGTACAAAATGAATAATTTTAATAAACTGACTGTGTCACAAGTTGCTATTATTTTTTATTGATAGCTATGAACTATCAATTACTTTGTGTACATATACTGTTGGTCTGTGGCTTCATTCTGATATTTCTATTGAATCTTATTTCCTAATTTACTGGGTTTTAATCAACTAAAACAAAAATGTGTTATTTTCGATTTTAGAATGTATTCGGAATTCCAGATTCGAAAACATTATTTTAGAATGTATTCGGAATAGTTTAGTATTCGGAAATGGCCATCCCTGGGGAGGGGTTGTGAGCTCAAACTTTAGGAAGTTCGAAGATAATCAAAGGTTATGCAATTTACAAAATATGTGCAGTCCAAATCATAATTTTAAATTTAGCGATTATGTTTCTTCATTAAATAAAACACAAAAGCAATGATTTAACAGCAATTAAGCTACGTAAGATATCAGTAATTAATCACAGTGTCTGCATGAATGAACTCGCACGTTTTCTTTGCCAATGACCAAAACAGAACGTGTGGCTGACGGTTATATTTGTGTATCGATACATCCTGGAGTCAAACAGAAGGTCGAATGAATTATTTTTAAACTGCCAAACATGGTCAGAGTGAAAACAGGCTAAGATATGTCAAATGTATAGTTTTATCTTGTCCAAGTTTTACCTTGCACATAGTGGTTTTGGTAAGATTACAGTTATTTTTTTATACAATGCAAAATAATTGTGATACTGGTAATTGAAACATGGTCATAGCTGAACAAGTCAAAAAACTTTAGTTTGAGTAATATAAAAGATTTGTAGAGCAGAACTCCAACCTCTGAAGTTTTAATAATCTTACATGAGGATATAGTAGATTAGTCCTCCATTTGTTGAATCTGAATGACTGGTAAATATAAAATTTTAAGCTTAAAAATTCTAATATTTTGTGGAAGATGGGAAAATTATAAACTTTTGTCCACAAAACACATCTTCTATGTTTTTATTAATAAGAGGGTAAAAATGAAAGAAAAGAGGTAAAAGTTTTTGTAAAAGACTTCAAAGTATAACAATTTGATTGATGACCTACTCACCAACATTACCTTTTGTGATTAATTGCAAATGATAAAAATTCAGAAATCTTGGGTGTTACATTTGTTTGTTTTACATTTCGAAGTATGAAAGCTTTTAAATGAAATCCATAGAAAATGGAATTTGAATTTTTCAGAAACAAAATCTTTTTATTTTTATTTTTTAAATTAAATGCAATGACAAGACTATCAAATTTTTGACCAAAAATCAACATTATTTCTGGCAAAACTTGTCCAGTCAACGATTGGCACATCAAATTGATGTCCAAACCATAGGAATGCCAAACTCAATACCGGATGCATTGATAAAACCTCTACTAATTCGTTAAATGCCAATCTAAATTAAAAATTACACAATGACAAACTATGACGTAGCAAATGATATGGCAGAAATTAAAATAAAATCTTATCTAATAGTCCCCGTATATCAAGACAAATGAGGAATATTCAAGTTCCTAATTAATTAATCACGGAGATTTTATTCAAAATAGGAATAGGACAGCTGTGATTTCTAGCATTAATTTGTGATGCCAAAAATTTGAAACATTTAAAAAAGGCCTTTTTTATACATTCAGTGAATTAAATTTGCCCTTATCATGAAGTGAATAAATCTATATCGAACATTCAAAATCGAAATTAAGTGCAAGATAAAATGCCTAATATACAAAACTGATATGGACACCTTGCATCTCAATATTAGGACAGGTTTCGTAGGAGCAATTCCAATTAAATTCTAGATTCAGTGATGTGTGAACTGTCGGGATCAACACCCACTATATATTTCCAAATTGTTCTGACCAATTACACCCTACTGATTTTCAACCAAGCATGACGAAAATTCACATTTGAAAAAACAAGAATAAACGTAATATTTTGAATTGTACGCTCGAAGTGTTAGGAAAAAAATTTCACCATAATACAAATGAAGGGGATTTATTAAGTTGATCTAGGGCTTACAGTTATTAAATAGGTGAAGATCAACTACAATTTCTGATCTCCCAATGTGTTTATTGTTAAACATGAGCAAATTAGATTCAAGATTTAAAAGTGTTATTTTAGAAAGTACTTGGTATAGTATATTATATGGTTTTGGCCAACACTAATGTATTACACTTTCGAATTCAAAACATTTAAATTTGATATGAATTGTTGAGTCGAAATCCAAATTACTTGAGACATGGTGTTCCTGACCTAGCAGGACAATGATTACCACATTCCACATAATAGTTATAACAAATAATTAAATGATGACCCTAAAAACATAGAAAGGTTTGTATGAGATCGTAAACTAGTTTTATTGTTGATAATTAAATAACAACTCTGTGATAAAATTATATTCAGAAACAATAAACGAAGAGCCTGGTCCAATAGAAAATTAATTACACCTGTATAAGTAGTTCAGTATTATGCATTTTAATTGATTGGCATTTGACTCAACCACATAAAGAAGTAGCACCGACTTATTAATAGTTAATAGTCTTTCGCGAATTCTCGTCAATTACGAAACATTGAGTGTCTTTTTTATTTTAATTTATTAATATTTGATTACAATGTTTCAAGCATGACAAAATGAAAAATCTGAAATCCCTATTAATATAATTCAAGTATGGTTCTTTTTAACTTCATTACTTAGCGTGAGTGTTGAAATAAGGACAAGATTCATGGAAAAACAGACTTTTATGGAACTTTTTGAATGCAACTTCCATAGAAAGCAAATATTGAACCATTGTACTCATCTGGGCGGTACGGCGCCGTCCTTCCCCCTCCTCCGAGATAAATATCAAAATTTCATAGTAATTAAAATTGAAAAATATTCGGATCCACTCAAAGATACTCAATAAGAACAAGATGATAGCAAATGCACTACATTGACTTGGATCAGGGGTGGAAAATTACTTTTCTGAGTGAGACAGTTACACATAATAGATTTGGTTACTGGGATGGATGTTCAAAACAAATATAAAAATCTATGAATAAAAAACTGTTTATTTACAAAAGCTAGTCCAACATCTAAGCTAACATTTACATTACAATAAAATGAAGCCAAATGTAACAATCAGGGTCATTATGACATTATTTTTAATCAATATTTCCAATGAAAATTCATATCCATAAAAACTATAGTCATAATTTCAGAGGACACAAGTGGGCCACCAAATGAAACACTTCGGTGGGCCGGATCCGGCACGCGGGCAGTCTAACATCTAAGCTAACATTTACATTACAATAAAATGAAGCCAAATGTAACAATCAGGGTCATTATGACATTATTTTTAATCAATATTTCCAATGAAAATTCATATCCATAAAAACTATAGTCATAATTTCAGAGGACACAAGTGGGCCAAATGAAACACTTCGGTGGGCCGGATCCGGCACGCGGGCCTTAATTTGCCCACCCCTGGCTTGGATGAGTTTTTATGACACTTAATCAATTTCAGTTGAAAATATTGTACATGTTTTGATCTATTTATTCATTTTTCTCCAGATTAATTATAAAATGTTTTATGGAAAATTAAAAAAAGTATCAGGGCTATGGACTATTGCTATAGTATTTCTTACAAATGGAAGGTTTCCAAGTGTCAACACTAAAGCAGTAAAATTGGATACTTCCGTAGTGTGTGTACCAGGTTAGGGTCATGCAATAATTTCATTCCGATTTTCTTTATTTTAGTTCTATTACGAGTTCGGTGACTGTTCGTATAAGCCAAGTGAATACCCCCCAAGTGAATAAATTAGTTACCTCCATATTGGTACACATATTTCTGGAGGCTGTAAAACCCACCCAGTAATTATTATGTGAGATTACTGATACCAGAAGGTAATAAATCAGATACTTTTTCTCCTTGACAAGATTCACTTCAATACCACTCAAAAACAATGTTCCCATACAAAATGGAAATTAATATTTGCAAAATAATAACAATCTTTGCAGAACAAAATATCCTATTTGATACAATTTTTTACGCAAATTGGAATATAAAGCAAGATATGAATACTTTTGAAATGTATTTAAAAATTATAAATAATTTAGAATATCAAAGTGAACACTGTTTTTTCAAGTTATGCTTTACCTCTGTGTGACCCCACTTCTGTGGAATCTATTGGAGCAAGACAGAGAAAAGTAAATATAATCCATTATCTTAACCCTCTAACTCTTTCTAAGATATATTGTATTATTTATGAGGCAAAAGTGTAGCACAGGGTTAATAAGTACATTAGTGAAAGTCTCAATTTTGAATCTCTTCTCTGGAGGTAAAAATCAATACATTGAGCCATATGGGACACAATAGCAATTGTTGTTATTCACAAAAAATTGATTTTCAAGATCGCTACTTGTAAGACGGCGGTTTTTAAACTTGTGATAGTTATTGTAGCCATTTAAAATAAATAATTTTTTGTTGAAGTAGAATTTTGATATTTTTGTTTTCAAAATCTTGTTTTACGTCTGGTATTATCAAAGAAATCGAATGTACACTGGCTTTTTGCTGCTTCATTGCCCCTTTAATCATGAATGCTTTATTTCAATATACAGGGTGTCCATAAAGTCCTTTTACAATTTCAATTTTGTTATGGAGTAAGTTCTAAATATATCTTAACCAGGTTTGTTGTTTTTAATCAGTATTTTTACTTCATTCAATACATCTGTGAGGGCCAAAACAAAGCATATGGTATCAAGAAATTCCTTCGCAATTTAAAAAATTTTAAGACTTTATGGACACCCCATATTTCTATGATTTTTTGAAAGGACAAATCAAAACAGCGAAAAGAAAAATCAAGCATCTTACATTGTTAAATAATGTCATAAATATGTATTTATATGGACTATTTATTCTTGAATTATACTACGTCTACAAATAATATTTTCTAATATTTAATATTGAAAGTGACCAAGGTCTGCTTCCTTCCTTTAACTTTAAACTTGAATTCAACGAAGATCGAACAGATACTCTTGTATATTCATACAGATTAAACTTGATGATATAGAAATAATGAAAAAATGATATAGAATAAAAATATCATATGGTACTATTAGAGTAAGCTTATTTTTAGTCTAACAGCCAGATGCCAATCACCTACAAGGGAACAAGGTAATTCCAAGTGAAAATATTCCAAATTAGGCGCTCCGGAAATGTGTGTACCAATATGGAGGTAACTAATTTTGTTCGCCTACTTTACATCGCGTTGTGTAAAGGGACGAAAACCTATGGGCAGAGGTATATCAACCTGGCTAACACAGACAGTCTCTGAACTCGTAATAGAACTGAAATAAGGGTATTCGTAATAACATTATGACCTAGCTCTGACCTGGTACACACACTACGGCCCTACCCCAAATTATTCCTGAAATTAGGAACTGATCAGACCTATCAAAATTTAATTTGTTCGGAAATAATCGATATTAGATATAACCTCTTGATCAGAAGAGTAAATGTTTTATATCATTTCAGTCTCTGATCCGTTTATTGAAATTAAAGTCCAATAGATTATGCATTTGAATCCTATCTAATACACAGTCTGAAGTGGAGATTAAAATTAGTGTTCCCCTACGAATTATGCAAGATCATTAACACCAGCTTATAAAAAGAGTTATAAATATTATACAATCCAATAAAACAAATTGCAAAAAATGTTATGAGTAAAATTGCAACAAAATACAAACTGATAAAAACTCAATGGGAACACAGATTAAGTCACTTCGACAAGAAGAAGAGAGATTATGATCAAGACAATTGGCATTATCTGATCATAAAGCACATTGTTTTACATTTAATTTGAGGATGACAGAAGCAAGAACATCAGATTATACCAATGAATGACACTATCGTGAAATTTTACCTCCAAATCGTGAGGTGTGCTAATATAATCTTGGCATGCCATCCATTTTAACAACATAGGAGTGGCATAGGCTGTCGAAATTGTGTTTTTAAAGATATTGAAATCTTCTAACATTGTCAAGATCATAGGAAATACAAGGTCAAATTTTAGTGCTATAATACATTATAGGTTATACTAACAATATTGGTATAGTTGGTAATGGTAATGTGCATATATGAAATGTTCGATACAGATCCAGTGTAATCAGCGTGATTTCAATAATTTGAATATATAGTTGAAATACATGATGTCCATAAAGTCCTATTACAATTTCAATTTTGTTAAAGTCAGACTTTATGGACACCCTATATATCTTTTCAAATAACATTAATCTTTTCCCCTATTTTTCATCCCTATTTTTAACACATCACTCTTTTAATCATGTCCAAATCTAATCTAATATACATATGGAAACATAGATAATTATTATTTATATTCAATATTTTAAATTCTTGGTATCAAGAATAATTTGGACTAGTTTCAATTTGAAATTGTCAGATTGAGCAATTGAAGTCTTACAATATAAATAAAAGACCTTCATTTCATTTCTTAATTTCTTAAAACTGTGGTTAATAAATAAATCACTGATTATTGCATTTCCAAAATGTATGTGTTCTTTGCCCCCCCCCCAAAAAATAAAAATTTAAAGCCGATTTCAAATATTGTTAAACATTTCTGGATGAACTTGATGAATTTTCTCAAAAACGATTAAATGAATTTAATCCAATGTTAATCTTCTGCTTTGATCAATTACAATTATAACACAGTTCAATTGCATGATTAACAAGTTCAAACACATTCTCTCCCGGATTAAATCACAGACTTTTGTAAAGTTAATACCTCGTTAAGCCAACTTCAAAGCAAGGATGATGGAAATGTGAAATTCTATATTAGAAGCATAAAAGGAATTAAGGAATATCAATTTTAAATTAATGACTTGGTTTTGGTATGATTCAGTTGGAAAATTCGAATAAATTTTGATTTTGATTTTAAAAAGCTTTAGATAATTTTTGAATATTAGTGATTTGAAAATTACAATCAAAAGAAATTTTCTGATTTGAGAACTTTATCTGCTCCTTTTATTTTATAAAATGATTACGGCCCCAACAGAGCGAATGCGATCGGCCATGCTCCAGCGCCCTCACGGGGAGGCTCCAGGTCCGATAAAAGACTCGTCAACGGCAGACACGGACTACTCCTATAAATTTATATGAAAGTGGATTCCAATGATACAATTCATCCAAATACAATCTGCCATTACATTTTGTGTGGAGCCTATTTCAAACAGAATAAAACATCCCATAAACCAAGTGGTTCCCACATCGCGCTCTGTGACGATTTGATATGGCCCGCCGAACTTAAGTGAAATAGTTAGACACTTTATGTTTTTTCTTTTTGCCTCCAAGATACCACAAAATTGTTACATGATCATCATTATATTATTGTAACAATTCAAATATATCGATATGTTATTTATATGTACCGGTACGGGTATGGGCCCCTTGCGGGCACTTTTCTCTCTTGGCCCGCATCCTTCCGCTTATAATTTTGGCCCCCGGTCAATCAAGTTCGGGGACCACTGCCATAAAAACATCCCATAATCCAGCTATTCTCAGACATTAACATGATCTTGTTAAAACATCACTCTAATCAGGCTACATACAGAAATAAGAGACAAAAATTGACGAACATTATTATTAAGGTGCTCCTGAAGTATGCGAACCAAGATGGCGGACATCGAAACGTAGCATGGGTAACAGGTTAAAGTTAGGCCATAATTTTATTCCAATTTCCCCTATTTTAGTCCTACTATGAGTTCGAAGACTAGCCAAGTGCCTCTCGTAGTATTTGTACCTAAAATTATGGCCTAACCCTAACCTAGTACACATATTACATTCCGATGTCCACCATCTTGGTTCGCATACTTCAGAAGCCCCATTATTAATGTATCTTAGACAATTTGCAACTAAAGCAACTTTAGTAAGCAACTAAATTTCCCTGTCAAACATCTGACAATCTGTACTTCATCTTACCTGATTTTTCTTTTATTTCACAAAGGACTTGAAACAGAGCTCCTTTCATTCTATGAACATTCAATGCATGTTTCCTGAAACATGAATAATATGCATTAATAAGTTAATTTATATATAAGATAGCAAATAGAAATAAGAGAACCACGCAGCATATGAAAAACTTGAAAATTTTGGCTGTGAACGGGAGCATATCCACGGCCCAGGAAGCAAATAAAAAATATCCTGAAAACTTTTAACATATTATATTCAAATATTCGATTCATTGGTGATCTATCAATACAAAGTTTATTCTTATAGTTTAAATCCCAGCCTTGAGCACAACTTGTAAAACAGTCAAACATGGGTATTGATCTGATTTGGGCAAAGTACAGTCTACGGGTCAAATCTGGCATGTTAGGTAATTCTATCTGGCCCGCCTGATGCTGCCACAAATAAACTAAAACCAAATTTTGATGTTTATCTAAAAAATAACATAACCAAGTTATTTGTTGAGATTACGATTAAATTTGATTTTGACATGAGGCTTATTGTAATACTGCAAATATTGTAACACTGCAAATATCGTTCATAAAATGTAACGTTTCATGTCACACTTACATGGCCCGCTAGTCTAGGTGGGCAAAATTGTTTAGCCCCTGGTGCAAAAATCTTGATGGTATAGATAGTCAACATAATGTACCATATAGGCAGACATGTTTGGTGCAAACGTCCTAAGACACCTAATTTACCACCACCTTACATAGTTTGAGATTTCCCCGCTACAGATTTAAAGGTGTAAATAAAGTGAAAACGAGAATATCGGTCGGAGACCGAAGACTTATCGATCTTAGATCGGTAATTAGTTAATAACTCGCTAATTATACGACATAATTAACCCAAAATCTATAGGCTTCTGGTCCGAGGTAAGATGCATGCACATGCAAAATTTGGAGCAGATTCAACCACGCGTTCGTGAGATATCGCGTTCATCTAACAGACAAACAGACAAATACCTATCAACATACTTACCGATCTTAAGATCGATAAGTAACAATTAGAAATTTATCCAAGATATTTCCAGACATCTTGTAAAAGTTTTATCAGCACAAGAGTGAAAATGAAATTTCCAAAATAACCTGGCTTGGGCTTCGTCCAAACTTTGGTCAGTAATCGTCATAATTTGTTGCAAAACATCACTGATGTCTTGTTTTCTACCGAGAGGTAGAATATTTGATTGTGAATCTACATCATTGCCTTGTTGTCCTCGTGGATTGTAATCTCCACCTCCGTGCATTTGCCCTTGCAAAAATGCCTGAGAACGCAAAATAATAAGGTTAGTATTGCATCTTCTACCTACAGATTCTGTAGGATTATTTTTGTCTAAAGCATTATATTGTGTTTAACATAAATTCACCAATTTTGCAGCCAAATCAAACTGGCAGGGGATATGTATTAGAATACTAGTGTAGTATCTAGTGTCCTAATGATTTCACAGTCCCAAAAAGAACTGCCAAAGTACCTCGCATTTTCTGCGCTGATAGTGAACACTGTAGCCCAATGCTTTTAAACATTGTTTCCACGAAGCGCTTATTGGGGTTCTGTGAAATTTGGGAGCTCGGCGACAGATTCTCTTTCAGTGGACTGTGTCAATTCCCTATACCTATATGTGTGAAGCAGTAATTTCTGCTCTAATAACTATTATGAATTAAAATATGAGTCGCTTGAATAGTGTGGATATGTGCATAAGGATTGCATTGAGCGACATTGAGCCACGATTTAGCTGTTAGTGTGAAAAATGCATTTTATCTTATGATGTAACATTACATTGTTATTGGACTAAGTAAAAATTTCACTGAGCAACATGAAGCCACGATTTCAATGAAACACAGAAATATTCGACTTTCATAAATTTATAAGTGTTTTTGAACAATCCTTGATGAGACCAATATCATAATTACAGTAGGGCACAGTTTCCTGATTCAAAAATGTCCCCACATTTGGTGCAATAAAACAAACACTTTATTTGTCTCGGAAACGAAGGTATCTGGACCAAAATAGCATTTTTTTTTCAAAACTCTCCAAGCTACAGTGCTGTTATCGAAGCCAAAAGTAGGGGTTTGCATTCACTGTTATAATTGATGTCTTTCAATGTGGGGTCTTCCAATTCTCGTAATCAAAGAACTGTGCCATACTGTATTAGATAAATATAAATCAAGTGCCACATGTTTTTTGGGGCAAAAATAATGCACTTAATGCAGAAGTTCTACTAGACTATAAATCTAGAATCCAAGTTTAAGGGTAAATCGAAATTTTCAGATTACATAAGGACAACCAACAGCATAGACTCTTAGAGTAAGCAATTGAAAGTGATATCTTGAAAACTAGACAATATCATTTGAGATTATGCCGGTACAGATATAGATAGATAAGATAAGTTTATTTCGACTCCATAATCAGCAAAAAGGCGATAATACGGTTGATAAAAACAAATAAATAAAAACTAATTATGAAATCAGGAGAGTAAACAAAACCTTGGATAAGGTTTAAAACGTACAGAATATAAGATGGAAGGTACGGGTATTGCCAAAAAGAAGTGGTACGTGTTCACTCACCTAAAACTATTGAATCAAACCATTCACACTCACACACATGTAGTCTAAGTAGTATTAGAATATAAATCAAAATGAGAATTTGCAAAGTCATTTTTCAAATGATTGAGCAACTCACCTGGCTGCCGTAATTCCCTTCATCCATTTGTAGCCACAGAATTTCCTTCAATTTAATTTTGCTAGATCCAATATCCTGAATATTAATTATTATGTCAAAAATGAAAAGAACGAACTAAATCTGTAGTCTAAATACAAAAATAACCTCCAGTCTGCCACTAGGATATAATTCATTACATACCAAAAAAATTCAATATGGATATCTACCTGACCTACATAAGTCTGAAGTAGGCTACCGGTACGGTATTATTTTATAGATTACGGTACCACTTTATATAAAAAAAAAATAATGAGAAAAGCGTTTTTTTCACACAAATGCACAACTACACAAAAATGAAACGACCCATAGGGGCCTGTTCGTGTTAATAAAATAAATGAGATCCTCAGTTTTGGTATTACAGAACCTCCAAAATAAGTAAATATGCCAAAATAAACAAAAGTAGATATCATCCTACCCGAAAAGCAACAAAAGTTTGAAGCAGCAGAGCGCAACTTTGACCGACTTGCGCGTGAAAAAAAATACTTCGAGTGCCCACTTGTGGTCAAACTAGAATTTACTCTTATTTTATATCAACTCGAGACAGCCTACCTGCGGAAATCGGTGACCATATTTACAATTTCGGTTTCGAAATTTTCAAGTACCAAGCCAAGGAATTTTTAGAAATTACTTCAATCCTTGAAAGTACGCATATTTATTGCATGTCATATTTATATATATACAAAAGCGTGTCACGACGACTTCCTAATTTCCATATTTATCTCGGGGGAGACAACAATCGAAGAGCCTGGATGAGCATATGGCACACCACGGCCTTGTCTTGTAACTCAAAATTCGAGTTCCAAGTAAAGTAACTGCTATCAAGAATCACAAGTCAAGTCTTATTGCTAATGGCCCGAGTCACAAATTAAAATAAAATTCATGGATAACAGTGCGATAAACAATAGAGCGATGCTAAAATATAAGATCATGAAATAGTACGGGTATGCAATCTTCCCCGCAGCTGAGTAGCGGGAAAGCGGAACCGCCACCAGGAGCGCAATTTTCAATTTCGATGACGTCTTGGCACACGAAAACGAATGTCATAGAGGCCACAGAACTTTTTAAAATAGTTAAAAGTTGTTGCTTTTGTAACACTGTAAACATTGTCCATAACAAATTTTGGGTCCAGATCTAAAAACGGTGCCCCAGCCTAGTTAGGGTTACCATATTTTCGTGACTTCAAAGTGGGACGCCTCTAAAGACAACGACACCTTAGCTGTGATTTTGTAACTTTACATTTTCCGATTTTACTACATAGGCCTACATTTAAAGCTATCCCGGCTGTCTTCATTGACCATATTGTCATCGGAATTCATGCGCATATTCTCTGTCCAAATATGGGGAATTTACGTTAACGATAGCGGTGCAAATATTTCGAATTTAGACTAATTAGTATTGGTTTTACATGCGATACGTTTTCTAACAATGTTAGCGGGAAACAACGAAACAAACGCATTCGCCTTCAGTAAGTGGGCTAGCGCTGCACTACACACAGCGCCGGATTAACCATTAAACGATATAAGCACGTGCTTAGGGCACCGAGCAAAGAGGGGCACCACAGAAATTTTAGAGCAGAATTTTATATAGTTTATCGGTGTTTATTAAAAAAATTACGAGTTCACCAGACGACTCAAACTTCAAAATGTTCGCTTATTTTTCGTCTTCAAGTATCATATCGATCTTATTAAAAATAAACACTGACACTTTTTTTGGACACGAAATGTGCCTATGAGTCGTTTTCTTAAATTGTTGTTGTTTTTTCTTTCAGTATTCTCCTTGTTGCTGCATTTTTGTTTTAAAAAACTTTCTTTTCTCTTCAATAATTGGACCAATAAACTATTTACACTATGTGGCGGTTCCACGATCGCATTTCAACGATCTAGTGGTCAGCGAAGTGGGGAGTTTTTTGATAAGGTAGACCAGGGTGGTCCAAACCCTGTCATGCTGATACATTCCGTGCGGCTCACAGAACAATTTTAACGTATATTTTTATCTAATGGAGGAACGTTTTTGAGTTTTTTTCAGCTATTCCAACTGGGGTTGGGATCCCGAGATTCAAACCCTTTTTCTAACGCTTTGTGCTTTTATTTTAGTGAAAACACTCCTCTGTTTTCAAGCGTCGACCACGTGACAGTATTGACGAAACGCAGAGCCGACTTAACGCCGCACAATCCATTTTTTTTAGCTAGGTCCCGAAATACCAACTTAGACGGACTTGTTTGGTATTTGACGATGGCACTAAGCTTGCTCACGCTGCCAGTTTTTAAATTACCCAACATAACAATTCATTTGATTTCAAGCAATATCTGTCACGAAAGAATATAATTTGAAGCGACATTAAACGCGAGATGCGCAAAATACAACGATAATTCTCGGGAATTAACTTTAAAATAACTAAAGGCTTTATATATCTTTTTTAAAAGAACGCCACCCATGCTGCAACATAATAATAGTCTGATTAGAACGGTAAACTCTCGTTGTTTATTAAATTTAAAGTAAGTAAACTCGCAATATTTCGATCACTTTTGGGTTTTCTCCGACTTGCCGCCCGCGAGACCTCTTCAAAAGTTTTTGCGGTCCTTCAACCTAGCAACCTTGAACCACCCCGAGGAAGACTACTAGATACCGGTAAAATTTCAAGCTACAGTTGTGACTTGTATCCTTTGGTATTCCGATTCACGTTGAGACTGGAGGCATGAATCTTTATTGTCACACTCCCTCAGGATTAGAGCTCAACCGATATATCGGCCCAATATTGCGTGTCTGCCGATATATATATATATATATCGGCTGTATAAAACAGTTGAAAAACCTGAAAATGTTCGTAAAAGTTATTTTATTTACTGCTGGTTGTGATTATTTTTAATGGATAATACACTTATGTGGTTTATCGGTTTTCATAATTAAATTACACATGACAGGGGCACCAAAGTCTTCAGTGCCTAGGGCACCAAATGGGCTTAATCCGCCCCTGACTACACAGAAACAACAGTATTAAGAACATGTTTGTGTATTATGCTGGAGGGCTGAAAGACAAAGCGGGACTTTTGGCTGACTTGTCGGGACGGCGGGACAAGACGCTAAAAAGCGGGACGTCGTATGGTAAGCCTAGTCCATGTCAGATGTTTACCCGTTACTTTTTTCAGGCACACGGACTTGATGGCGGTGTTGAGTAAAAGCAGTGATGGAATTCAAATTTTTCGTCAGCCAGTTCCATCATACAAATGTCATATTTTCAGGCGGTTCTGTTACAAAAAGTCATGTAATGCTAACCGGTTCGCTGATCTCATAAAATTCCGTGAGACGGTTCTATAGAACCGGTGCGAACCGGCTGAATCCCACTACTGGGTAAAAGCCCTTAGACATCGAGTCGCAAGGATAAATGTAGTTCTCAACTCCATGTTGGAAGAAACCGTTACCGACCAGAGTAACGTGAATCACTCTAAGACAGGGGTCCAGCAATGCTCTTGCGCATAAATATCCACCACAGCACTCACATATACGAGCAAAAACTGAGCGCAATTTTGGAAAGCGTAAATTATAAGCGTTTTACGCTCATAATTGAAGAAAGAAAATTTATGTGTGCATTAAAACCAAAAGTCACTACAAATATACAAAGTGTCTCAAAAGTAAGTATACAACTACCTGAAAGGCAGATCAAAATTAAAAGTGCATAGGCCTACTAATTTTGAGACATCATGTATATAACAAAGTTGTTGGTGAATGGCTGGGCTGTAACGAAAATTCTGCCATCAAAGTCAGTCGTAAATATGATCTTTTTAGAAATATAAATCATACGAGACCCATTAAAATTAAAGCAGTCGCAATTGATGATATTTTAATTTAGAAAAACCCTTTCAAACTGATATATCCATAAATAGCGGATATTGAGACTCGAAGAAAATGGTTGCCTTGGAGAAACAAATTGGAATAACTCTAAACTATAATATCTTACCTCAAACTTACACCGGATTCGTATAACAAGAATTCTTACTCTCAGTATACCAATTAACGCGAGATGAAATTTAACGAACATTCCTAGAATTGCAAGCTTTGAGAAACAAGAGAGCTGTGCTCATATATATGGACACGTAACAAGGTGTCGCTATTTTTTATTCTGACACATAAAAACGAATCTCTTGATGTCCACAGAAATTCTTGAAATAAGTAAAAGTAATAGCCTTCTGGCAAAAAAAATCAATCTTTAATCACTGAAAATTTCAAAGCAGTATTCGAAGAGAAGAGCGATTTCATCATGACGAAAGAGAGACTAACAAGAACAACAACATAATATTGAAACGATCGTTATGTGCAATGACGTGTCCAATTATGTTTCTTTTATGCCACCTATCGCGCATTGTACTGCATTGAAAGCTCACTTGTCGAATATGATACGTGTTTTATTTCACATGGCATAAAAGTGAAAGGATATGGAAAAACATGGGATACAAATGCCAAATCGAAGCCGTAGTCTACCATACCTAATACAGTACCCTATCTAGTCTCCTGTATGGTATAGTAAAACAAGAGAGCTATGCTCAAATATATGGACACGTTTGAGCAGTACAGTACGGTTTACCGTACCTTTAGCATCACCGGTAATCTAAAAAAACTTACAATTTTTGAGCAACGATTTTTAGAATCCGCCTTCACGCCGACGTTCGATGGCACGTGATCATGTTTCCGCGGAACGTTCGGTGACGTCAAAGCAAACAAAAACAAATCTCACAGAGCTAACAGAAATATTTGAAATAAATAAAAGTGATAGCCTTCGGGAGAAAAATTTGTAACCACTGAAAACTTCTGAACAATTGGTCCAGTAATCAAAGAGAAAAGCGACTTTTTAAAATTTCCACTAGGTGTCCAAAAAGTGTCAAATAACAACAACAACAACAAAATAATATTGAAACGATCGCTATGTCCACTACGTGTCCAAAAACTTGCCGACGTTTGCGTAGCGCGGGAATAGCATGAGAGAGGTCAAAGAACCACTCAGAATAATTATTCATATTAAAAAAAGTAAAATAACAACAACATAAAAACAAAACGATCCATAGGTCCATTTCGTGTCTAATAAATGATTTTTAAAACAAAATTCGAAGTGTGTCGTATTTCTTTCCCAATTTACTCTGCACTGTACCCCACGTGTCGAAATACTACCCAAAATTGTAAAAAACTAATAAGAATGACTGTGTGAATTGATACAAAATCAAATTAAAATACCAGCCTAGTTTTGAATAGGTGCACATTCACATGCAAGCGACAATTGGTAGCGAATAGGAGTCTATACTTTTGAACGCAAATAATTGAAGCTAATAAAATTACCCCATTCCTTATCATGGGATAAACGTGCATTTTTGTTATACATTTGTGGCTTTTGAACCTTCCTATATGGTTGTTTTAAAATGCATTATTGCACTCGTGAATACAATGACACAAGGAAATGGATAAAGTAAAGTAGTTAGTTATGTGCGTTCGCACTCCGCAATTGGATTTTATATAATGACGTAATGAATAAACTGTGCAGTTTCAAATACCTGATGATTTCAGAATGAAATCGAATATTTTTTTCGAATCGAATTTCAAACACTTGGGAGATTTTTTGGATGCGACTTTTTTATTGATTGCTGAACGTTCACACACAATAAGAAAACACGTTTTATCAATAAATCATTACAGAAAATAGTCATATGTCTGAATTGCGTTGAAAAAATATGACTTCAATAAAAGAAGACTGAAGAATTCACCTCGACCATTGGCGAAAAGAAAAAAAAAACAAGATGGCGGCGATTGAATATTTTGCTCCGAATCGATTCAAATAATTTACTATTCGATTCGATATGCTCACCCCTACGAGAAATGCAGTACTGGAAATATATCAGTCTTAACAAAAATAAGGAGCTCATTGGCCGCTTATACAAATACTTATTGGTAGTGAAAATGCATCCTAAAAATATGCTGTTCATCGTCATTGAATTTTTCAAGTCAAAGCCGATGGTTTCCAACTGCATTACTTTGCAGTTCTCTTTGTATAGGAAACTTAGTTATAGGCAAAAAGCTTGCGACTGTTTTTCAACCTGAACGTTATTTCCCGACACCTTCTCTGGTCGATCGATTGTTGAATTATTAATATACAGGAGTTTCATGCGTAATGTTTTACTTCGTGGATAATTTAAACTGTAAGTTTAACATTTTGATCCAACTGGCAGTTGTATCTTTATATTTAACAAATATTTTGTTCACTCGTGCAGGGTTTCCCAAAGTTTTTGGGCCGCGAACACCTATTTCTAAATCTTAGTTTTGACGCGGACATCTTATACTGCATCAATTTCTGTGACTAAACAACGAGGAAGGATACTGTTTCAATCCCAACACAAATGACATTAATGTGATGAATGAGGTTGCTTTGTGTACTGCACAATTTATCGACCTGTATTTTGCCATCACATTAATTGGTAATTGGTAAGATCTGAGAATGCTGCCTCACACACGTAGGTCGTCGCAAAAGGCAATAAAAGTGTCCCTTTCTAACAGCAATGAATATTCGTCCGCAACGCTCAACCAAAAAGATGCAATGGCTTTTCAAATTGAAACAATCCTAAAAGATCGATCAGACTCTTTTCGTTGCGGACCCCCTGTGCAGTCATCACAGATCCCAAGTTTGGGAAACCCCGCACCAGTGAACACACTTTTGGTCTCTATAGAATAGCAGGGAAGTGGAATAAAACTTATTCTCTTCCATAAGGCGTTTTACATTTCGTGAAAAACGGGCAGTCACATGTAAGCTTCTATATCTGACATGGGCAAACTACGGCCCGCGGGCCGAATTCGGCCCTTTGGGTGAATCAATCTGGCCCGCCTGATGCTGCCACGACCAAATTTTGATGTTTTAGCTAAAGAACAGCGCAAGGAATTTGTTGTTTTGTTATAGTTTTGGCACGAGGCTTATTGCTTTCTACTTTTGCTTTTGTAACAATTCAAATATTGTTCATAAAATGTAACTTTTCACGTCACACCTACATGGCCCGCCAGTCCAGGTGAGCAAAATTTTTGGCCCTTGATCCAAAAACCTTGCCCGCCACTGTTCTATATTATGCAAGGATCGATATCGTTCATTCGCTTGGGTTTGTTAGTGGGCACGCGATTTGAACGCGCAGTTTTTACTCCTCTATGCTAATATAGCTAAACCAAACGAACTATCCACTAGGGCTAGGCCCATCAAGTATATTGTTTGAGTGGCTATTTGAAAGCCACGAGGAAGAGAATATATATATATATTTATATATATAGCAAGCAAGCCATTGGACTGACTAGAAGCTGGACCACGAGTCGTGGTTTGTCATAAAACTAAATCGCTTAGAGCAGGGGTGTCCAACCTTTTTCGCACGCGGGCCAAATATCAATAACCGGGTGAAACCGCGGGCCGCACCTACATTTAACACAGGCTTTTTATTAGTTGCAGGCACAAAATGATGTCTTTTTGTTATTGATCTCATGTCATCATTGGGGGTCCTTGCAGAAATGATGAGTTGAAATGCATAAATTCCTTAAAACTGTAATTCAAATATACTGTCACAGCCAATTTAAACGAATTCAGTGAGAAATTTGCTGCTGGATTCTTTTCCCGACTACTTTTATATCCAAATTTGCTTAAGCGTTTCAGCAGGATTATTGGTGTTTTTAGACGATTTTTCACTGTTTTTAAGCGTTTTAGCAGGGTTATTGGTGGTTATAGACGGGTTTTCACTGTTTTTAAGCGTTTCAGCAGGGTTATTGGTGTTTTTAGACGATTTTTCACTGTTTTTAAGCGTTTTAGCAGGGTTAAATGGAAGTGCTACCATTTCGAAATGACGCCCATTTTAGAAAAAAAATATGTTAGCGAAAAGTGCCATATTTGAAGCCATGACTTTTTTCAAATGTGGAAAGGTATCGTGGTTGAGATGTTTTCAGTAAAATACGCCAAGATTAATTTTAAATAATTTGCTGTCAAATCTTATTCTAGGTTATATTTAGACAAAATCAACCGATAGGCTCTAACCAAAATATATTTATTATTATTTTTTCTATTATTTATTAAACTGCTCTCCAGTTGCCTCCGCGGGCCAAATTTCCCTTGTGGGCCGCATTTGGCCCGCGGGCCGCACTTTGCACACCCCTGGCTTAGAGCAAGCATTGTTTCTCACCAAACATTTTTATGATATCTGAAACTTTATAAAAGTTTTGTGGACCATGGTTTTTATTTTGCATTGCAAACGGGCCACAAATAAGTAAAGACTGACGAATCATACCTCTGTAAGTGAATCGAAAGTTTTCAGCGTTTCCGGATGCTTCGTGCATTCATTTTCTCTCACTAATTCGCTTCTTGTTGTCTGCAAACCATACATGGGCGACGAGCAAGCAAATTTGTTCTCTGTATTTGGGATAGGTTATATTATTTCCAGGCTTATCCATGGGAATGGGATTTATTTCTCTGATTATTTCTTTCTCCGAAGCAAACGACCCTCTTTAATCGATCTATGTTTAATAATTCAAGGCGATGCGCTAAGAGTATTTCTCATGAATATTTAACTTCTGATTAGATATTCCTATGTCGTCAAAGTGGGTGGATGATGACTCATGCTGTTATCTCTGGGCATTATTGTTATCCGTGAATATTATTTGAATGAATTTAGTATAATGCGCAGAAGAGCGAATTTTTTATTTTTGGTGAAGATAACATCGACTGCACAAGGTTTCACCAGTTCTTCACGCCTTTCTTTTCGCATAGTACACCCCCTGTCCATCGGTTTAGTCCCTTTACACAACTTGATGTAAAATAGGCGAACAAAATTAGGTACCGGTACCTCCATATTGGTAGACAAACTTCTGGAGCGCCTAAAGTTGCTATGTCCAGTACTAATCAATTCATTAATTTATATTCTCACCTAGCGAGAGCAATTTTATTTATTGGCCACGCTTGAAACTGAGATGTAGGCTATTTATTGAATTCGTTTTTATTGAAAAAACACTATTTCACGAAATCCTGACGAATTGAATAATATGTCATACTGATAGGAATTCTTTGAGGCAAATGACAAGGGCAGTCAAGAATATTGAATGAATAAATAATAGAATTGACAAAAAAAATTGCTAAATGTGTTTCTGAAAATTATTATGATACCTTGTTAAGTTTTACCCCATCCGACCGTTTCCTGAAAGTGTTGAAATGACTTGTTTCCAGTATCGTGTGAAAAGTTGTGACATCTCCCCATTTTGCGGCGCCCTCTAAATCAGTGTTCTTAACCTAATTGATGGGGAAATAAATGTTATTTGAAATTGATTGTTTTATAATCCTTCGGTTGCGAGATTTTACACAATGTAATTATTTTATATATATGTGGGTCGCTTGAAGTTGAAAATGGGGTTGTAGCAAAATTCTAACGTAGTGAGATGCCTTTACTAGCGTAAGTAACACGGTGGGTGATTTATTTGCCATGTGTATTGAAGTTATGGTCCCTATCTTGCTGGTAGAAATTTTGAATGACGTAAGTTTCTCTGTGTGTGTATTGCTTTTTTTCTTTGAATTTCAAATTTTGACTCATTTAAAAAAAATAGGGTTGCAGACTTCTTGTCAATTGCAATGAAATCCGTTACTGTAATGCATTTCTGTTTTGAATTTGTGTTGTGATTTCTTGCAGGACGAAATAAATTGTCAAACAGGCCGAACAATAGATTTTTTGCGCAAATCATCATTTTCAAATGCACTTTTTCTTCCACGTAATTTGTTGTCTGGTTCGGGTTTAATAATCCCTCTCAATTTTCATTCTTGAAGTGGGAGGGGGGAGTAAATAGTTTTTTTGTAAATCGTGATAACAATCCAAATACATTTACACCGCCGGTGGAGAGTTTTGACGAATTTTGCGTATCTCGTCAACAGCGATGAGCACGTGCTGTGCCGCGCGTTGTAATCATGTCTGGCGCGTGACCTACGTCATACTCTTATCAATTTGCATGGGATATTGCTTACTTCAATCATTCTCTGTCTGGAAGTCTCCCGTAGGTTAATACCCAAATTGAATCAAAATTGAACGTTCAATATCGAAAGGGGTCTTGTATCCGAGAGATTAAATGACGGGGTTAATAATTAATTGATCACAAGTTTCACATGTGATAACAATCACAAGCATACTGCTAAAAATATTCAAACTTTCAATATTTTTAGGAGTAAATGGGAATATTGGAATGGTATTTGAATCATTAAGAATAAAGATATGGTTACGACAAATATCGTTTTCGAATATGATATATTTAGAAATCTACTTAAGTTTCGATATTACTACATTGAATAACTACGGAATGCTTGTAATATTGACTCGTTTTTTTTATTAGTTCTTGCCATGGGCTCATTGTTCTTTGATCTCCCACGGGCATAGAATGAAATTCATAAAGAATTGTTTCATGGACGGGCAGACAGCTGCGACGTGATGTCTGGATCAATATCGCATTAATTTAGGAGGGAGTGAAAGGAGATTTAAAGTTTTTACGATGCCAGAAATCTATTGTTAGTTTTAAAATTTGCGTGAATGAGCACAAGTGCGACAGAAGTTCAGTGGCGTGGTGTTATCTGTACCAGATGTCCGTATTCTTAGATAACTAATCAAGATATACAGACGTGTATTAATGTCGCGCTCTCTGTATTCGCTACCGTTCTTGCTACAAACAAGGGTTCTTTTGTATTAAAACCCCGCCAACGCGTAAAATAAGAAAATTTGAATATTTAGTTGGGTTAGGAATGCAGATTGCGCTGGAAATTAAAATTTTTAAATTAATCCTAACTGGATAATTGCTAATTTTATATTCAAAAACGTGGCGCGGTTATTTTTCTCAAATCTTACATTTTTGCATTAATGGCGGGGGGCTTTGTATGAAAGATCCCAAACAAGAATGTGGGAAAACAGTCACCTCGTTTTACACATTTATATATTAACTGTTTATTTAAATTATTATACCACGATTTCATGTATGCTAATCAGTGGCGTATCTGTGTAAAATGGCACAATGGAAAAGTTTGAAAATGCGCCCCTCGATCGTTGACGGACAATTTTTTAACGACCGTTTTGGAATTAAGAATAAATATATACTTCCACTTTATTATTTGAGTAAAATACGAGTGTTGATTATTTCCAATTTGAAATTGTTTTCTTCGAACATTTTACGATTAAATTTTTTTACCTATTTTTGCCTCAATTCAAAGGGCGTCCACGAGCCATGGCTGCCATACTCTAACTAAATCCCAACCATTCCAACTCCTTATTTTTGTTACTGGATAAAAGCCCTGATAAAAGTCACCAAGCTCCAGCTTTGAGAATAGATTAAACACGAGTCGTTGCATATGTAATTGGTGTCATCTATTAATTAAATGAATAGTTTAACAATCACTAGCAAAATTTACTTTAAAATGAAAATGAACTTTCCAAAAAGTCGCTGAATGCGTAATTAATATGGCGCATCGACGCATTTGATTATTGGCCGTCCTTAGAGTTGAAATCGCAGAGAATTAGGCCCTTCGCGTTCAGTTTTTAGGCCATCGCTCCATATTCCTTCAAGGTCACATCTCGAAGGTCACTCTCGGTGGTTCAGGTAAATAAATATGTTTATTAAACAAAATGTCTTATTGGAATGTGTATACATCTCCGCAATCTGATTTGTAAAAGGAAATATGTTTTACTTTGATTTTATTTTGCGCGTAAGTAAGCGTGATTTTGTGGTTGTTCGCCCGGTGGTTGTCTGCATGCTCAGACGATTAAAAAGCCCATTCTCTAACTTAGGGATGTAATAGGGTGTTTACGTGAAGGACCCCAGTTTTCTGCACCGAACAGAAGCGTATATGAATTCCTGCTTTTTCAAAGAGTAGTCCGGAGCAAAGTTGCAAATCCCCCCGCAAAATGCTTATGTAAAAACCAAAATGAGCTATAAAATTTTTATTTTTTTGATAAATATCAGAATGAGATAATTGGATCAAAACTCGACTTTGGAATTCACTAAGTATTTACGTTGATAATAAATACAAGAACGAGCGACATGCTGGCATCGGAAATAAAATGGGGTTAGGAATCCTAATTAACTAAATCGCTAACTAAAATTGAAATAATAGATGTGGTTCGCGGGCTCACGGGATTTGAAATCTCGAGAGTCTGTTTCGAGAACGATGTTCCCTAGCAACAAAAATTCCGAGTCTAATTGCCTGGAAAAGTTGATTAGTATTGATTGGCGGAGAAGTGCGCGGGATTACGTATGAAAAAACATTGCCTATATAGAACTCGCGTGTCAGGGATTTTATTTTTGGCGGGAATATTGATGGAAATGTTAATACTGTCGTATTTTGATGACTGCTTTCCTGTGTCTATTTCTATTTATTTATGTTTTTGATATATATGCACCTTAGGCCTGTGGGAAAATGAACGAATTAAATTGAAAGATGATATTTTGTTATTAGTGTTAAGACTATTGGTAACTTATACAAACGTATTATGTAGTTGACTGGTCATCTGCGCCGGCAAACTGAATTCTGTCCATAGGTTGCTAGTTTCTTGACAAAGTTTTTATGAACAGCACATTTGCTAATCTTGAAATATTTTATTCCCCGATTTCGCAGAAGAATAAAATAGGTGGTAGATTTGGTATTAGTTCGCGTATCTTTATGCCGAAAATAAAACGAATCTCGTTGATTTGTTTTTGAGACTTTTTGGCATCTGTGTTGTAATTCACCATAATTAACATATTAATGTTTGAAAAGAAATTGAACACTCTCATCTTTTTGCACAGCAGTGATGCTTGTAGAATGCGTGTTTTAGAGAAGTTTACACGAAAAACATCAACAAGTTATTTCGTAACTTATAATCGAAGACAAGCTTGTGGGCGGAGTTTGTTAGTGGAATTCAAACAAACGACGAAAAGACATTGTTTTATAGAGCTTGTAACCCCAGATAAAATAACTTTAAATCATTAATCGCCGAGTAATGAAAGCGTTGGGGCGGAGTGATGGTAACTTGAAGGTTTCGTATAATGTTATCTTAACTGGTGAGATAAGTAGTGTTCAGATTATAACAAAAAGCAGAGAATGTTCGGAACCGCCTTTAATTTTATTCATTAGCTGAGTTGAATGAGGTAAAGCGTCACTTTTCTGGACAGAGAAAATGAGAATCGCGTCCCACGGCACCAAAAAGGTATGAAGAAGTTTGTTGTTCGGCCATTCCGTCGACGCTTGGCTAATTTTCGTCTTCTTCGTACGCTCTCATTAAATATGGGTTGGCTTGAAGCAGACATTTTTTTCAAGTTTTCAATATTTCAGTGGAACCTAGAAATTTTTTACAAAAAAATTGCCGCAGCAAGTTTGTTTTTCAATTTCGAGGACAATTCATGCAACGCCAAACTACAGCGAACGCGCATTCATGGGAATCTGAACGATGACGCAATTAGGTTAGTCAGAGCTTGAATTATTCATGTGATACCGGCATGGGAGTTTTTTCTAGAATGCTCATCTCGCTCTACATAACATTTCCGTCTTACAATTGCCTTTTCGCTTTCAGACTTGAATTATTAATTAGGGCAGCTCGATTTTATCGAAAACCAATTTCCATCAGCTCGTACACTTATACGAGACTAGTGCGCAGATGTCTTTTGTTCTCGTCGACGATAAGAACACACCTCGAGCTTGTTAGCCGCGCAGTCTATACTTACCAACTGCACGGCGCTTGGTGTGTGTGCGATTCACGAGAATTTCTTGATTTTTTGTATTTCCAGGCGCAAACTTCCCTCAGCGCGCCTGGTTTAGACAGTGCCTGTATACCTTACGTTTGTATTCCTTTCTGTTACGAACAATATCGCAGAGCCTCGTGATAAATTTGAAGTACTTCCCCGCGCATGTTTCGCGTTCAATCTGCTCTTGGTTTGAATAGCGAAATCGTTTATCTGAAGTTGTGGGAAGTAGTTTGAGTGGTTTTTGTCAGGATGAATTTCTTAAGTGAACCATTCTTTTAGTTATAGTTATAATTTTAGTCAGGCGCAGCGAAATATCAGAATTTTGAGTTTAACGATATTCAGCTCGAGTAGCTCACTTTAAGTTTTTATTTTTACCCTTTTGCCTATATTTGTGAGGTAATAATAGATAAACAAATCATTGTTACATGTTTGCAATTTATTTCAAATAAACCAATCAAAATAGGTTGATTGTCTATTTCGACCAATCGGAATCCATTATTTGTTTCCCTTGGAATTCTAGAATTTTCTTCAGAACATATTTTTGTTTTCACAGACTTAGGACGCGTTTCCTTTTTAGTCTCGAGTTTTGTCGCCTTCGGTGTGATTTTTCTGTTGCTTTTTCGTATTAAAATATAATATAATCATGCGCGAAATCGTTCACTTGCAAGCCGGACAATGCGGAAACCAGATTGGTGCCAAGGTAAGTTCAAGTTTATTGATTTTCTCTGTGAAGAGACGGCTGACGCCATATTTGAATTGTGCGGGTCTTTGGTTCTCGCGTGCAGTCAGCGCCTGAATAAATTTCTGCTTTCAGAGTTCAAATTTGGAACAGAGGAGTGAACAAGTTCGATAATTTGTAACGTTAGGCCGATTTTTTTAATATTATTTGGGATCTTTACTGTCGCTACGCAGGACTACAAAATAAAAGAAATTTTTTAAAGATAATTTCTGCTATGATAGGCTTATACTGTGACTGTGGGACACGTTTGTGTTTTGTTTGATGAGATTGATCCTACAATGCAATGCTTGGGTGCTAATTTTTGTATTGTCAACATTAAATCCCGAATTACCGGCAAAATTTTTTTTGTTTTTGTTTTTCCAGTCTTGATTTGGATGTAATGTAGAAATTAGGGAGAAATTTTCTGGTAATTTTGATCTAACTTAGTGCTATGACAGTATGGCTTGTAATACTATTTTTATAGCATAGTTTTTCTGTAGAAGGCTATGATTAATTTGAAAATTCACAAAACTTAAAATAGCACTTGATGTTAATGATATCGGACTGCCATAATAATTCCTACTATTGGTTGGGGTTGCGATACAGCGTTTTTTTTTCTGAAATTGGAAGTAATATTGACTAGTCGTGCTTAAATTGCTTGATTTTAATGATATTCGTGGACGTTATGCATAATAATTTCTACTAGTGGTCAAGAATCTCGATTTGGCACTTTTTTAAAAATTGGCCCTTTTTTTAAATATGAGTTATTCTGACTAGTTTAGTAGTTGCTTAAAATGCGTGATATTTTAAAGTAACAACAACAAAACTATTTCAGTTCTGGGAAGTCATCAGTGACGAACACGGAATTGACCCAACTGGAACCTACCATGGTGACAGCGATCTTCAACTAGAGAGGATCAACGTCTATTATAATGAAGCAACCGGTGGAAAATATGTCCCAAGGGCAATCCTTGTCGATTTAGAACCGGGCACAATGGACTCTGTGAGATCTGGCCCGTTCGGACAAATTTTCAGACCAGATAACTTCGTTTTCGGTAATTTGAATTGCTATCATCAGTAGCATTATTGGGTACAACTTTGGATACTGGTTTATTTTATTTCTTCAATACCTATTGGACTTTAAATTGCGGCTTTTTCAAGTTTGTGCGTAGAATGTGGATTTTGTATGCCAACCACTGGGAAATCTAAGTTCCTTCCCAATGGAAAAAATGCAGTTTTATTGAACCAACTGAATACTTGTAACATATATTTGACCATCGATGAAAATATGGAATTGTGCTTTTTTCCCGTGGCATAGTAATCGATCATAGAGTTCAAAAAGTGTGTAATTATAAATTATTTTTCAGGGCAAAGTGGTGCCGGTAACAATTGGGCCAAAGGCCACTACACCGAAGGTGCAGAACTCGTAGATTCAGTTTTAAGATGTTGTTCGTAAAGAAGCAGAAAGCTGCGATTGTCTTCAAGGTTTCCAACTTACACATTCTCTTGGCGGAGGAACTGGGTCTGGAATGGGAACTTTACTTATTAGCAAAATTAGAGAAGAGTATCCAGATCGGTAAATGTCTTTTTCAGTGTTATTTTTTTTTCAATTTATACGAGTAAAAGCATTTTTTAAATATCTTTTTTTCTTTTAGAATCATGAACACATTTAGCGTAGTCCCTTCACCAAAAGTATCAGACACTGTGGTCGAACCATACAATGCAACTCTTTCAGTGCATCAGTTGGTTGAAAATACCGATGAAACTTATTGTATTGATAACGAGGCTTTGTACGACATTTGCTTCCGAACATTGAAACTCACCACACCAACATATGGAGATTTGAACCATCTTGTCTCTGCCACAATGAGCGGTGTCACAACATGTCTCCGATTCCCAGGTATTAAGTGATTAAATTATCAACTAATATTTTGTTTCACAAGTGTTGCAATTCTGACAAACTATTATTTCTTGTAGGTCAACTCAACGCTGATCTTCGTAAATTGGCTGTCAACATGGTTCCATTCCCTCGTCTCCATTTCTTCATGCCTGGATTTGCTCCTTTGACCAGCAGAGGTAGCCAGCAATATCGCGCTCTGACCGTTCCTGAGCTCACACAGCAAATGTTCGATGCCAAGAACATGATGGCTGCATGTGATCCAAGACATGGACGCTACCTGACCGTTGCCACCATGTTCCGTGGACGCATGTCCATGAAGGAAGTCGACGAGCAGATGCTCAACGTACAAAACAAGAACAGCTCGTACTTCGTTGAATGGATTCCCAACAACGTCAAGACTGCTGTTTGCGACATTCCACCCCGTGGTCTAAAGATGGCTGCCACTTTTGTTGGAAACAGCACTGCCATTCAGGTAAATTATGTTCCAACTTAATTATTTTTAGCGGTACTCCCGTAGTATGTGTACCAGCTTAGGGTTAAATCATAATTTCAGGTACAAATACTACGGGAGTCACTTGGTGGCAAGTCTATGGTGGCCCATCGTTGTCACGCGTAAAATTGAAAATAAAAATTAAAAATAAAATAAAAAACCGAAAATAAAAAATTTGTTGTAAAAAAACAGAAAAATAATTAAAAAAAAATGAAAAAAAAAATTAAAATTAAAAAAAAATAAATAAATAAAAACGAAAAAACAAAACAAAAAAAAAAATTGAATAAAAAGAAAATAAAAAGGTTGACAACGATGGTCCGCCTCGTGGCCCATCGTTGTCACGCTTTTTTATTTTTAGAAAATTTGCTTCTGCTTGGGACCAACGTTGTCAGGCATAATCCTACGCGCACAAATGTGTTCCCTGGGTTTCAAACTCACTACTGATTTTCTTGAGCAATATTCAATATGAAAATGTTCTATAAATTCTCCATGCTACAAGTTCAACAAGAAGTAATATATTTATAATAATGATAAAAGCATATAGAATTAAATACGAAAATTCGGAAAATTTGTTTTTACGTGTATAAGGTAATTTAATTGGAGAATGCTGCTTAACTCCTCAGTTGTCTGGACACTCGCGATGCCGGTACCGTCTTACCAAATACCGGTAGTCGGTTATAGTCGCTTTGCGTCTGACCGTACAAGTAGCCATACAATCACTCATGAAAGAATGGGAGATACGGATAGTCTCGTAGAATATAGATCCTAATAGAATATAGTGAGTCGAGGTATGGATTGAAATAAATGGTTGAGCACGGGCGATTTATCATTTGTCTGGATCGGTACGTTACGGCTGTACGGTATGGGGCAGGCGCAGAGAGTGTTTCAGTAGACTATATTCTACGAGACTATCCGTATCTCCCATTCTTTCACGAGTGATTGCATGGGTACCGGTACGGTCAGACGGTACCGTACCGGCATCGCACGAGTGTCTGAGCAGTTAAGCAGCTTTTTCCAATTAAATTATCTTCTACACGTAAAAACAAATTTTCGTATCCAATTCTATATTCTCTTATTATAAATATATTGCTTGTGGTTGAACTTGTAGCATGGAGAATTTATAGAACATTTTCATGTTGAATTTATTGGATATTGCTCATGAAAATCAGTAGTGAGTTAGAAACACATTTGTGCGTGTAGGATTAAGCCTGACAACGTTGGTCCCAAGCAGCATCAAATTTTCCAAAAATAAAAACGCGTGACAACGATGGGCCACGAGGCGGACCATCGTTGTCAACCTTTTTATTTTCTTTTATCCAATTTTTTTTTTTTTTTTTTTTTAATTTTTTGTTTTATTTTTCAATTTTTTTTTTTAATTTCAATTTTATTTTTATTTTTTCAATTATTTTTATGTTTTTTCACAACTATTTTTTTATTTCATTTTTTTTTTTAATTTTACACGTGACAACGATGGGCCACCATACAAGTCCCCAAACTTGTTAATTTTATCAAACGTTTAACTGGTGCTTTCATCTTTAGGAACTCTTCAAGCGTATCTCTGAACAATTCACTGCCATGTTCAGAAGAAAGGCTTTCTTGCATTGGTACACTGGAGAAGGTATGGACGAGATGGAATTCACTGAAGCCGAAAGCAACATGAACGACTTGGTGAGTGAATATCAACAATACCAGGATGCAACTGCAGAGGAAGAAGGTGAATTTGATGAAGAGGAGGAAGATGAAGATGTTGCGTAAATGACCGACCATCCAATCAATGTTTCTGTTTGAAGAAAAAAAAAACTTTGTAAAAAAAAATAAATACACTATTTTTGCTTGGTGACTGGGACATAAATATATTTGGGTGAACACAGCTTTCAAATAAATTTCACTGGATAGCTTTTGTTTGTTGTATTTAATTCGGAATATGGTACGACAGATTTGTGACATTTTTTTGTTGGTGGGCCATTTAACCATCTTCAGGCATCTATCTGGGCCGCACACAAAAATAATAGTGATGAATGGGTTTGGGAAAAGATTCAACACAGCGATGGGAGCAAAAAACATGTATTTTTTATCCATGTGACGCCTTTTTAAACCTAAACTGTCTGATTATGCTTTTGCTTGATTAGAAAAATCACAGCTGGCGGGTTGTGGCCTGCCTGCTGCACACCCGTGGCAAAAAAGGACTTGAAAGACATATTAGCTTGATTGAGTTGCTCGGGCCAGAGGTCAATAGTGACATCAGTGATGACCTTATCCGCCAAAGAGAGATGGGGCAGTTAAATGTTTATCAAGCATTTATTACCTGGTCCTCTGTGAAAATAGTAGGTGCTGAATGGTCATCTTAATGTCCAGTGTTGGACAAACTGTGGACCTTTTCCACTTTATTTGCTGGGTGGATGAAAGCTTTAGGATTGGGGGGCTCCATTCGGCAATATATTTGTCTTTCTTGACCTTTTTTATCAAACATGGATTCAATTCAAAACTGGTCAGAAATTGAATATTGGAATCCAGGCATCTATTAATTAGCTATCATGAGATGGGTAGATGACCCCAACTGTCCAATATGGAATTTTGCACAAGTGGCTCAAAGAGGTATTCCTGTAGTATATGTACTAGGTTAGGCCATAACTTTATTCTGAATCTCCTTGTTTTAGTTCTAGTGCAATTTCGGGACTGTCTGTGTTAGCCAAGTAAATATACTCCCCGCCAATAGGTTTCAGTCCCTTTACACAAGTTGATGCAAGCAAACAAAATTAGTTACCTCCATATTGGTACACATACTTTTGAAAAGCCAATCTTTACAGGTGTCTTCGTTCATGACCGATCCAACTGTTTTACTACCTGTATTCTTTTTACTTTTAGTTCAGGATTTGAGGTCTGGTGCTTAGCAAACGTGCAAATAAATTAGCTAGAGACAAATAGCACAGCACCAAAATATCAAATCTTGAAATTATCAAAATTTTCGAGCACCCCTTGAAGCATGCCCTGTCATATACTAAAAGGCAGTTCATCCTACGCTCATCGACAATTATAAGGATCCTATGCCAGCATTTCTATCTACAATCAATTATCAATGCAAAAGCAGACATTAGGCCAATTCATCATTTTTATTCCATCCCAGTCAAGTCAACACCACATTTACACCCCTACAAAGTCTATTCCAATAAATCATCCAGCTAAATAAACTTGCAATAAATGTTTGAAAGTTCCTGAATACTGGTTAAATTGCATGCCAGTCAATTTATGAAAATAACTATCAGCATACTTTAATGCTTTTCTTGACGATACACAATATCCAAAGGAAAAACTAAAATTACTAACAACGTTATTTAGTCGGTAACACATTGAGATATGCTGGAATCAAAAAAACCACATCCAAATTTGAGATAAATTGTAAACCATTTCACTACCAAGCTTAGTGATTTAACAACAATATTTTGGCAATTGTGTAACTTGAATAATTTGAAAAAGGTGACATTTAGAGCCACAAATATCAAGCTTATCTAGATTAAAAAGCATGATTAAATTGGCAAAATTAATTGGCAAATTTTGTTATTTATAATCCAACCCAATATTTCCATGATCTTAAATTTTCCTAGAATAAAATTTCATTATACTATCTAACAATTGCCCTAACTATAACTAGAGTTCATCAGATGGTCGTGGTACTGGTTTGACATCTTCCACAAAATCTTCAGAAATGTTGGCAGGAGAATAGAAATCTACAAGGAATTGGAACACCTTTGTTTCATCAAATTCCTGCAAAAACAAAAATTATCTATGACCAAATATGGTGATTTATTCGCTTGTCTAGTTTTGTACATTCGAGAGACCCAGTTTAATGAAAAGGTATCTGAAGATGGCCTTTTACAATGGTTCACAGCGTTTTAGGACTTACAGAGGCTTTTAGCACTCATAACCCCCTGTTTATCATTCCAGTGGTATTTATAGTCTTGTTTTGATTGGTGTATTCTAAATTAAGGTTCAAACGATCCATGCTCAACAAAGTGGAAACACCCTGCGAAATAAACTTATCGAGCAATGAAACTAGGAAAAAGGAGAAGTTTCCATGAAGAGTGAGAAGTAAATTCAGTTTTTTGTCAACATTGTGGCCCCCCTATCATCTCTGTGGCCCCATAGGCGGCCATAGGCCCCCGCTTGAAAACTGCCAGTTTAGTATTTAAAGTTTGGACTGTTTTGGCATCACAGGTAAATAATCCTGGGTTTAGATATCATCACTTACACCACTCAAAAAGTTGGGCAGGCCCGACCCGGTAGGATTTGGGTGTACAAAATATATGAAAACAGGTGGTTTAGCAGTTGAGGTAAAAGTAAACTTGCTCTGACCAGAACTGCGGAGCCACCGACTCAAGTTCAACTTCCCGGGGTCAACAGAAAGTCAATAAGTTTACTCAGCGTTCATAAAAGTCAATTAAGAAAAGCTTTCATGTGGCAAAGTTTTTGAGTATCAAAATTTGATATTTGAGAGCATTGGTTCTCAAAACATTTCAAGCCGCACCCCCTTTTTAGAATTCGCCAAGTTTTGTGCCCCACCTCAAAAATAATTAGCTAACAATATGCTATAAATAACAGATAGCAAGGCAAAAGTATGTTTTATTCAAAAACACGTTGAAAATGCGTGGATGGAACGTAAATAGTTTTGAAATGTAAATATCCAAAATAAAGCGGGCAAGATCAAATCTAACAATTTTTTTTATTTTTAATCAGCTTCACGCATCCTCAAAAAACTGTTATTGTGGGGCGCGTCATTTGAGAACCACTGTTTTAGAATTCAAGTCAAAATATTTAACAACTCCAAACAGCAGTTGGAGTCTATTGTAAAGTTCCCCTACTTCATAGCCCTAGCTCTTGCTACAGTTACACTAAGAGTGAAAATAGAAATAAGGATGAGATAATGAACCACAACTGCAACGTTTGATCCAATTGCCTCATTATTATTGTTAATTAAGAAAAATTTCTCACCAAATGTTCATTCCAACATTCAGGACAAATTTCTCTTGTCGGCCATTGTACTTTAGGAAACTCAGGATCATCATTCTTTCCACCAGACAAACGCAGATTCACTTTATTATGTTTGGACCAGAGATACATGATAGAATCCTCACTTCCATCAATCTAAACATTTGCAAAAAAAAATTCTCTGAATAAAGGTTTGATCAAACTACAAGGTGGTCGCTGGAAAAGCAAAAAAAACATTGTAGGTCAGATGAGATCACGAATAAAATGTGAATAGTATGAATTGGAACGATATCCCACATGTCAACCTCCAATACGCTACACAAGCTTCTAGGTTAGGACACTGCTCTGAAGTGGACAGACGGCATTTTGAGCATCTATGATCGTAACATAACATATGCCTTTGAAAAACTTTGTTAAAGTTATTCTCCGTAACAAATAAATAGCTGTTTGACAAATTTTCTGTATTTCTAGATCAACACTAAAACAAGAATATAGGTCAGAGGCCGAACACTTATCGATTGAAAGTTAAAGGATCCCCCAAAACAGCGCTCTTACTCCATAGTGACACCTTGTGTCGCATCACTAATTAATTGATAACTCGCTAATTATACAACAGAATTGGCCCAAAATCAATAGGCTTCTGGTCCGAGATATGATGAATGCACATGCAAAATCTGGAGCAGATTCAATCTCGCTTTCGTGAGATATCGCGTGCATCAAACAGACAGACAGACAAATACCTATCAACATACTTACCGATTAAAATCGATAAGTAACAACCCCGAGGCATGTTTAGAAATCAAGGATGCAGCGGTGAGATTCAAGCCAGAAACTTAAAAGTATAGGGAGGGTATAACTCATTTAACCCTCTTTTTCCGCTGGTTACAATCGACTTTTTGTACCATTTTATAATATGTAATGACTAGTTAACCAAACGTGCCAGGAACACCCCCAATATCTCTTTGAAAAGCCTATTTTCGCGTCTTCCTACTAAAACGCGCCCAGATGACGTATCCGCAAACTGTTCGACCTTACCCGGTAAGAAGAGAGAAATTTCAAAAAATTTTGAGAGAACGTTTCACACTCTCATCGCTCCGATGAACACGAGTAACAAAGAAACAAGATTTAAGCGCTCTGCTCAAAGAGCATTACGTCACCTTTGCAGAAAAACCAGACTCAGCTTCGCAAGCGAAGCGAAACGCGAAATATTCAATGATATGTAAGAGCATGTTCACGATAGTTGTCTGGAATCTTTGTTTGTTTATTATGTGCGCGAAATTGTTTCCCGCTCGATCAAATGACTTATCTTTGAAGTAATGACAAATACTTTCGTGTATCTCTAAGCTTTGAAATACCTACACAAATAAAATTCACCTAGTAGTAGAATAAAAAATTTACAAAAAAAAAATTTTGACGGATCAAGCACGGATCATTGTTGGAAGCCAAAAATGATTTTAGTTAGTGCGGGAATACTTCACAAAACATGAACATAAACGTAAAATAGTCCGAAAATAACTATTATTGTCATATTATGACCAAGGATGGTAGTACGAATATATATATCATTAGGAAAAAGAGAGTTAAATATAATGACTACACCTGATGTTCTCAATCTTTTTTCTTTCGTGATTTTCGTTGCACAATCTCTCAGTGGCCCACCCCCTTTTCAGGCAAACAGAAAACTACAAAGCAACTAGATGAATGAACTGAAGATGAATTACCTACAAAAGTATGCTAAAAGTGATAAACATTCACCTCTTCAATATCATCTGTAGCAATTGCCCAATGTTTTCTGCATTCCATACAAGAAAAATATCGTGCAATGTATTCCTTCATGTTGATCAGCATACCAACACCCCACTCACCCTCTGGAATAAAGGTCAATTTCAAAATGAGAATTGTTGCTCATTAGATAATTAATCTACACTGAATTTACGCCAGGGGTGTGCAACCTTTAATACAGAAGGGCCAGATACAAATGACTGGGTTATAACTGTGGGCCGCACCTTTAGGATTTCTAGGAGTTACAGGCACAAAAATTTTAGTTATCGATCATCTAATGCGCATTTATCGCTTTACATCATCTAGTTGTTAGGACATTGTAGATAATAAATTGGGCTCAGGACGTAAATAGCATCTTATTATTCAAACCATGACACCGAAAAAAATTAAATTACCAGTAAACACAATTTAAAATATTATTGTCTCAGGTATCGGCTTTGGGATTGGAGTTATTCTCACATACCAGATTAAACTAAAATCTTGTTTTGCGGAAGCACACCTTCCAAATTGGCACTTCTCTGCGGTACGCACAATTTTTCTTTGCATTTTCTGAAACATATTACCAGTTAACTAACCGCATATCTGCCAAAGACTGGTAATCGGACGAGGAGGAGTTGTGGCCCGCCATAATATTAAGGCAACTCAATATCAAGCTTTGCTCTCCCCGGGATAAATTTAAAAAATCATATCTTTCTTTCCCTGAACATTGTTTAAAGAAAATAACAAGCAAACACAGCAGTTCCAAAAGCGATCAGGAGTTACTTTTTCACCAGTTCAGAGAAAGATCAGGCAGAGATGAGTATGAATGGTTGACATTTTGTTGTTATTTCTTAGGGTTTCTTAGGTTTATGAACTTTAAAAGACATATGATACGGCGACAAGATTGAGTTTTATTTAAAGACAGCAATTTTTTTTCAGAGTAAGTGTGCCATGTGTTTTTTCCATGATAATGAGCTGAGCTAACAGGTAGAAAAGAGAACAGAAATATTCCCAAAAAAATTGAGATTTGCTAAAACAATTAAATTTTTACCAGGTTCAATCTTGTAAGCCTGGTTCACCAGTACATGAAAGAGCTGCCACAAACTGCATGGGAATCCTCGAAGATCTGGTTGACTTCCTGAACATCCATAGTATGTTTCATTCCTCGTTAGGTAGGCTCCTTTAGTCTGTAAATATATATGTTTATTTGCATCATGTAAATCCGGCATGGGGAGCACTATAATCCGGCCCGCAACGCTTCACTAAATTATAGTAACAAAACATCCGTTTTGACGAATATATTCTTTAGACTAAATTATATTATAACCTAACAATTTTATATTTCACAATTACTCGTTTAATGAGCATATAATTCAAGTATAATTAAGCAAATGGCAACGAAACGCAGAAAAGTTGATGCTAAATGCAAAGGGTTCAATGGCGCTGAAAATATTCAAATGAAATTTTATGAGATGCAATGAGGAAATAAATATATATTCTATTCGAGAGATGTATCACTGCTTGATTATTAATATAAAAAGTACCATTCATTCGGTTTTTCAACTTTCTAAAAATATATGCGGCCTGCCAATGATTTGCGACCTTAATTTTGGCCCGCGAGCGACAAAAGGTTGCCGACCCCTGATGTAAATGAACGCATTAGAGCAGAGACGTTTAACAGGTGACCCGCAGGCCACAACCCCCCACCCGTAAAGTGTTTTGTGCAGCCCTTGTCAACACTCTCATCAAGCAAAAGAATTTACCCAAAAAGGTTGGAAACCACTGGCCTATGCAAGCATTCAACCGAATTGCCTAAACTGGGCTACAGATCTTGCTTTGTCATGCGAATGATTCAGGAAGATACCCATGTTATCCTTTATTGATATGAACTCTTCTGTTTATAGATTATCTATCCGTAGGGAAAACTTACAGCTTTGATGGTCTATTGTATATGTATCATAACAAATTCTGATACCTGCATTACCGGAAATTTTCAGATATATAAGTCGAGTTCAAAACTACAAAATAGAAGTTGCTAAACTTAACGGGTCTACTTGTACATGCATAACTTTGAGCAAAGCAATTATTTGCTGTGATAGGTGCGTACGGAGTGTTACAATTTGTATTATGTATGTTTTACTGTAAATTCTTGCAAATAAGCAGAGTTTGAAAATTCACCAATTTAGGGCCGTTTTAGGAGGTCGGCTTATACACAAGGATATATGGTAAATGATATTCATTTTAAAACAATCACCTCATCTGCTTTCTCCAGAATCTCCTGCCATGTTCCCCAGACTAACATATTAGTAACAAGAAGATCTTTTATACTTTTGTTAATTCTTGTTAGAAATTTCATAACTGGTGGACGACCTGGGAAGTACTGAGAAAAAGATTGAATATTAACATGCAGTAATCGATAGAACATGAAGTCAGAGAAACTAAATTCTAATTTTTTTCTATTTGCGAGTCTTTTTGGTCACTTACAGCTACAAGTTTCTCTTCTAAAACATGAAGAGTTTATTAAAAATGGAATAACATAAACAAGACTAATTACACCAGTTCAAACCAATTAGAAATCATAATTTCAATTAGAAATTTTCACTTCAAAAATAGAAGATTTGTTCTGTTAAAATAGGATTAACATATTCATTCTGGGGAGAGGATAGTCGATAAGAGATGGCTTGATCATATGGCGAACCACAGCCTCTTGTCTGGTTACCATTACCATTACAAGTCGGGTATGGGGTCAGTTAGCCAGTTATTTGTTTTAACGTAAATGGACTTGATGGAAGGGAAAGCCGTAACCGTCCAGCGGTTACGTGAACCACCCTATGACGCTAGGAGTCCAGCAATCCTCTCGCACATAACCATCCCCGCATGGGAGTTGAACCTGCGATCCATGCAGGGTAATCAGTGGTATGAAAGCTAGTGTATTCCTGACACTTAGCACGATGCATCACACCGCCAAGCTTTTATAAATCTTTACAAACCTTTATGAGAGCAGCAACAAAGTCTTTCAAAGCTTGTAGATATCTTCCTTGAATATACTCAACACCAGAAACCTCTTTTCTTAATGTATAATGAATCGCAACCTCAAGGTCATGCATGTACACCTTTGACCTGGGAAGAGAAGAGTTCATGAAGAATATAAAAATCTGGTGTCTCATGTAGTTTCGTACCACGTTACCTTGTAGTGGGCATAGTGTAACAATTTTTGGTACTCTGGAAGTATGTAAACCAAGATGATAGACAGGGGAACGTAGTATGTGTACCAGGTTAGGGTTAGACCATAATTTCATTCTAATTTTCCTTATTTTACTTCTATTACGAGTTCAGGGACTAGCCAAGTGACTCCCGTAGTATTTGTACGTTGGATTATGGCCTAACCCTAACCTGGTACACATACTACGATCCAGCCAAGGTTCCCTCTAAGCTGCGCAACTGCGCAGTACCACCATAACATTTGGGCAGTAAAATCTCATTCTCGCGCAGTTGCAACATTTCGTTTTCAAAGCGTGGCTCATAATTCATATGTCAATTTTATTTACGCTCAACTAAAATGCTCCCATGTTTCACGCGTATTTTGGTGACCCCCGGCCATTGTGATGTCTCACTCGTGTCTGTCACACCCAAGCACCTTGTTTTCTGTATGCCAGCGCAGGCCAGTGTCGCATTTTAAAAATTTTCATCACACGCTATGGATTTTGTGTTGTCAACCTGCAAAATCTTGTTATTGTCCGTAGTGAAGTTGAAACAGATGAAGATATGGAAGGTTTAGAATTTTAAATGTTGCAAAGCTGGTGCCCACTGTTTACCACAGTAAATTTGCTTGAATCTCGAATTGGGACAGAAGTAGCCATAAGCTCATACTAAATGATACCGATGTTATATTTGAAGTATGTTTCACCAGAAATTACTACCTAGTTTTTCAAGAGTTTTAACGAAAACCAATGTTCTAGTGTTTTATATCTGAGTAAAATGTCTATCCAAGGAAGCAAGGCTAAAATTAAGAAAATTGATTTTAAAGTGGAATCGCTGAATACAGCAGTGATACCAGTATGAACAAGCTAAAAAAACTGCTAAACTTTGTGAAATTTATTACTATTCCGCGTCAAGGAATGTGATATTCTGCGAAGTTTGTCAGGAAGTGGTGTAGGGACAATCATATCAAAATGATTGAATTCGGTAATTCAGGCAAAACTAGTATTATTAGTTGTAAATCGGGTTCAACTAAGATTCTTTGAATTAGGGAAAAACAAGTTGGTCGAGTATAGACTTGAAAGCACTATCTAATAGGCTATCGGGTAATGTTACTGACATTTTTTCATGTACCTTTGATATTTAGTTGGTAACCAAGTTCTCTGACTGCAAAATAGCCGCGTTCGTTCACAAATATTTCCATCGGTATTGGACAGATGATGCCTTTGAGATATGTTAGAACTCAAAAGCCAAAAAAAGCAGGCAATAGTATATTCAGTATTTATTTATTAATAGATACATGCTATCCAAAATAAATTGTATATTCATTCAAAAAGAACAGTATAATAGCATATCCATAAAATTGATTAGGTCTACTTACATCAATTTGAGACTGAAACTTATTGGGCAGGGGATATATAATTATTTGGCTAACATAAACAGTTAAAGAACTCGTAATAGACCCAAAATAAGAAAAATCGGAATAAAATCATGGCCTGACCCTAACCTGGTACACACACTATGGGAGTTCCCATTAATTTGAATCTAAAAAATGTTGTTGTGGGAATTCCGTACAAAACAAAGTATTTGCAACGGCGTCAAATGTATTCTAAGTCAACATAAAAATGAGATTTTGCCGCAAAAACTATTTTCTATAGTTTTTCTCCAAGGTCCTCTTAAATGCCGTTACTGCAGAAGTATTAAATACAGTGGATCATTAAACAAACAAACTAACACAATGAAGGATCCAGGAATTGGAACGCACAAAAGCTGAAGATAATGTTGGAAGAACGAGTTGATCCCAGGGGAAGGAAAGCCGATAGGGGAGCTTAATCATATGGCAAACCACAGCGTCACGTCCGGTTACTAGTCCATGTCGAGTATGGGATTTGTTAGCCAGTAACCGACCAACGGTTACGCAAACCATCTTCGGCGGCAAGGAGTCCAGCAATCCTCTCGAACAAAACTATCTCCGCATGGGTTTCAACCCACACACGGCAAATCGAGGTGCTATGGCGAGCGTATTCCTAATGCTTAGCACAATGCGCCACACCGCCGAGTTATCCTTTTTTTCAAAATAGTCGTGGTTTCTTGTAAGGATGCAAGCTTTTGTTCTGAAAATCTTCAGTGAATGCACAAACAGAAACAATGTCAACTGTTGTGTGACTCCCTTCAACCCCAGACACAAACTTTGGGATGTCACAGAATTCAGTCCATTCGTTGATATTGTTAAAAGCCCAGACTTTCCCTGTATTCTGAACGATAAATAAATAGCCATTTATATGCAAAGGCCAGCTTTTGTCACCCGGGAGGCTTCTAATATCTCTCCATTCTGACTTTTCCATATCATAACCTTTAACAGTAGAAGAGTTGGAAAAGAAATAAATGCAATCTTCATGAACGATACACGATGTAATAGGTTCTTCTCCGTTTGAATCGGGGTGCCATGAATCTGGGACATGAAGTTCACGTGACCAATCTTTACAATTGACATCAAATGTTTTCATCCTCTGTTCTCCGAACCTATCCCTATAATCCAAAGTGCTCCGAACGACAAAGATTGAACCATCCAAAACCCCCGCCATAAATTTTCTCATTTGTCTACTGTAAAACTGTTCAAATACTGGTAGATTTTCATTCCAGGTATCTTGCAGTGCATCATAGCACGAAGTATTTTTCTTTGAGATGACATATATACTGTCATCTACAGCTACAACTTCCGCCGAACTATCAAGATTTTCGCTCATAGATCTTTTCGGAACCCACCTTTTATTTTTGTCTAAGAAAGACAATTTATTGTCACTGAGAAGACATAATTTACCATTGAAACAGAATATCTTAGTTGACATCGGAATTGTTGTGTTGGGGATGGGAATCGGAACATTAGCAATATTTTCCCAAGTTTTTGTTGCAACATCCATGGTTCGCATTCTTACATCCGTATAGAGAACTGCTATAAAATGGCGTTTATTTCCACTAAACATATGGCTTCTTAGATAAGTGTTAAAAAGAAGATTTTGGCACTCCATAGACTCTACCACTAAACTATCTTCTTGGATCATTGAGATAAACTCTTTTGCTATTTGCTCACCGCGGATATATCTCAGAAGTTGAGGCAAAATAATTTCCCGATCCGTTCCGTATCCTACCCAAGCTTTTATCGCCAACCATTTCCATTTTTCTCCGGTTAAATCATCCATTGCTGAATCCGAGAGTAAGTAAATAAGTTCAGATACAGGAATCGATTTGAAGTCGGGTTTCGCAAGAAGCTCAATAATATTGGTATTCCGAAACTCATTCAAAGCTCTTTTGATCGAATTCGGAATAAATTTTAGATTTTCTGTTATTTTCTTCAGTAAAAAATAGTTGCTGAAAGAAATATTTTGACTGAAAACAAGATCGTCCATAAAAACTCTTTCACATAAAATATTTTTGCATTCTTGAGAATCTCGTAAAATAGGTTCATCCCATAATCGTTGAAGCAGTGAAATTGTAGGAAACCTATCCCAATTTAATATGCTCAAAAGCTCGGAAATGTGCTTTTGTCGATCGTCAACCTCAAATTTTATCCAGTGGATAATGCACTCCCACACAGTGACATTCACGTTAGGGTGCTGCTTCTTAATGTAGTCAGTGAAATGAGATTTCGAGAGTTGAAGCAATTTGGTCAAGTTTTCCACCTTGTAGGTTTTTTCAAAGAATGTTTGGACATATATCATGAGTTTAGTGATGTTAAATTGATCCACGATATTATAAATTTGAATGCAGTTTTGTGAATTCAGATTATTCTTTAGGAAATTACCAATGTGCTCAGTTATTCTATCCAGTAGCATGATTCCAGCTGCTTGGAGTACGTCTCCAATATCTTCAATGTCAACTGAAACCTCATCCACATTTCCAGTGTACATGAACTCGATGCATTCACGCACAACATCTGGGTTTACATCTTTCATATGAACAAATCCTTGTAAATTTTCTTTAGTATCGTAAGCCAGCATTGCTTTGAAATAGTCAGAGTTTGCGACGATTATATCGCGATGAACGTTGAATGATTCGTATTTAACTTTTATAGTAAAATCGGCGGGGGTTCCGGCTTTTCTGTGAGCAAATTTTTTCTCTTTGCAATCTATCTCTATTTGTTTAGAAGTTGACGGTTCACTCATACTGTTACTGCTAATATATTTACTAGTTTTCTGTTAAAAAAGTTCAATACATAAATCCGCCAATATATTTGAGAATACTAGCCGGTCAACGGAAAATATATTTTAACTGTAACCCCTATCTGTCTTACAAATATCTTATTTTTGCATTTCCAATAGATGAAATCTATTTATCACAAACTTCCAACCTCCAGTATGTTTCATCTGACGCAAAGCTTATTGAAAATCAGGTTCGTGGTGTGCAACAGTAACAAACGCTTTTGTTCTGTGATATGAAAAGTATAAAGTAAACACAAAGAACTGTAGCTGTGTCAACAAATGACTAACCACAGCATCTCGTGCAGTTACCAGTCCATGTTGAGTGTGTGATTAGTTAATCAGTTATTTCAGATGCATCGAATTTATGGTGGAGGAAGCCGTAACCTAGGAATGTTACAAAACGCGGAAAAAAAAAAGTCCGACCGGAACTTACACAGTGCAACCACGACGTAAGTCGCAACGCCACTAGGTGTCGCCCCGCTGAAACACGATAAATTGCTCATGGTTAAAAGGGAAACGCCATCGATTAAATCCCAGCCTTTCGCTTACCTTGCACTCGTTCATTAACGGCGCTTCGCTATGTCTTGCACCTCGTGGGTAGCAAAACGCAGTTCATTACATTCCAGCGAATTGCTAACGAAAAGCTGTTAATTATTTTCAACGTTTCCCTCGCTTTGTGTCTCGTGGATAGTGAAACACAGCTTGAATAAATTCCAGTGTTTCCCTCGTGCCCCGCCTTGCTCGTTGGGTGAATTCGTCAAGACTAAAAACAAAATGCACTTCTTGCGAATGGACCTTTTCCCGACCCTAACCCCAGAAAAATTCTAAACTAAAGTGAAGCTCACCGGAAGACATAATGACAATTAAAATAATTGATTTACAACTAATTTTTGGAAACACAACTAAAAACTGACTAATTCAATGCAGGGATGTCCAAATCGAATTTAAATTCAAATATCGCAAACTTCAAATACTGTTTTTTTGGTGTTTATAATAATCCCGAATATGGCGCACATATCCTAGTGTCGTCGTCCATGTGTGGTTCGGCAATATATTACAGCTGACATGAAAGAATTTCGATAAACGCCGACTAGAAGAACTTATAAGACTTCGAGGACGTTTTTGATTGAAAATATTTTCTTGTAGTATATTTTATAACTTAGTCGAGATGGTTTAGGCGTCCTCGGCAAATTGTGTCTTAATTAGTTGTTTTCATCCTTAAATAGTATTTAATATCTATCGCGGATTTCGTCGGCATCTGGCGTTGATGACAACATCGTTCAGTTTAAGCTAGCGGTATTCATTTACAAACAAAAATACATAACAGCCGATATGAAATATTCAAATCAGCGCAGAGTTTAAAAATAAAACACGTTTTATGGTCTTAATATGCACATAGAAAGAAGAAAGGACAGAGAAATAACGACTAAAAACTAAGAACGGTATGAAATGTTTGTGTACTTTTGTTTACCATCGTCATCATAATCAAATTAGTTAAACCCGATTCCCAAGTTTCCGTCCGCCAATAATGGAGAATAAAGATGGAAAAACGTGTTTTACTTTTTGAGTTGGTGTTGATTTAAATTTTTCATGTTATGTGTTATAATTTTTTGATTATAAACCAATACCTCCAACTTAAAATGAACGATATTGTTATCAACGACGTCGGGATAACGATAAAATCTTCGATAGAAACCAAATAATATTTAGAAGCTATTTTATAGATTGCAAGAAATTAAAAAATTTCCCGTTAAGTTCGATAACTATCGAAACTGAGGATGAAAACAATTGATTAGGGCAGGATTTGCTTTTAAGTTTATTGCCGAGGCGCACAACATATCTTGACTAAATTGAAATATACGATAACAAATGTAAAAAATTTTCAACCAAAAACGTCCTCGCTGTCTTATAAGCACTTCAAGTCGGAGTTTATTGAAAACCTTTCACGACGACTGTTGGTTATTGCCGTGCCACACATGGCTGCTTTCGATTGCGATAAAAAATGAAATAATTGTGAAATGTTTTTAAATCAGAACGTGGACGGGGGCGGTAGGATGTGTACGGCGTTTTCGGCCTTTCATATGTAGAAAATCTTAGGTTAATCAAAGCAATATTTTTCCGAAAATAATTTTCGTATCCAGATTTTCAGAGTTTCTACTGCAATATTATAACATGAAGACGGGCGGCGTTACATTGCGTCAAGATGATGAAGCACGAGAGTATTCGTCACAAGAGAGAGAGATAGCATTATGCTATTGTCGCTTTCAATTCGCATCAACAGCGCGCGATTTCTACTTTTTTGAGGTAACATATCTCATTTTCGAATACAAACATATACGCGGGGATAGCGATTATTACGTAACTAACAGCAAAAAGGTATGATTGAAGTCGGGCGGTGTTAAATTACGTCGAGGTGATAAAGCACTGGAAAAAAGTAGTTTTCACCGGATTGTTATGACCGTAGAACAACGTTGTTCGAACGTAGAACAATAATAAAAAAAAAAACGAATTTCAAACGGGGGACACGACCCCCGTAACCCCCCCGCTGGTTGCACCACTGAGTCCACCGGCTATTGTGATGTCACACACGTGTCTGTCACGCCCAAGCACCTTGTTTTGTGTATGCCAGCACAACCCAGTGTCACATTCTGAAATTTTCATCGCGCGCTATGGATTTCATGTTGTCAACTGGCAAAATCTTGTTATTGTCCGTAGTGAAGTTGACACAGATGAAGAGATTTAGAAGGTTTAGAATTTTAAATGTTGTAAAGCCAGTGCCCACTGTTTACCACAGTAAATTTGCTTGAATCTCGAATTGGGACAGAAGTAGCCATAAGCTCATACTAAATGATACCGATGTTATATAATAAGTATGTTTCACCAGAATTACTATCTAGTTTTTCGAGATTTTCAACGAAAACCAATATTCTAGTGTTTTATATCTGAGTAAAATGTCTATCCAAGGAAGCAAGGCTAAAATTAAGAAAATTGATTTTAAAGTGGAATCGCTGAATACAGCAGTGTAGTGTTTGCCACTATTTTGCAATCGTGATACCAGTATGAACAAGCTAAAAAAACTGCTAAACTTTGCGAAATTTATTACTATTCCGCGTCAAGGAATGTGATATTCTGCGAAGTTTGTCAGGAAGTGGTGTAGGGACAATCATATTAAATTGATTGAGTTTCGGTAATTCGGGCAAAACTAGTATTATTAGTTGTAAATCGGGTTCAACTAAGATTATTTGAATTAGGGAAAAACAAATTGGTCGAGTATAGACTTGAAAGCACTATCTAATAGGCTATCGGGTGATGTTACTGACATTTTTTCATGTACCTTTGATATTTAGTTGGTAACCAAGTTCTCTGACTGCAAAATAGCCGCGTTCGTTCACAAATATTTCCATCGGTATTGGACAGATGATGCCTTTGAGATATGTTAGAACTCAAAAGCCAAAAAAAGCAGGCAATAGTATATTCAGTATTTATTTATTAATAGATACATGCTATCCAAAATAAATTGTATATTCATTCAAAAAGAACAGTATAATAGCATATCCATAAAATTGATTAGGTCTACTTACATCAATTTGAGACTGAAACTTATTGGGCAGGGGATATATAATTATTTGGCTAACACAAACAGTTAAAGAACTCGTAATAGACCCAAAATAAGGAAAATCGGAATAAAATCATGGCCTAACCCTAACCTGGTACACACACTATGGGAGTTCCCATTAATTTGAATCTAAAAAATGTTGTTGTGGGAATTCCGTACAAAACAAAGTATTTGCAACGACGTCAAATGTATTCTAAGTCAACATAAAAATGAGATTTTGCCGCAAAAACTATTTTCCATAGTTTTTCTCCAAGGTCCTCTTAAATGCCGTTACTGCAGAAGTATTAAATACAGTGGATCATTAAACAAACAAACTAACACAATGAAGGATCCGGGAATTGGAACGCACAGAAGCTGAAGATAATGTTGGAAGAACGAGTTGATCCCAGGGGAAGGAAAGGCGATAGGGGAGCTTAATCATATGGCAAACCACAGCGTCACGTCCGGTTACTAGTCCATGTCGAGTATGGGATTTGTTAGCCAGTAACCGACCAACGGTTACGCAAACCATCTTCGGCGGCAAGGAGTCCAGCAATCCTCTCGAACAAAACTATCTCCGCATGGGTTTCAACCCACACACGGTAAATCGAGGTGCTATGGCGAGCGTATTCCTAATGCTTAGCACAATGCGCCACACCGCCGAGTTATCCTTTTTTTCAAAATAGTCGTGGTTTCTTGTAAGGATGCAAGCTTTTTTTTCTGAAAATCTTCAGTGAATGCACAAACAGAAACAATGTCAACTGTTGTGTGACTCCCTTCAATCCCAGACACAAACTTTGGGATGTCACAGAATTCAGTCCATTCGTTGATATTGTTGAAAACACAGACTTTTCCTGTATTCTGATCGATGAATAAAATTCCATTTATATGCAAAGGCCAGCTTTTGTCACCCGGAAGGCTTCTAATATCTCTCCATTCTGACTTTTCCGGATCATAACCTTTAACAGTAGAAGAGTTGGAAAAGAAATAAATGCAATCTTCATGGACGATACACGATGTAATAGGTTCTTCTCCGTTTGAATCGGGGTGCCATGAATCTGGGACATGAAGTTCACGTGACCAATCTTTACAATTGACATCAAATGTTTTCATCCTCTGTTCTCCGAACCTATCCCTATAATCCAAAGTGCTCCGAACGACAAAGATTGAACCATCCAAAACCCCCGCCATAAATTTTCTCGTTTGTCCACTGTAAAACTGTTCAAATACTGGTAGATTTTCATTCCAGGTATCTTGCAGTGCGTCATAGCACGAAGTATTTTTCTTTGAGATGACATATATACTGTCATCTACAGCTACAACACCCGCCGAACTATCAAGATTTTCGCTCATAGATCTTTTCGGAACCCACCTTTTATTTTTGTCTAAGAAAGACAATTTATTGTCACTGAGAAGACATAATTTACCATTGAAACAGAATATCTTAGTTGACATCGGAATTGTTGTGTTGGGGATGGGAATCGGAACATTAGCAATACTTTCCCAAGTTTTTGATGGAACATCCATGGTTCGCATTCTTCCATCCGTATAGAGAACTGCTATAAAATGGCGTTTATTTCCACTAAACATATGGCTTCTTAGATAAGTGTTAAAAAGAAGTTTTTGGCACTCCATAGACTTTATCACTAAACTATCTTCTTGGATCATTGAGATAAACTCTTTTGCTATTTGCTCACCGCGGATATATCTCAAAAGTTGAGGCAAAATAATTTCCCGATCCGTTCCGTATCCTACCCAAGCTTTTATCGCCAACCATTTCCATTTTTCTCCGGTTAAATCATCCATTGCTGAATCCGAGAGTAAGTAAATAAGTTCAGATACAGGAATCGATTTGAAGTCGGGTTTCGCAAGAAGCTCAATAATATTGGTATTCCGAAACTCATTCAAAGCTCTTTTGATCGAATTCGGAATAAATTTTAGGTTTTCTGTAATTTTCTTCAGTAAAAAATAGTTGTTGAAAGAAATATTTTGACTGAAAACAAGATCGTCCATAAAAACTCTTTCACATAAAATATACTTGCATTCTTGAGAATCTCTTAAAATAGGTTCGTCCCATAATCGTTGAAGCAGTGAAATTGTAGGAAACCTATCCCAATTTAATATGCTCAAAAGCTCGGAAATGTACTTTTGTCGATCGTCAACGTCAAATTTTATCCAGTGGATAATGCACTCCCACACAGTGACATTCACGTTAGGGTGCTGCTTCTTAATGTAGTCAGTGAAATGAGATTTCGAGAGTTGAAGCAATTTGGTCAAGTTTTCCACTTTGTAGGTTTTTTCAAAGAATGTTTGGACATATATCATGAGTTTAGTGATGTTAAATTGATCCACGATATTATAAATTTGAATGCAGTTTTGTGAATTCAGATTATTCTTTAGGAAATTACCAATGTGCTCAGTTATTCTATCCAGTAGCATGATTCCAGCTGCTTGGAGTACGTCTCCAATATCTTCAATGTCAACTGAAACCTCATCCACATTTCCAGTGTACATGAACTCGATGCATTCACGCACAACATCTGGGTTTACATCTTTCATATGAACAAATCCTTGTAAATTTTCTTTAGTATCGTAAGCCAGCATTGCTTTGAAATAGTCAGAGTTTGCGACGATTATATCGCGATGAACGTTGAATGATTCGTATTTAACTTTTATAGTAAAATCGGCGGGGGTTCCGGCTTTTCTGTGAGCAAATTTTTTCTTATTGCATTCTACCTCTATTTGTTCAGAAGTTGACGGTTCACTCATACTGTTACTGCTAATATATTTACTAGTTTTCTGTTAAAAAAGTTCAATACATGAATCCGCCAATATATTTGAGAATACTAGCCGGTCAACGGAAAATATATTTTAGCTGTAACCCTTATCTGTCTTACAAATATCTTATTTTTGCATTTCCAATAGATGAAATCTATTTATCACAAACTTCCAACCTCCAGTATGTTTCATCTGACGCAAAGCTTATTGAAAATCAGGTTCGTGGTGTGCAACAGTAACAAACGCTTTTGTTCTGTGATATGAAAAGTATAAAGTAAACACAAAGAACTGTCGCTGTGTCAACAAATGACTAACCACAGCATCTCGTGCAGTTACCAGTCCATGTTGAGTGTGTGATTAGTTAATCAGTTATTTCAGATGCATCGAATTTATGGTGGAGGAAGCCGTAACCTAGGAATGTTACAAAACGCGCAAAAAAAAAATGTCCGCATCACGTCTGCTAGAGATCATTACGCCACGCCAGAGTACCGCTGATAAAAACGGTTGCGGATTACATGCAGTATCTTAGAATTTCTTGAAATTTGAAAATAATTTGGATAAAATACACGACTATGACCTAGCATTTGATGTTTTTCATTGACTCTAAAAATTACGTTCAACTTATTTTTATCACATTTTAATGATATTGGCTATGGACAAGGTTCCCTCTAAGCTGCGCAACTGCGCTATTGTACAGTACCACCATAACATTTGCGGTGTATTTTGGTGTATTGCAGTGTATTGTGATGTCACACACGTGTCTGTCACGCCCAAGCACCTTGTTTTACGTATGCCAGCGCGACCCAGTGTCGCATTCTGAAATTTTCATCGCGCGCTATGGATTTCATGTTGTCAACTGGCAAAATCTTGTTATTGTCCGTAGTGAAGTTGACACAGATGAAGATATGGTTTAGAATTTTAAATGTTGTAAAGCCGGTGCCCACTGTTTACCACAGTAAATTTGCTTGAATCTCGAATTGGGACAGAAGTGGCCATAAGCTCATTTCACCAGAAATTACTAGTTTTTTAAGAGTTTTAACGAAAACCAATATATTAGTGTTTTTTATCTGAGTAAAATGTCTATTCAAGAAAGCAAGGCTAAAAATAGGAAAATTGATTTTAAAATGGAATCGCTAAATACAGCAGTGTAGTGTTTGCCACTATTTTGCAATCGTGATACCAGTATGAATAAGCTAAAAAAAAACTGCTAAACTTTGCGAAATTTATTACTATTCCGCGTCAAGGAATGTGATATTCTGCGAAGTTTGTCAGGAAGTGGTGTAGGGACAATCATATTAAATTGATTGAGTTCGGTAATTCGGGCAATACTAATATTATTAGTTGTAAATCAGGTTCAACTAAGATTCTTTGAATTAGGGAAAAACGAGTTGGTCGAGTATAGACTTGAAAGCACTATCTAATAGGCTATCGGGTAATGTTACTGACATTTTTTCATGTACCTTCGAAATTTAGTTGGTAACCAAGTTCTCTGACTGCAAAATAGCCGCGTTCGTTCACAAATATTTCCATTGGTATTGGATAGATGACGCCTTTGAGATATGTTAGAACTCAAATACCAAAAAAAGCAGGCAACAGTATATTCAGTATTTATTTATTAATAGATACATGCTATCCAAATAAACTGTATATTTATTTAAAAAGAACAGTCCAATAGCATATCCATAAAATTGATTAGGTCTACTTACATCAATTTGAGACTGAAACTTATTGGGCAGGGGATATATATTTATTTGGCTAACACAAACAGTTAAAGAACTCGTAATAGAACTGAAAATAAGGAAAATCGGAATAAAATCATGGCCTAACCCTAACCTGGTACACTATGGGAGTTCCCATTAATTTGAATCTAAAAAATGTTGTTGAAGTGGGAATTCCGTACAAAACAAAGTATTTGCAACGGCGTCAAATGTATTCTAAGTCAACATAAAAATGAGATTTTGCCGCAAAAACTATTTTCTATAGTTTTTCTCCAAGGTCCTCTTAAATGCCGTTACTGCAGAAGTATTAAATACAGTGGATCATTAAACAAACAAACTAACACAATGAAGGATCCGGGAATTGGAACGCACAGAAGCTGAAGATAATGTTGGAAGAACGAGTTGATCCCAGGGGAAGGAAAGGCGATAGGGGAGCTTAATCATATGGCAAACCACAGCGTCACGTCCGGTTACTAGTCCATGTCGAGTATGGGATTTGTTAGCCAGTAACCGACCAACGGTTACGCAAACCATCTTCGGCCGCAAGGAGTCCAGCAATCCTCTCGCACAAAACTATCTCCGCATGGGTTTCAACCCACACACGGTAAATCGAGGTGCTATGGCGAGCGTATTCCTAATGCTTAGCACAATGCGCCACACCGCCGAGTTATCCTTTTTTTTCAAAATAGTCGTGGTTTCTTGTAAGGATGCAAGCTTTTGTTCTGAAAATCTTCAGTGAATGCACAAACAGAAACAATGTCAACTGTTGTGTGACTCCCTTCAACCCCAGACACAAACTTTGGGATGTCACAGAATTCAGTCCATTCATTGATATTTTTAAAAGCCCAGACTTTTCCTGTATTCTGAACGATAAATAAATAGCCATTTATATGCAAAGGCCAGCTTTTGTCACCCGGAAGGCTTCTAATATCTCTCCATTTTGATTTTTCCGGATCATAACCTTTAACAGTAGAAGAGTTGGAAAAGAAATAAATGCAATCTTCGTGGACGATACACGAAGTAATAGGTTCTTGTATGACTTCTGATGAATTGGGGTGCCATGAATCTGGGACATCAAGGTCATGTGACCAAACTTTAAAAATGACATCAAATGTTTTCATCTTCTGTTCTCCGAACCTATACATATAATCCAAAGTGCTCCGAACGACAAAGATTGATCCATCCAAAACCCCTGTCATAAATTTTTTCATTTGTCCAGTGTAAAACTGTTCAAATACTGGTAGATTTTCATTCCAGGTATCTTGCAGTGCGTCATAGCACGAAGTATTTTTCTTTGAGATGACATATATACTGTCATCTACAGCTACAACACCCGCCGAACTATCAAGATTTTCGCTCATAGATCTTTTCGGAACCCACCTTTTATTTTTGTCTAAGAAAGACAATTCATTGTCACTGAGAAGACATAATTTACCATTGAAACAGAATATCTTAGTTGACATCGGAATTGTTGTGTTGGGGATGGGAATCGGAACATTAGCAATACTTTCCCAAGTTTTTGTTAGAACATCCATGGTTCGCATTCTTCCATCCGTATAGAGAACTGCTATAAAATGGCGTTTATTTCCACTAAACATATGGCTTCTTAGATAAGTGTTAAAAAGAAGTTTTTGGCACTCCATAGACTTTATCACTAAACTATCTTCTTGGATCATTGAGATAAACTCTTTTGCTATTTGCTCACCGCGGATATATCTCAAAAGTTGAGGCAAAATAATTTCCCGATCCGTTCCGTATCCTACCCAAGCTTTTATCGCCAACCATTTCCATTTTTCTCCGGGTAAATCATCCATTGCTGAATCCGAGAGTAAGTAAATAAGTTCAGATACAGGAATCGATTTGAAGTCGGGTTTCGCAAGAAGCTCAATAATATTGGTATTCCGAAACTCATTCAAAGCTCTTTTGATCGAATTCGGAATAAATTTTAGGTTTTCTGTAATTTTCTTCAGTAAAAAATAGTTGTTGAAAGAAATATTTTGACTGAAAACAAGATCGTCCATAAAAACTCTTTCACATAAAATATTTTTGCATTCTTGAGAATCTCTTAAAATAGGTTCGTCCCATAATCGTTGAAGCAGTGAAATTGTAGGAAACCTATCCCAATTTAATATGCTCAAAAGCTCGGAAATGTGCTTTTGTCGATCGTCAACGTCAAATTTTATCCAGTGGATAATGCACTCCCACACAGTGACATTCACGTTAGGGTGCTGCTTCTTAATGTAGTCAGTGAAATGAGATTTCGAGAGTTGAAGCAATTTGGTCAAGTTTTCCACTTTGTAGGTTCTTTCAAAGAATGTTTGGACATATATCATGAGTTTAGTGATGTTAAATTGATCCACGATATTATAAATTTGAATGCAGTTTTGTGAATTCAGATTATTCTTTAGGAAATTGCCAATGTGCTCAGTTATTCTATCCAGGAGCATGATTCCAGCTGCTTGGAGTACGTCTCCAATATCTTCAATGTCAACTGAAACCTCATCCACATTTCCAGTGTACATGAACTCGATGCATTCACGCACAACATCTGGGTTTACATCTTTCATATGAACAAATCCTTGTAGATTTTCTTTAGTATCGTAAGCCAGCATTGCTTTGAAATAGTCAGAGTTTGCGACGATTATATCGCGATGAACGTTGAATGATTCGTATTTAACTTTTATAGTAAAATCGGCGGGGGTTCCGGCTTTTCTGTGAGCAAATTTTTTCTTATTGCATTCTACCTCTATTTGTTCAGAAGTTGACGGTTCACTCATACTGTTACTGCTAATATATTTACTAGTTTTCTGTTAAAAAAGTTCAATACATGAATCCGCCAATATATTTGAGAATACTAGCCGGTCAACGGAAAATATATTTTAACTGTAACCAGGGATGGCCAATACCGAATAGTTCACTATTTCGAATACATTCGAAATTATTTTTTTCGAATATGAAATTTCGAATACTTCGAAAATAAAATCCACTAATTGAAGCTTATCTAAATGTATGTAGGAATTTCCATACAATAAGCAATGGAATAACTGCTATCTACAAGTTACAACCTAGCTATATTACCAGGCATTTCATATTTGCAGATTATTGCAGTATATATTTTGTATACCATGTCCATGAGTCATGTTAACAGAATTGAATTAATACGGCAAGGCATTTTAAACAGTGGTATCGGTGATGGATTTGAATATTTTCGCAACACAAAATCATCCTAGTAAAATGCCCATACTTTTAGATATCAACCATTATCCAAATTATTTGCCAAAAAGCGGGATAAAGTATGAGTTATTTTTCCGACTCGTGACAATTTTTTTGCGAGTACAAAAATACGAATCAAAAATTAATTATATTCGGGAACTTTAATGTGTGATAACTAATGTGTGATACATTAGTCCGCAGATCGCCGTTGTATGTTTGAGTAATATTACTTTTATTATTCCATAAATATGAAAATAGGAATCAAAAGCTATTTATAATCGGGAGTTTGCCACACAATTTATGTCCACAGATTGCCGTGATATTGTGCCGAATATAATTAGTTTTTGATTCTTATTTTCGTACTCACGAAAAAATTGTCACAAGTCGGAAAAAGAAATTATACTTTATCCCGCTTTTTGGGAACTAATTTGGATAATGGTTGCCATTGGTTTGTATTTAAAAGTATGTACTTTTTTTTAGGATGATTTTGTGCTGCGCAAAATATTCGAATCCATGACCGATACCACTATTTAAAATGCCTTACCGTGTTAATTTAATTCTATTATCATAACTCAAATGTTGGTAAATCGGGCAGTTTACCACACATTTTAAGGCCACAGATCGCCGTTGCATTTTAAAAACATAATAGTTTTATTATTTTGTAAATACGAATCCGAAATTAATTATAATTGGGCAGTTTACCACGTATTTCATGTCCACAAATACCCGTGGTATTTGGTATTAATACTTTCATTATTTTATCAATATGAAAATAGGAATCAATATCTAATAATATCTGTCAGTTTACCACACATTTTATGTCCACAGATTGTCGATACAACCATGAGTTACGTTGAACAGAATTAAATTAATACTGCATGACATTTTAAATGCTGGTACCAGTCATGGATTGGATTATTTTGCGCAACAAAAAATCATCCTGGTAAAGGATCGATACTTTTAACTATCGTTATCAAAATTATTTGCCAGAAATTATTTTCTAATAAATCGACTTGTTTTTCCAACGTTGACGATTTATTGGATATCGTAACCGTAACAATGACGGCTATAAATACCGTATTTCCCGGCTAATAAGTCCACATAGCAAATAGGACGATGTCTATTTTTAGCACTCAAAAAAGGGGTTTTTCCATATAGGTTTCCAATAAGACGGGTAGAAAAATTGTGTCCCTGTTGTCCAGTTATGCTGATATGCGCTAATAATTTTATATGTTTAGAACCAGATCATGTTAGTTTAGTAGAATCATACTCACAGAATTAACTATTTTTAACAATTGAGCGGTAAATTTAAGTTGTAAAGCGGCAATCATTTTGGACAAACTATTAACCCGAATGTTGAATTAATTTTTGAATGTGATAAGTACTACACCGTATGTGCACGGGTTATTTCGCAGCTGTATTTTCCGGTACCTGTCAGGTTCTGCTGAATCCGCAAAACGAAAGGATCACAAATCACTTTATCTCGGTGGCCGTGTTTCTCTTTATTAATTAAAGTAACGATAACCGGCCTGCGATTAAATATCATGATTGGCAGACCCTAAGACCCAGCGACTTATTAGCTGGGAAATACGGTAATTGTCACTTTTTCGACGTAATGGAAATGAATTTGTAAATTAAAAGCCTCGTAGACGAATGTCGGCAATGTCCACCCACGCAAACATGCAAATGTGTCGCAACACGCACGCACGGTCGCACAGAATATAAACAATCAAAGTGCCGATTCTATTTCATCGTCATTACAATACCTGAGACAGCGTAAAAAGTCGTTTGAAGATTCCCGTAAAACGAAACACCACGTTTACGGCGAAAAGTGGCTACTATTCGGAATTATTCGAAAATCAGCCGAAAAGGTATTCGAATACTTTGATATTCGAATACATTCGAATATTCGATTCGTTTTGGACAACTCTGACTGTAACCCTTATCTGTCTTACAAATATCTTATTTTTGCATTTCCAATAGATGAAATCTATTTATCACAAACTTCCAACCTCCAGTATGTTTCATCTGACGCAAAGCTTATTGAAAATCAGGTTCGTGGTGTGCAACAGTAACAAACGCTTTTGTTCTGTGATATGAAAAGTATAAAGTAAACACAAAGAACTGTCACTGTGTCAACAAAATATCACCATCTGCTTTCATTCGCTACATCTGAGTAAAAATGTTTTTGTCAAGTAACCATAGCGCTACATCTGAGTACAAAATATTTTTGTTGAGTAACTAAAGAGTTCGAACTATAGCAAGTGAATGAACAAAAAGGGCGTATAATGGGCGGTGACACAACCTAGGGTAGGATTTAGGAACCACAGCTTTCCGTCCGTTTATCAGTCCATGTCGAGTATGGGATTAGTAAGCAAGTTGTTTGTTTCAGATGCATAGACTCGATAGTGGAGGAAGCCGCAACCTAGCTTTGGTTACGTGAACCACCGTGCCATGGCGAAGAGGAGACCAGCAGTCTCCTTGCAAATAAATATCACCCATGGAATTCAAACATGCAAACTCATGCAACGTAAGAGCTGCAGTGATGAGCATATTCCACTTGGCAAGATGCGCTACGCTGCCGAGCCTCGCACGTGGAAAAGTTTCACATTAATTAACATGGTGGAATGTAGCCAGGGAAAGCAGTGGCCGATTGTTGTTTTTTTGTATCACACTGAAGTTGATGTTTAACAACCTAACTCGTGAACAGTTAACTAGCCAGTACAACTTGTCAGTTTCATTTGAATATTTTCGTGTTTTATGACTCGTTTTAAAAAGTTTAACAGTCCTCTGTCATGTTTGTGTTTTTTCTAACTATCAATATCGGTCAGTTCTTTCTGCGGGCGGGTTTTCCTATTTTGCTTCATTGAATCAGGAATTTCTTAGAGGTTTTAATTACTTTACTGAGGTCTTTGTTTGAGTACAGCGAACAAATTCTTCAATATACACTGAGAATAAGCCATTTTTTTTCAACCTTTTATATAATAAATTGAGAAATTCTCACATTTTTCGGAAATAAAAAATCCGAATACCATTGTCAAATTATCTCCACTTACAAATGTTGAATACATTTATGTTATGATATCTTAAAACGAGATGCTGATAGAATAGGATTTACCCATTTTTCCCAAGGGAGAGATTAGTCGATAGGTCGGCTTAATCAAATGACTAACCACAGCATCTCGTGCAGTTACCAGTCCATGTTGAGTGTGTGATTAGTTAATCAGTTATTTCAGATGCATCGAATTTATGGTGGAGGAAGCCGTAACCTAGGAATGTTACAAAACGCGCAAAAAAAAATGTCCGCATCACGTCTGCTAGAGATCATTACGCCACGCCAGAGTACCGCTGATAAAAACGGTTGCGGATTACATGCAGTATCTTGGAATTTCTTGAAATTTGAAAATAATTTGAATAAAATACACGACTATGACCTAGCATTTGATGTTTTTCATTAACTCTAAAAATCACGTTCAACTTATTTGTATCGCATTTTATTGATATTGGCTATAGACAAGGTTCCCTCTAAGCTGCGCAACTGCGCTATTGTACAGTACCACCATAACATTTGCGGTGTATTTTGGTGACCACCGGCCATTGTGATGTCACACACGTGTCTGTCACGCCCAAGCACCTTGTTTTACGTATGCCAGCGCGACCCAGTGTCGCATTCTGAAATTTTCATCGCGCGCTATGGATTTCATGTTGTCAACTGGCAGAATCTTGTTATTGTCCGTAGTGAAGTTGACACAGATGAAGATATGGAAGGCAATCTCAGACAGAGGGTGCGATAGAGATCGAGCTGAGAACTGGGCCGCTCCCATCAGCCTTCAACTAACACCACGTCCACGTAATATTATAAGGGCTATAGTGGCACCTGATAGTGAATTGGAAAAGGCAAATCGTTGGTGGGAATGGGAAGTTGACTATCCAAAATGCCATTTAAACCATGAAAGCACATTGACACACTAGATCAGGGGTGGGCAACTTCTCTAGTCAGCGGGCCAGATGTGAGAAAATGAAGTCCCCGGTGGGCCGGATTATTACATGAATGTTTACAATGCTCTCTACTTTGACCTTATATTGTTTGTTTAACAAGTGTGCTAACGCAATTGTCTGTTTACTAAAGCAATTGTTTATTTCACCAGCTCGCACTGACAGTGCGGTGAGAGTAGAGCGATCGGCAACTTTCATGAATGATGCGTCGGACCACATTACAGAGTGTGGTTGGATACAGTCAGCCTCAGCGGGCCGGTCAAAATCTCGTCGCGGGCCGCGTCCGGCCCGCGGACCGTATGTTGCCCACCCCTGCACTAGATGCATTAGCGTGGACACAAGATGAGGTTGTTCGAACTGTTTCAACGCAAAATCAACCGCTGAAAAAAGTGGAGTTTTGAAAATCCCGTCAAGTGAGATAAAGCCTCACATATATAGTATACTACTATGTGTCAAGCTGAATTTATCAATATTGTACTGTAAAGTAATAGATAGTCGTATTAAATTGCCATATTCATCGTGAAGCAAAAATTACGGCTTTAAATTTTTGAAAAGCATAGACTTTGTCGCCAAGGAAGAAATCATGCAGAGCATGAGACAAGCAAAACTTCATACCCTGATTGTTGGTGAAAGAAATGATATTTTAACAACAAAAATGTTGAGATTGTATAATAAGTTTTGTACGTTGGATGATTGTCGCTTGATTCAGAAATAAACACAACAAACATGGACGAAGTGTATAAGAGTTGGGAAAGCACGAAAACAAGGAGAAGCTATTCAAGTTAAATGGGTGCTTTCTTCGCATTCCGATAATATAGATAGGCTACTATTTTCACAAAGTTTGCAAATAATTTAGGATTCTGCTCAGCCTTAAAATAGTCTTAAATAGAAACATTTGCGCAGTGTGAAACTTTATTATTAGAGGGAACACTAGTTTCAGCGTCTGCCATCTTAGTTCACATACTTCAGCCCAATTTTTGCATATGTCAATCCTAACCCCCACCTGACTACAGCATTCAAAAATTTATTATATGGATGGTTGTCCAAAATGCACAGACGATAACCCGAAGTTAAGCAATTTATTTCTCTCATTTTTTCGTCGAAGCGATCCAGATATGAAAAAGATCGCTGGCGTTAGTGAGGTCGTTATCGTCGACATAAATGCCATTTTGGGCAATAGTAGCTATACTTAGGCAAATCTATAAGACTTGATTGTGATGCTGTAGTGATATAATTTCTGGAAAATGTAGTCAGGTAGGGATTTAGAAATGACATTTGTAAAAATGGTTATGACAAGCCCAGAGGAAGTACTTGTAGTAAGAGAGTACACAAGACCCGAAATCTGGACACCTACAGTTTACTGCGGTGTTCTATCAGCAATCTATCTACTTTTCTGGCTTTAATAGAAAAACAAGTATTTCGATAACCAAATTTTTTGAATATCAGAATACCATATCTATATTTGGTGCAGTGTTCCCTCTAAGTCTAAGATGTGCGCATGTGCGCACGCGCACAGCTTTCAGAGGCTGCGCACACGCATAGATTTACTGCGCAAAGACGTATTTCAATGTAATGTAACAATGTGCTTGGTTGGCAGGTTGAGAAAGTTTGTTGTTGGCCCACTTATTACCCGGTTAGAACGCCAAAATTTCTTCACTGGTTTTTGCACAAATATTAGTCATTTCCAAAAAAGTGCGCACACACCAACATTTTTGCGCACACATACTACAAAAAATTAGAGGGAACATTGATTTGGTGTCATACTAATTCAACAGCACAGCTAAATCTAGCAATTTTACTTTGAGATTGCAATGAAACAAAAAAATTGTGTTTTAATTGTATTTGAAATGATTTAATTTTTTATAGTCTGTCTGTACCAGTGGCTGGCAAGGTTTTTGGACCGAGTGCCAAAAATTTCAGCCACTTACACTGGGGGGCCATGTAAGTGTGACATAAAAAGAAACATTTTATGAACAATATTCACAGTGTTACAAAAGCAAAATAGGAAAACAATAAGACTCATGCCAAAACTAAATTTAACCACAATCTCAACAAATTCCTTGAGCTATTTTTTAGCTAAAACATCAAAATTTGGTTTTAGTTTGGTTGCGGCAGCATCAGGCGGGCCAGATTGAATTACGGTACCCAGTGAACCGGATTTGGCTCTGGGGTCAGATTGAATTACAGAGTAGGCCGTAGTTTGACCATGTCATGTCTATACTCTCATTTGCTTTATGAAACACAAACAATAACGACAAAGGATTTTGGCACAAGTGAAAACAACCCCTGTCAGACAGTCAGTGCAACTTTAAATTAGAGTAACAGCCTGTATGTTTGCTTCAATCAAACTTAATTTAAAAAGTAGTAACGTCTACCTGTCAACATCTGGCATCTCGTAATCGACTGCTTCCTTAGTTTCATTTCTTCGCTCAACAACGATCTTTTCCCGAACTCGTTTCACACCAGGCAGTGTTTGGAGTTTGTTGCGAATAAACTTACGAGCATCTAAACAAAACATTCAAAAATTTTAACACAGGATATATTCAATTCATCTTATGAGTAAGAAAAACCAATTAAATGACTTCATCATAAAACGAACAAGCATATAAAATCAGGTAAATCATAAGTATTTGCTTTAACAGTTTAAACCTACTTGGTTAAACAATGCCAAATCTGGCCCGTTGGGTGATTTAATCTGGCACGACTAATGCAGTCACAACAGAAGTGAAACAAAATTTTGATATTTAGCTAAAAATGGCTCAAGGAATTACAATTAAATTTAGTTTTGGCACGTTGCTTTTTGTTTTTCACTTTTGCTTTCATAACACAGTGAATATCGTTCATAAAATGGGTGAGCAAAATATTTGGCCTCTGGTCCTGTCCTTGCCCACCTCTGGTTTAAGCTGTACTAAATTTTCAGTCCACATTCTTTTTAAAATTTGTAGTTTTTTTTCAAAGTTGTATGAAATTGAGAAAACACCAACCAAACTTGGAATCAATAGATTTTTAATAGTGAAAAAATCATGAATTGAATTTCCGAATTGAAAAAAAAAAACACTCCCGACTTCACTCCAATTTTAAAAATTCGACAGCGACGAAAAAAAAGTACATGCTACACAACTCTGGCAAGATCATTTTACCTTCTTCTTCTGGAACATTCCATTCAGTATACGAAGCCATATCCTTCAACACAAGAACTGTTGGTGAATTATCATCAAGTTCAAATTCATAAAAATCTTTCAATAATTTGAGAACGTTTTTGTTTGTTTCAGAAACTCTTCGTACTTGTAATCCAGTAAATGCTGTCATGTCAAGAATAACCTGTAGTAATGAGAAGTACATTGATTAATGAAATTGCTGCCTCAAATATCTTCCTTTACAAAATCTAGAGTCGATGCTTGGACAAGGATGGCACAGTCAATCAAGCATGGCAGAAACAAGCACTCCTGTTTAATAAAAATAAAAAATAAAATTTTTCTGAAGGAATTTTGTACAATTGAGGTAATAGCATATTAGAGTTGTTTAACACATTAATTACTGAAAATTGAAAATAGATCGGTACATTACTTGCGATTTTTCTCAACAACAAGATTTTAGCAACTCAATCGATATGTACACTTTGCAGTCAAAAATTAGAGTCAAAGTGAACAATTATAAAAGACAAGCACACAAAGAGGTCTCGGCTTTTAACACTCTCTAATTCATTGTATATGCGTGCATGTTTTAATTAACTAAACACCTTTGGGTGAGAGAACACATACCACTTCTTTTGACAACACCTATCAACCTAAACTTTGTACGTTTTAAACATTACTTAATCCCTGAAATATAAAGGCAATTAATTGCCTACAATATAATTCACAGAACACAAGTGTAAACCTGGAATATTTTTTTGAAACAAATCTCAAATTACAATCACCTGACGGCCAACAAATGATGATTTAGGTTCAATAATCAGAACTCTGTGATCCTCATTGGAGTCTTCGTCGATCAGAACTTCAAGATCTTTCTTTCTGTTATAAAAAATATTTTGCATCGAGTTGAGAAAAACTTGTAATCGTAACCGTACAAGGCGGATTTACGAATGACAATCTTGAACGTCAAACACAAGAAATATTTAACCGCATATTTTCAGGTTCAATTATGACTCAGGTATTTGAAAATTACAAAAAAACAAAGAAATGTCACCCGGTCGAGGAGTGCCATGATAATAACTAAGAACAATTTTCTAATATAATATAGTTTATCGCATTTATCGAGACTTGAACTGATTGCAACTGACAATCACTGTAAACCAAGGCATATGAATATAGTCAAACTTTGCTTTAACATTTATTTAATTTTTTCCATCAGTCACACTTTCACTCTAAATAAGACTGGTATGGTTTCATTAAATCCCAATTTTTTTTTATCAATTTTCTCGCTACAATAAAATTTTATCAATTTTATAATGAAATCTACAGTAACATACAGTTTTTCTTTTTATTTCAAAGTTATCTTTGAAACTTAATCTTCTACACAGTGTTTCTAGTGTTCAGTTTCGAGGAATAAGAAGTCCTGTGATGACAGATTTTCCCCCAGCATCTATTTAAACTTTTTAAGCTTATGGGAAACTTATTAAGCAGTGGTAATCATGAATATGATATTGTGGGATAAATGAACTTGTTTGTTAAGCTTTCACCCAAATCTGTAAAGCACTAAAATATGGCTGGAACAAGCATTTGAAAAAATTTCTTTGAGCTATAAGATGGTTTTAAGTATCTGGCCTTCATGGGTAATTTTAAAATTCTTCCAAGCCAGGAAAAAATTACAAAATGAATCAAAAATTAATTAGATTCGATATTCCAATTTCTTGATTTAGAAGTAATTTACAACAACTTTTTTGAAAAAGTTATATTTCAAGTAGTCCCACAGTATGACCAAATAGCCAATTTGGAATATTTTCCATATTTGAAACTTTTATTCTTGAACATTTTTAAAATATTGAATTTTGGCCATCGTTGTGCAAAAAAACACTGTTAATAAAACTAAAATTTTAATTTCCCCCATAAACATGACAACTATTTTCAAATACAATTATTTGAAACAATCTAAATGACACATAAATTCTATTTTTTGTATATACTTTAAAGTTGCCAACGAAAATTTTTCATTTTTCGAATTTTCTTGAATAAAACCGATCAAGCTTTCTCGTACTTTCTCCAACGAATCAGAATCTTCAATAACAGAACCGTCACTTCCGTAAACTTTTTTACCTTCCAAATTCAGTATCAAGTAATTATGATCGAATTTTTAATAGCAGATACGACTCAAATAGAAAGACGACTTAAAACCAGAAAGATTCTGAATAATAATAAGCGACAAGATCGACTGTTTGAAGTTTTGAAGTTTACAATCAACCATCTCAAAATCACTACTTCAGTTTCGTAGGTTGAAAATATACCAGTAAATAAATTATATTCCACCATCTCAGCTAGTGCACAATGGAATTGCAAAAACGATTCCAAACCAATTTTTTCCAAAATATAGTAACTCACAGAGCGGGGCTACTCAACTGGCGGACCGCGGTCCGAATCCGGACCTTTTGTTCATTAAATTTGGACCGTCTGCTCATTTCCTTTGGCAGCATAAGCCTCGTTTAATAGTTTTACATGATTTTTGATACCATTTACATACACAACTACACAGTTTGTCGTACTGGTACCAATGTGCGACATTTATATCCATATTTTTGAGTTATTCATTGCTCTTGTATTTAATTTAATATTACATTTGAAGTTTCGTTTATTCAATGAAATAAATTTTCTGTAATGTCCAGACCCCAGTAATTTTGAAGTTTTCTAAATGAACCTTTGGTGAAAATAGTTGAGTAGCCCTGTCATAGAGTATCAGTGAGTGCGACCGAATGGTCTTCAATATGCCAATGACATTCTGCCTCGTGTGTAGTGCTATTTCTTCATTTAACAAATTGGTGTATTTGGTTGCATTAAAATTTTTATCAACAGATCTAAATTATGTAAGATTATGATCCATTGCAAATTGCAAAATCCACAATATGTTGAAAACCTATACATCTGAATTCCTAACAACTAGTAATAATTTACAAAAAAAATATCTGGCTGACAGTTTACAACTTTATTCGTGTTCGGGTTTTAATTTTACCTTCATATTTTCTTCGAAAACCAGCAAATTCCTCATCCGTCATATTAGCAGGAAAATACTGAAACATACAAATTTGTCAAGAGTTTATCGAATTGTGCATCAAATTTAGCATTTACAGTCATCCAGTAACTGTGAATCCTATGTATAACAGTGGATATGGCGGGAGATGACTTGGATGATTGCATGGTTGTATTGTTCCCTCCAGCATTTACCAAAAAACATTGTGTTTGTGTGTGCTTCATTTTTACTTTTAGTACAAAGTTCCATGTAGTACTTTTACGTCACATGTTTGAACTCCATTATCGAATTTATTTGGTGTGTTGTCGTTATTTTGTATCATAGTGGGTATATTTACACAGTATTTAGCATGTGAATATAATATAAAGGCATTTAGATGAACATTACAAATTCACGTCTTACCCTAAAATCTGGCATCCCACTGATAAAGAAAGGTTTCCTAAAACAAACTTTATGTCCGGTATCAAGACCACTCTCTGATTTACTGACACAATCTACTCCCGCCAGCCGCACGACTTGATGCCAATCTAAACAGAAAAAAGATAGTCTGAAAAATTGATAATGATATAAATACTTTGCAAACTGAATATTCAAGCAAAGTTTGGAATATTTCAATAATAAGGGGTTTCAAAATAAAAAAATAAAAGACAAAAATTGATCGGAAAACTATGAATAGCATAACATTTCCAAGGTTTCAGACGGTGCTCCCGAAGTATGTGCACCAAGAGGGCGTACAACCTGAACACAGTCTGTGTTATTAGGTAATAGGTTGTGTGCCATCTTGGTGCACATACTTCTGGAGTACCTTTCAGATAACAAGGAATGTCGGAATTGACAACGATATAAATGCTTTTTACACTGAATTTCGAAGCAAAAATTTCAATAATTAGTTTAAAGTTTGAAAAAAAGAAATTTTCCTGATTTTCTCAAAACGATGCTTTGTTCATGATTTGTCTTTCATGGTTCCTGATTTAACAAATCAAAATTATGGCAACATTTCTAACATACTTTAATCGGCGCTCCAGAAGTTTGTGCACCAATATGGAGGTAACTAATTTTGTTTATTTTACATCAAGTTATGTAAAGGAACTGAAACCTATGGCAAGGGTTATTATATTAACTTGGCAAGCACATATAGTTCCCGAACTAGTAATAGAACTAAAATAAGGAAATTCGGAATGAAATTAGGACCTAACTCTAACCTGGTACACATACTACGGGAGTACCATTCAATCATCTTGAGAATATTTCGAAGCAATATACTAGCAGCAATATATTGTACACAAGCATACCCTTAATATCCAATGCAAGCTGTTTATAAGTTGGAGCAAATGTCTTACAATGTCCACACCAGCGAGAGTAAAATTTAACAAACCACGCTACAGAACTGTTGTACACGGTTGACCTGAGAAGCAAAGGAAAAAAATAAGGATGAAAATTTGAAGTAATGCATGACAAAGGATATTCCTATTATTTCACTTTGATAGGATTTACATATTTATCCCGAGGAGAAGAAAGCCGTTATGACGACTTAACCATATGGCGAACCACGTCCTCTCGTCCGGTTACCAGTCCATGTTGGGTATGGGATTATTTAGCCAGTTGATTGTTTTTGGAACTCTCAGTCATTTCATGTAATAGACTTACCTGAAAGTTTCAGCATCTAACATTTCTATCCCATCATCAATGGAATAATGAACGCCTTCACCTAAAAAAAACAGCAACAAGGGGGAATGAAATTGAAGGGAGGATTTTGTATTGAATTGTTTCAATCTTCAGCATTTAAGGAAATTTCATTGCAATTATTAATTAACAACAGTTCTTAGCATAACAGTGGTTACTATAAGTACATTTTCCACTTTTGATAGGATTCACACATTTAACCGGGGGAGAGGAAAGCCGATAAGATGGCTCAAACATATGGAGAACCATGGCGTCTCGTCCGGTTACAGATCTATGTCGGGTATGGGATTAGTTAGCCAGTTATTCATTTTAGATGCATGGACTTAATGGTGGAAGAGGCTGTAACCAACCAGCAGATATGTGAACCACACTGCAGCAGTGAGCAGTCCAGAGAGAGAGATTTTATTTCCCCAAATAATGAAAAGCTTCAAGCAACATCAATAATTTTCATAGAAGAATTTTCATTGTTTTGTCCAGTATGCAAGACTGTTGAAGATCATTGAGGCTTTTATACTGTTATTAAACTGTCAGAATTGATTGCTACAATACAAATATAAAAAAGGCAGAAAATGAGTCATCAGAAATTTTAGTCCTCACACACATACTTTCCAATCCTCTCACACATAATTATACGACCACAGGTAAACTTCGTGAACACTTCATATAAAAAATTGATTTTACCTCTTCTATGTCTCAAGTTTCCATTTTCATCTTCATCGTCATCATCATCAAGCCCAAATGATAAATGAAACAAGGAAATCAAAACCAAGAAATACACACCAAAGTAGAAAATAGATTTCATTTTGTAACCTGTTTTCTATGAGAAGAAGAGAGAAAGGGCAATGTGATAACAGCCAAATGGATACTGAATTGGTTGGCTTATGATTGCATTTAAAGACATGGTATGCAATTGCAAAATGTTGGATATTTTTAAAAGGTTCAACAGATATTGGTTGACTTTAATAAGACTTGCACATTTATATTCAGCCTAATAAATTATGGCAACATATTGGTTCTATACAAAGATGGAGAATAGGAACCATTTGAGGGTTTATTTGATTGGAGTGTCGATTGTGGAAATGAGTGGATGAACTTCTTTTTTTGACAGATTCTATTAAGCAAGCGATGAAATTTGTTCAGTTTCATCTGATAACTCATGAAGAGCCTCAACGTTCTTACAATTAAAATTATCTTCGATTTCTGGCAACTTCGGTAAAAGAACATCATTAAGAGGTTCACCGCTCTCATCAAAATATTTCAACCATTCTTTATTATGATAAGTGTCTACGAGAGCAATATTAGGAATTCTGTCACAAATTTCTTGATAGGCGTAACATAAATCTCTGAAATGTGCCATGTATAGATTAAACGGCCTTTCTAATGGGTTGACACCAGATATTCTTATCATTTCATCCACTAAATCCATGCGACTTCGAGGGAAAAGTGTCGCAATACCTTTTCGACACCGCTTCTGTCTGAAATGAAATATGTGTTTTACAACATGGTCGACAGTTTTAAAAGGTAATTGAATTTCAAACTGCTTCTTAGGAATAATTCTTATAACAGCGACATTTACTTTTGGGGGTGGTACAAAAGATTTCCCAAAAATTGTGTGACAATAGTCAATATGACATAAATATTGTGCCGTAATCGAAAGTCTACATCTTTGTGATTCTTTTGGCAGAGCTACTAAGCGTTCTCCGACTTCTTGTTGAAATGTTAAGATCGCTGGAATTCTTCCTAGCTCATAGACACCACTATGATGTGATATCAAATTCAACCATTTAAATAGAAGCGGCAAAGAAACATTAAATGGCAGATTCCCCATGAAACATAAAGCTGGTAGTTTAGATTCAGTCCACGGTTTCGCTTCTTCTTTGGGAAACGCAATCGTTTCGTCAAAATCGAAAATATCCTCATGATGAATTTTCATGCGTCCTTGCGTTGTGCTCGCTAACATTTGCAAACTTTGGATAAACCTCCAGTCTTTTTCAACCACAGAAACACTCTCTGCATTTTTGTTCAATATTGACCGAGTTATTCCTCCCGGACCAGGTCCGACTTCACATATATGTTTACCGGTTAGGTCACTCGTAGCACAATCCACCATTCTGCCAATTATTCTCGGATCGAATAAAAAATTTTGCGCCAACTGTTTCTTTGCTCGGACATTATAAATTTTAAGAATGCTTGCAATGGATGGCAGAGGCGGTAACCTTAACTTTGGTGGCATAATCCAGCTAGAAAAGAAAATAATTGATATAAATGGAAATAATGAAGAAAAACAGACCAGATTACTGATATCTAGTAAACATTATCAAAATCTTATGTTATACATAAAAAATTGGAAAAATTTTGCAGCACAGACAAAGAGATGCACACAATAATTTTAATAGGTTTAACAGTCAAATATTAGAAAATTAAAGGGCCCGGCAGTGTGGTGCATCGTGCTATGCGATAGGAATATGCTCGCCACCGCCCCTCTGATTACCTTGAGTGTGTTCGGAGGTTCGAATCCCATTGGAGATAATTATGTGTGAGAGGATTGGTAGACTCCTCGCCGCCATAGGCTGGTTCACATAACCACTAGTCGGTTAAGGCTTCCTTCAACATCAAGTCCATGCATCTGAAACAAATAACTGGTTAATTAATCCCATACCCGACATGGATATGTAACCGGACGACAGACTGTGGTTTATGTGATTAAGTCGTCTTAGCAGCTTTCCTCTCCCTTGGGATAAATATGTAAATCCTACCCTAAATGACAAAACATACCAGGAGACCAGGGTACAAACATAAAGATAATCAAGATCTCAGGCAATTGGAAATTTTTTCACAAATAAACAGAACTGCACCATAGCTTAGGCTTGGAAAAATGTAGAATCAAAATTAAGGTTGTGTATACTAAATTTTACAAAATTTGAAGGAGCGACAGTTCGACTTCAGGTGAACATGGCAGGGACCTCCTGAAGTATGCGCACCAAGATGGCGCACAACCTGAACTCAGGTTGTGTACAAAATTAGGGTTCAGGTCGTGCGACATTTTGGTGCGCATACTTCAGGAGTACCCATGACAGCGTATAAATTTTAAAATGACTCATCAAAAAAATTTACATGATTAGGTCGCATGTTGCTTTTAATGTGAATAATCCAAACCATTATACAGTGTTAATTATTTTTTGATGGGCAGCAAGGTCATAACATCTGAGCATTTTACTATGGTAAGTTAGTAACCTTGCCACAGAAGAATGTTCCTGGAAATGCTTTTTGAATCGGAAAACTTTGCTGGGGCCACAAAATTATTTTTGCATTGTTCGCGGGCCACAATAGTGCCAAGAATATGCAAACAGTGCAATACAAAACAAACACTTTTATTGTGCAAACACATCGATCATTATTTGTCATTTATCAAGCTAAAACATGCAAAGACCATCAAAAAACTCCCTAAAATGTGCAAATCGTCATAACTCTTAGTCAATTCAGTGACATTAGTGATGCAACAATATGTCGAAAGATTTTTCTGGTTATTTTTATGACTAGACAAATACGATTTTTGATTAATAACCTCCAGCAAATGTGACACGGGCCACAGATAATGAGGCTGCCAGATGTAACCATCCGGTGTAACCAGAAATTTATAGAATCATTTTACCTTATCACGTTTTGCCAGTGATAAAGTATGTGCTTCACGAATAAGTTTAAAAGCATCCATGTCATAATAAGGAATATTAGTAAGTGGGTCTATATATCTGGCAGGCTTATTTGTAACTGGACAAATAGGTTTATTGATTCGAGGCTGTTTTTTCCAGTGGAATTCATTTTTAAAAACTTCAGGTTCAGAGAAAATTATAAAATCTCTCGAAATTTTTGATGGCTCATCCGGGTCCACTGATGGCATTGTTGTCGATAGGTATTTGATTGTTGGTTCTGCAAATGTTCGTTTTTTCGTGCTCGATTTTTTTCGATTCGCTTCGAGACGTTGATAGTTGTGCAGCGATTTCAAGTTTTTTCGTTCTGTTCTTTCCGCTTCTTGCATTAATTCTTCCTGAGTCAAACGTCTCACACCAGCCATTGGTTTTTTCACAGTTTCTTTTTTCTTTTGGTCTGCGATTTTACGTTCTTTTACTTTCATGCTTATTAAATAGGAATTTGCTGCCGTGGCGCGACGAGATGATTTACGACTTGGCCCGTCATTGTTTACGGCAGTTGGTTCAGTTTTTTTCGCCTCTTTCGGAACTTTTTCTTCCTTGTTATCATCACTTTTACTTATTTCTTTTTCATCTTTTTTTGCTTTTTTAATTGAGGGATCTTTATAAGCTTTTGTGTTCGCTCCTCTTTTTCGTTTTTTCTCAGATTGTTTTATAGTTTCTTCATCTTGATCGCTGACAATTTCATCGTTTTCCGAGATATCAAAATCTGAGTCGACTTCATCTGCGGAATCTTCTTGGTCTGACTCAAAATCATTATCTTCTTTTTCCTCTTCAAAACCTCCGTACGTAGTCTTATAAAAGTCATCATCATCTAGTTCTTCTTCCATGACCTTTGACATCCGATTTCCTGCAGTACAACGAGGCTCTCTTGCAGCAGCCATGATGGTTTATAGCAGAAAAAACTTCACTAAATTTATAAATTCGATTTGAGTCTGAAAATACAAAAAAATGCAGGAATATATGTTATATCTACAGTGGAAATAATATGAAAGTGTTTTATTTCTCTATGAAAAAGATACCAACTCATGGAACAGTGGTAATGTAATAGTAGAACACAATATCTCAGTGGTTAGCACACTTGGCCTAACTACGGTATGTTACAGTCTGCACCAAATGAGCAGTAATGTTACCCAAGATTAATAACATGAGGAAGTAATTCTGGGCGGGAAAGATTTTTGCACAGACTTTTTGTTTTTATTTTTATTTGAATTATCAGTGGTACATTCGCTATAATCCTGGCCCCCCCTGTGTAAGGGGCAAAAACGGTATTTATAAAATACCTACAAATAAGATTTTAACATAAATAAAAAATTGAATTGAACATTCAAAAGTATAATAATACGCCAATATAAAGAAGAAGTAGCCACATACACATCATCAACAATATTTTTCAGAGAAGCACACTGTCAAAAAGGAATAAAGTAACAGCTTTCAAAACGTAAATCATGTTATTATGGTCATTCATCTCAGGAAAGAATATACCAGCAAATAAAATGAGGGATTTAAGATGGTAGAAATAAAAATTTTACAAAAATAGAATTAAACAGTTGGTGGAAATGATATACACAGTGGGAAATGAACTAATGCCATTGATGGTAATTTTGGTTTAGACAAAATTTAAATTCTATTATTCACAAGTCTAAGAATACAGTGTTCATAATAATATGTTACAAAATAATAATGATATAAATTATATTTTCATGTTAATAATAAGAGCTCGACCGATATATCGGTCTACTGATATATCGGGCCGATATTGCGTGTTTGCCGATATATCATATCGGCAGTAAACAACCGATACATATCGGCCAAAGTCGGTAAGCGCCAGGGTGCGTGCTTCAACGGCTCTCGCCTCTGCATAACTGCCGGTTTCCCAATATTTCTCTCGTTTTCATTTTGCGTTAAAAAGATGTCTCTCTTATTCCCTACAATACCAGTACAAACATAACAAGCTTCTACTTCACAGTGCTGGTTTCAAATGATCCATTACATCAATATCGATGAATAATAATTCCCAATACAAATTTTATACACTTATAAGTAATACAATAATTGCATAAAATTGCTGAACTTATGTGTCAATACAATTAAAATAAAACAATGCAATCAAACAGAGTCCAGAAGCTAAAACTGATTTGTGAGACTGCGAGCACAGTTTTTTGTCTTCCAGCTGGAGGGCGACCTGACAGCGAATAAATGAGATCTAAAAGACAACAGTTGCGTGTTGACAGAAAACTTTTCTTGATAGGAAAGTAGATCAACAATTTCAACCTTTGCTAAGGGAGAATATACAGGGGAACGGAAGCATTGGCTTGAATGAATTTTCCACTCATTTTATCTACAACATTCCAGGTATTACTCTCAGGATCCAGTTCTTCAATTGTATTGTTAGAAAGCTCCCCTCCAACAACAAATAGCTTATCTCCCACAACACATGAAGTAAACTTTGCCCTTGCATTGTTTAAACTAGCAACAGTGGTCCACGTTTCTGCAACTGTATCGAAGCACTCTACAATATTCAAATGGAAGCTTTGAGTCCCACCCATTGCATAAATTTTTTCCTCGAGTCCGGCTGCAGAAGAAAATTTTCGTGCGGTTGGCATTGACGGAAGTTCTTCCCATGTTAAATCTGATGGATTGAATCTCAAGTTATTCGACATATGTCCAGTATTGTTCACCCCTCCTATGCAGTAGATGAAACTTCCAAGAGAAACAATAGATGATCCAAATCCTTCCACTGGCTTATGCGTGACATCAGACCAAGTTTCATCATATGGGTCATATTTCTCAACAGCATTACTATACCAACCATGGTCAGCAAATGCATAAATATAGTTGCCAAAAGCAACACCGATCGCACGTTTCTTAGCTGATTTTCGATCGTCCAGTCGAACCCATGTAGCATTGATGTCGGTGTAATCCAACTTATAATTGTTCCCGTAATTTCCAAAAACATATATAATGTCATTAAGCACTGCTGCAGTGAAGTATTTAGCAACAAATTCCTTATCGATCTTCTGCATTTCTGTCCAGGTTTTCAGAAATGGATTGAAAACATGGATGGAACATGTTGTTTTACTAAACACTGCAATTACATTTTCGTTAGTCACAAATTTTGAGGTGGCTATGTCAACATCCTCTGGCTCTACATTTGTTAAATCATTGGCTTGAGTTAGAGCACTCGTACATAAATCTGAGTTGAAAACTGAAGGCTCTTTTTGAATAAGATATGACTGATATTTCGAAGCAATTTTAGTCAAATTCAATTTTTCAAAAAGTGCTTCAAAAGTAGAAGTTCGAGTTCCTCTCTCAAAATTTGTCCAAATAATCAGCGCCTTGCATTTTATGTCTTCGGAAGCTTTTGTATTCCGTGATCCAATCAACAAAGAAACAAATTCCTTCTCTAAATGTTTAAAATCATCCTTCATAGCTAAATGTTGAAAATTTTTTAAAGCAAACTTTTCACAACATTCAAGTAATTTTGTACAATTGAACATATCTGCAATTATCTTTGCTGAATAAAACGACTCTATATTTATTTTCTTTCGAAGATATGTCGCAACATTCTCGCAAACTTTTTGTAGCTGCATAATATGAGCAGTATGCATTAGTTGTTTGCAATTTTTATAGTCAGGAATGCTAAGATGTCCAGTGTAAATGAAATCAATGCAAATCCTAACGCTTGAAAATTCAGTTTGTTTCATTTGAACGACGCCAGATCGACTTTCAACATTTTCATGAAACAGCATTGCTCTGAAATAGTCTGACCCTGCGGACAAAATATTCCTGTGTGCCAGGATTTCTTCATTACCAACCTTTATTGCAATGTCACAATGTTCTTTACTTTTTCTCATTTCGTTAAGCTTCTTCATTATTTCTGCACAATGATCTTTATCATATCCGTCAGTAGTTAGTTCCATTTTTGTGATTGTGAAAACTAAACCAGAACCCAACAAGACTTTGACAGTTATGGCCACTCTTCTAAAACAGTAAAACAAGCATAAAATACTAAGATGGTCATACAGAAGGTTAATTACAGAACAGCGCTGAAGTTCGGCTACCCACTGATGCAATGTTACAGGTACTATATGCCGATAAAAAAGCAAAAGTAGGGTGTCGCTACCGTATGCCTGTATGCCACAGTTTTCGAATATTAGGTACATAAATATAAAATGTACGGTACGGTACCGTAAAACCGGCTAACTTCGGATGATTTCACTATATTTTGAACAATATCTCCGCCGCATGTTGTTCAACTGAAGCCAAATTTGGAATATAATACATTGTGGCTATTCTCGTCTTGATAAAGTCGGTTCCATATCCATCAAAGCCTTTTTTCATTGAAATTATTGTCTTTATTCGTCTATTCTAAAATTATCTAACTTCGGATGGCCACTTTTCTCTTTGCGTCAACTCGTCGTGAGAGAGAAATGTCTGCGTAAGCAATGACGCGTGACAACGTCGCTGAATAGACCTTACGCCGCCACGACCTGTCTTGCGTGTTGAATACTGACGTTTGTACGTGACGTTACTCTTGCCGCTTCGCGAAGCCTAACTATTTATTCTTGTGTCCTTTATTATAACTCGTATATATTTCACTAACTACTCCTAATTTATTGCAAAATGCTAGTTCGTTCTTTTATGATCGTTTATTTTCAATGCAAGAAAAGGATTAACAAAAAAAAAACGGAAGAATTGAAAGTACCTAACACTGGTGTAGGTTGAAATTGAAATGCAATATGGAACAAGTAAAGAATGAACAAAAATTAGACAATTAAAAATAAACGGATGAATCGAATGAAACACTGGCAAAAGTAAAAATTGAAATCAAAAAGCAATATGGAACAAGTAAGGTATGAACAAAAATTCGACAGTTAAAAATAAACAGATGAATTGAAGGAAACGCTGGCAAAATCAAGAATTGTAATCATTTCCACATGGGTTAGACGGGTCTTTGCAACAGTTCTTGTGGAACCAATGTGTTTCGCTGCAGCTTTCGCAACCGACCCATTCCACCTCAATTTCCGTACTTCCATTTGAATCATTCCATAATCCACAAGCAGAGCAGGTTTCGTCTTGATTATCACTTTTCATATTTTCTGATTTTCTCAGAGCTCCCCGTTGATCGGCTCGGCAGAGGTTCCTGCCCGGTGTGACTTTCGATCCTCGCTTTCGTTTCACTTAATAAAGTCAAATGACAATAAACGGATAAAAACGGCAAAAAGAAACTTTGCCACTTTTTTCATTTTGCGCCTCACCTGTATGTGGTCCAACCTCCTGCTGTGTGCATGTATGTAGAGTTCTACGCTCACCTGTTAAAGATATTATTATCATCTGCCGACATATCTAATCTACAGACATATCTAATCATTATGATCGTATAGATACATGTTTCAGGCCTAACGTATTACCAATTGCTACGGTATCTATCGGTGTCGGAGGAAGTATGCAAAAACAAAAATCGACAAATTTCATATGCATTAAGCGTATGCATACCCATATTTTTAAATAAACAACATATGACTGAGACGATAGTGATGTTTTTGTAGGATTTAGTGACTAGGATCATGGATAAGCATAATTTTTAAATTTCACAAAACTGGGCGCCGCGATGTCTGGCGTTCAAATGTCGCAGCGAGTAACGCACGAGCTACGCAAAGTGACGTCGGCTACGAAGAGAGAGAACGGGATTTGCGTCGTTGACGTCACGCTGTACGTAATCTTCAAAACGTCGATATTTTGATGTAATTTTTTAAATCAAAATAATCGATTTCACTCGAATCTCGTACGACACCTTGTGATCACTGTATTTTTTGTATACATTGTGTTCGCTCTCTAGCGCTTGGCGGTGATTTGACGAAGGTAGCGTCTGTAGAAGTCACGATTTGAGCCGCTCGAAAAAACGGTGTCATTTTTTTGGTAAAATATGATTTTTTGAATGATAAAAAATCAAATCGAGCGATTGGAGGCTACGGCAGATTCAGATATGTAAGGCCTTACTATAGAAACCGACAGAAGCGCAATACGACGAAATTTAGTTGAGATATGAATGATTGAAAATTTCATCCGAAGTTACAAGGCATCCGAAGTTAGCCGGTTTTACGGTAGCTCAATTCAACAATGCTAGTTGTAGTCTATTTAGACAGTAAAGTAAGGAGACGATATGTCACGGTTTCCCAATATAATATACGGTATTCCACTCGCTATTATAGAATTAATCTCAATTCAACAAATGCGGTACCGGTACCGGTACCTTCGCTTTCTGTTGTAAAACTTTTTAGCGCGTCACTATCAACGAACGCGGGATTCGTGTACACAGGTTAAAAAGTAAAGACGCGTCCTTCAATTTCCCAAATCAGATGAATGCGCCACTCACAACTAAGGAAATTCCGCGCCGTTAATCGTTTTCATAACAACATTTAAATATTAAATAAAACAAATAAATAATTATGATATTCATCAGTAATAACTTAAACCCATGTGTAATTACATTTCGAATTTTATAAATGCGAATCACAGAAACACGTTGCTTACCTGCTCATCCATGACCTGACCGAGCACTTTTCATTGGTTTTCAAAGGGCTCACTTTGCCGGGCTCGTCAAGTTATGTTTAAAAATATACGCATTCTTTATGCCACGTCACACCCATAAGTTAAACTAGGGTGGTCCAAGGTTGTCGGCTCCGGGACAATAAAATTATTTTTTCATCGTTCGCGGGCCACAATAGTGCCAAGATTAGATAAACGGGGCAATACAAAACCCTTTTATTGTACAGACACTCATCAGTATTTGTCATTTATCAAGCTATAACATGCAGTAACCACCAAAAAACACACTAAACTCATCAACCCCAAATGCAATTTTTTGATTACTCTCCGAATGCGACGTGGGCCACATGAAGCTGGGTAATAACGGGCCTGGGTTTGGACCACCCTGAGTTAAACTAGTGATGATTAAACCCCAAATGATGAATAAATAGACGCTGAAAGTGTACAACTCGGACATGTGAACATTCGCAATTATACAGGCGAACAGTGAAACTTGATGTATCATTTTACAGTTTTATTCACAAGGTTGCTCAAAGCAAAGTCGTTGGCCTCCAACCAAAAGTATAATGGGTTTATCCGTAAATATATGGTTTATCAAATTCGGCACCCGTTCAATCTAGTCTAGTTGATAAGTCTTGCTATATTCACTGAAGGTAGCATACCGTATATCCCAAGCAAAACAACTGTCAAAATATGTTTCCATGGGCATGGCCCTAATTACCGGTGTGGCTCAACGGGCTAAGCGTTAGGAATACGCTCGCCACCGCACCTCTAATTATTCTGCGTGGGTTCGCAGGTTCGAATCCCATGCAGGGATGGTTATGTGCGAGAGGATTGCTGGACTCCTCGCCGTCGTTGGGTGGTTCACGTAACCGCTGGTCGGTTACGGCTTCCTCCACCACCAAGTCCATGCTTCCGAAAAAACAAACAATATAACTAATCCCATACCCGACATCGAATGGTAACCGGACGAGAGGCCGTGGTTCGCCATATGGATAAGCCGTCTTATCGGCTTTCCTCTCCCCCAGGATAAATATGTAAATCCTATCCTATCCTACCGGTTCTGGGCCAGAGTGGGATCACCATTTCTTATTAGGTACCGGTATACCGGTAGCGTACCATGTAAAATCATAGGCATCCATCCTACCACTTTCTACAGAGAAGTGTTTATTTGAGCATCTGTAATGAATTAATGATTGTTCAGTGACCATTTTCTGTCCTCACCCATCCCGCTGTACTCATTAGTCAGTGACTTCATTCAGTGCAACACATATTTATAACACATTCCCAAGTACCAAAAAAAACAGTATGAACATGAAATGTGTTTATTATACCTGAATTTTATTTGTATTTCTTGCCAGATTGGAAAATGGCCACTTGTCAAACTAGACCAGTCTCTCTGACACCTCATAACTCGAAACAGTATTACCGGTCTCCAATGGTGGAGGTTTTATCAATGCCCTGGAAGATTTAGCATACTGAAGAGTCGCATATCTTCAAGGTTGAATTGAAAAATATTTTGAATTGTGAAAATGGCATCGAGAATCTTTCAGTATTTTGGGTAGAAGTTTATTTATAACAATGTTTGATTTCATAATACAATTTAAGGCAAAATGGAAGTTCATCATCTAATGTCAATTACAGATGGTTGTGCGCACCTAACGAATTCTAGCCATGAGAGCCGAACAACTTAATAAAGTACCAATGAATTATTCTGTACCAATATTATATCAGTGAAAAATGAATTAAAAATACAGTGAAAAAGAGGCATATAAACAGTGGATATATATTATAAATATGAATTGTATTACTGCACACAATATATATATAGGATTTTATACATCTATTTATTCATCAATATAATTAATATACAGAACTAAAACTATTCGGCAAGACACTTATAAGATTTGTTTTAAGTTTTTACTAAATTTCACAAAGTATGTTGAGATGACAGCTTTACCAGTCGAAAAACAGCGGGAATAAAACTTAGTACAAGACAGTTGGACATAAGTCAGCCCACATAATACATAAGAGTCTTTATATAACATTCGGAAGAAAAGGGTGACTGCTAATAAAATAATGGAGGTATAAAAATATAGCAGGAACAGTGTGTTAAGATATGAAAAGGTAAAAATGTTATGTATAGATATAACTGTACAAGAATATATGAACATGGCAAGTTAAGGTGATTCAATGCATTTTTTGAAATAAAAGATTTATGCCAGCAGTTTGTAACTGGGGCCTGAGGGTTTCATCGCTGAATAAGGGTATTTTCACTTTTTTGAGCATGAATTTTTTGAACATACGGGGATTTGAACTCTACCAATCAATCAAAACTATAAATACAACTGGGATGATAAGCAAGGGGGGCATATGTGCCAAAAGCCTCTGCAAAGGGGGCCACAAGCTATAAAGGTTGGAAACCACTGATTTAGAGAAATGTTATTATGGTGTACCTAAAATATTCTTACAGCATTTCAATTTTTTGAAGCAAAATCAAATTCTATCATTAAATGACTGTTCACCAAAATATGGTATGTAGGTTATTTTGAATTTGACTTGTGCAGTGAATTTGTAAAATTTGAAGATTAAGATTCCAAGATATTTGGATATGCCCAGTTTAAAAGGGCACTTAATGAGTTATGTACCAAGTGAAGACTAGTGAACAATGCAAAAGAATGAACAATTTATAAATTATATCAATGACAGTGTTAAAAAAATAGTACGTAAAGAAAATAAAACTTATAGATTGAAGAACAAATATAACACAAAAATGCAGTGGAATGATATGTTCTGGTACGCTTTAAAACCTCTTATTGTACGACTATAGACAAGCATTTACCGTACAATCCTGCTAGCGAAAGAAAAGACCGGTTATAAATAGTTTAACTAACCCAGAGACCTTTTAAAAGTCAATATCACCAAGCTATCATGCCTAACACAAAAACCATGACTCACTGAAGAATTTTAAATGAAAATAGAAAGGTTATAAACAGTTTGGCCAATCCATGAATCTTCATAAAAGTAAATCTACAAAGCTATCAAGCCAAACACAAAAACCATGGAAGATTGAAATCGAACTATTCATCAATGCAAATACCAAGGATCAAAACATATAAGACCGATGTACAAGGTAACTCAGAAAAGTGAACTCATGGATTTCGGTACTCCCGTAGTATGTGTACCAGGTTAGGGTTAGGCGATAATTTTATTCTGATTTTCTTTGTTTTAGTTCTATTACGAGTTCGAGGACTGTCTGTGTTAGCCAGGTGAATATAACCCCTACCCCTTTCTGTCCCTTTACACAACTTGATGTAAAGTAGGCGAACAAAATTACATTCCATATTGGTATACATACTTCTGGGGCGCATAAATTTCTTCTATGAAAATTTATTCAACACTTGAACTTGATTATGTATGATTGTACTCATAAATTACATTAATCTAGGACGCCTCGCACAAAATCTCTCTAGAATATGTTCCGAATAACCTGGGTTATGTTTTTTGGGTTACCTTGTGTATTTTCATTAAATGCTGAATTTAGCTTAAAAGTACCAATTCACACAAATGCTATGTGATTATCACCTTGCTGGTCTTGAGAGCTATTTTCTATATTTTCTTGTGACCTTGTATTGGTCTGTACCAAAGAGCTTGGTTTGGGTGGTTTTACTGGCTTATAGTACGTATTTCCGTATTGAGGTATATTCTGAGATGAAAATTGTTGTTGGTTTGGTCCCGGGATATGGGTGCCAAGCTGTTGTGAATGGTTTTGATGGGTTTCTGTTATGTAACTGGATAATGGAGAATTTCTTTGCATGGTCTGACTAGAATTAATGGTCTTTATGGGCATGGCTCTTCTTTCGTCTTGTTGAATTTCGGTAGTCTCAGATTGGTATTCTTGTGCGAATTGGTTGAAGCTCTGGTCGGAATGGAACGACTGTGTTGGTGACTGGTTCAACTGAAATGGCTTCTGGTTGACAAATGGTCTTGATTGGTCTTCATGGTTTCTATCTTTCATACGATGGTAAAGTTGGCGACCAGGAGATTGGTTGACTTGGTAAGCCCCGTGGTAATTCTGGTCCAATACTTGTTGACTTGAAAGTTGACTATGGATATTTTGCTGCAAAGGGACATTCATTGTAGGTATCATGTCACTGGTTTGAACCAATCTACCTGCAACACCATGCTGTCCCATGAATAACTGTGGAGGGATGATGGTAGTTTGCATGTGGGATGTTGAAGTTTGCTTTTGGTATCTGGTGTTTTGTTGTGGTGGTTGACTATGTTCAATGGTTTTTTTGTCTTCATAAACCGAACCATGGTTTTGCTGTGTTGATTTAGATCTTCTTGTATATTGAAACAAATCTACCCTTGGTTGGTTTTGATTAGAGACAGCTCTATGGTTAGTTTGATCCAAAATATAGTTACCAGATATTGGTATCGGCCTCACAGGAGGACCAGAAGCAAAATGGTTCTCAATACTCTCTTTAGGTGATGATTCACTACCATCTTGTTGCGGTGAGACATTTTCATGAATGTACCATGTCTTACCATGATTACCAGTTTCTAACTGGTAACTCACATGTGAACCCCCAGAACCAGTAAAAGATTGGTTGCTTGACACTCTTTTTATCGGTGTTTTCAATTTCTCTTTCTCAAATTTTAAATTGTTTTTTTGATCTTTTTGATGAGATGATTTATTCGAACCGACACTGCTATGGCTCGCATACGAACTGGTCCGTGAATGAATATTTTCTCCACTTTGCCTTCGTGGACTGGTTACAAATTCTGGGTGCTTGTAGGGAGGTGGTAATGAACCATCTTGTGATAAGCTATACTTATGAGAAACCTCTTGCTGTTTGTGCGGACTTACAGAACTGTCTAGAGACTTGCTGTACATGTGAGACGTCTCTTTAAGTCTGTCGAATGTTTGAATCGGCTTGCCCATCTGTGTAGCTTTAGCTCCTTCGTGTGGTGAAGTCTGAACTAGTTCTTGGGGAGTTTTGCGGAATTCAGAGTGAACATAATTTGCAACTTTGCTATAAGTTGACCGTCCCTCATGAAGCACTGCAGCGGTAGACACCTTAATGCTAGATTCAATTGTGCCAATTGGAAAGGATTTCAATGTATTTTGGGTATCAGTAGAAACTGGAAGATTGAGTTTTTCATTATTATTCGGATCCCTATTACCAATGTCCTTGAAATGAGCTTGACTATCCTGTCCAGACTCACTAAGGTCACTTGTAGATAGTCTCGTTAATTTATCCACAATATGTGAATATTCAAAAGGGTTTGATCGAACTGGTAACCCACGAGCTACGCTTGGTGCTGGTACGTATGAATGCTGATTCGAACTTTCACCTTTGAACCTTGATCCCTCAAGTGACTTGACTGGAAAAACTCGTTTAGCTTTAGGATGAACAATACTTGTTGGAGCGGAAAATGTTACATTTGTGTCATCAGGGGGCAGTATTGGCACAAAATGAGCTAAATTTTTTTCATTTTCTGTAGAATTCGTCGATAAATGGTAGATATCTTGATTTGTACTGGTGCTTGGATTGCTTTCATGATTTGCCACTATTTCCTCGACCGTCATATCATTCCTTTTCGATTCTGTCGAGTTATCAGCGATATTTGAATTCTGCGATGTTCTTAGATCAAAATCTTGGGTTACAAATCCTTGTGATGTCGTACTGTCAGTGTTTCTATAAAACATCGGACTTTTCTGAGGACTTCTGGGGACCTTAATTTCCAAAGATGGTCTGGCTAATTTTGGTGAACCAGAATTATGAAATTGGAATCTTTTTGACCTTTGAAGAGAGTGGGAAGATGATTGGGCATTGCTGATTGTTCTGTTTTCTGCTAAATTAGTAGCAATTGTGATGTCGCTATGAATTGTTTGGTTTTGGTGACTAGGGCTTTTTGCTAGAGGGTCTGGGCTATCTATGTTGCCTCGACTCTGGTTTTTAAGTTTTACGGGGATGTGATGTGGTAAGATAGGCTTTGGCGCAAAAATTCTCTCACTGGAGGGCAGGTTAGTGAAATTTTTAGGCATTTCTGAATTCAAATTTGAAACATCATTCTGTAATTGGTTGGTTTCTCTTTGTAAAACTGATTTTGCTTTATGCTCTGTTGGTTTTGTCATGTGATCAGGAAGTTCAAGATGTGATGATGAATCAAGACTGCTTTGAGACTTGAACGAAGCTTCAAAATCGAGAGCAATTGATCTGCGACTGCTTGGTGGGAGACCTCTAGTGATGATGTGTGACAACGGTATCATTTTCGAAGCCTAAAAATGACAAGAATAGCTATTACAGTGGAGGTTACTTGAAGACCAGCATGTCAGTGCATTGGCATTTTGTTCCTAAGATTTACATATTTATCCTGGGGGAGAGGAAAGGAATAAGACGGCTTAATCATATGGCAAACCATGGCCGCTCGTCCGGTTACCAATCCATGTCGGCTTTGGATTAGTTAGCCAGATATGTTGTTTTCAGATGCATGGATTTGATGGTGGAGGAAGCCGTTATCAACCACATTATGTGAAGAGGTTTGAAATTGGGCTCTGACATTAAAAAAGGTTGAGAACCACCGGTTTGGAGGTAATGCATAATGAAGGTAACAAATATCTCATAAAAAAGGTTCAGAGCAGATCCATGAACACTTGTCAGAGTATATACCTTGAATTTTTAAGGGTTAAACTTTGTTCACTATTCTATAAACTGCCCTGTAACATTGATGTGAAAATATACAAAAATAACATTCACCTGACTACTCACAACTCTTCTATTTTCATTTGTATTCTGTTGAATTTCATTTTCAGGGGAATTTTCATTCGTTGCATTACCTGTGATGGCATTGGCATACAAATTATTGGCAACTTAATAGTGGCAACTAATTATTATATTACATATAGAGAGAAGTGGAAAGATGCTATTTCACACTCCAACACATACAAGTTTTTACGCTTCAGAAGTGTGTGTACCAATATATGGTTTTTACTAATTTTGTTTGCCTACTTTACATCAAGTTGTGTAAACGGACTGAAACCTATGGGCAGGGGGTATATTCACTTTGCTAACACAGACATTCCCAAACTCGTAATAGAACTAAAATAAGGAAAATCTGGATAAAATTATGGTCTAACCCTGACCTGGTACACATACTACAGGAGTACCTAATTTTAGAACATTTGGTTGGTTACGGTCAAAATTACATGAATTTCAGTTCATTACTGTTAAACATTTATTTTCTGAAGAAATGTGTGAACAACATTGATTATAGAATTAAAGTAGTAAAATTGTGATGTAATAAATGTAATTCCATCCAGTTCTTCAAATCGCTGAATACTCCACTCACCAAAGAAGGCTTCCAAAAGTTTTAAAGTTGTTTCAATATTGCCATGGTAATCAGTTGAACAATGAAGCATAACATTTTCTTCACTGATCTGTGAAATGTTGAATCCTAAAAATAAATAAAAAAGTAGAAACATAACTCATGACAATTTCAATTCAAGGAGGGAAAGATAATTTTGTATCAGATAGAAGGAAAATTAATTTCTTATTCATATGTGATTAGTTACACACATCCCAGTGTGGAGGAACTGGGAGAAATAATGAGCATAGTTCTAGAGCAGGGGTCGGCAACCCCTGGCACGCGTGCCAATTGTGGCACGCGAGAGGATTTCTCGTGGCACGCCAAGCGATTTGAGCCATATTCAGATATTTATTTTCGTAGTGCGACAAACATTCTGCAATTGAACAAAAAAAAACAAATCGACAAATTTATTGAAAAAACATGCAATATTTAACTGCAATCGACAAGAGGCCGAAATCTGTACCCAAAATCGATGTAGATAAGCGTGTGCAGTCGATCATCCCCCTCCTTTCAAATTTTCGTAAAACTGAAAAAGTCGCAAATACTGCGTGCGATTGCTTTTTGCTGAAAATTTCTGATTGTTTTTATCAGCGTGATGTGTTATTTAGGCCGTAAACACTTTTAGTTGGTGTTTATTCTCTCTGAATCACAACAATTATTTCACGACAACGATAATAATTACTTTATTTTTGCCCAGAATTGAAATGCGCTGAGGGTTATAATACAATCAATCGAAACTAAATACAATTAGTCATTAGGCATGTTTATCTCATATTTTTACATCGAAAGATTGAGTGGTATTTCAGGACGTAACCGCGAGTTACGCTGGACACAAAATTATATCAATATAGAAGAAAGTTTCAGATTCTCTGTCATGAAATGAATGTTTTACTGGACAGAAAAGTTGGTTTACGCTGAAAGACTCAGCATTTTTTATGAGCGCGTAATCGCGGCGACTGTTTCAAAAGGGAATGGAAGATGGCGGACACCGAAATGAGAATATGTACCAGGTTTGGGTTGAGGCATTATTTTATTCCAATTTTCCTTATTTCAGTTCTATTACGAGTTTGGGAACTAGCCAATTGACTCCCGTAGTATTTGTACCTGAAATTATAGCCTAACCCCAACCTGGAACACACACTACAATCCGGTGTCCGCCATCGTGGTGCACATACTACGGGAGTACCAAAATAAATTTTCTCTTCTTTAGTATTTATCGCGATCTCATTGTTTCTGGCTACAAAACTAATCACGAGTGGCCTTAATACCTATTACTTCAGTCGTGCAAAGGCCGGTTGGACGTCGAAATGCCGTGTGCCGAAATCTCTCGTAAGCTAGTTTCCATGCACGTTATCCAATAAAATGAATTTATTTCTCATCCGCTTACTATTCAAATCAGGTAGTTGGCTACGCAAGTCGCAAACCATACACATGAAAATGTTTGGCACGCGAAGGTGCTCATTATTTATAAACTGGCACGCCAAGTTTAAAAGGTTGCCGACCCCTGTTCTAGAGCATGAGTTGGCAAGGCTTTTGGGCCAGGGGCCAAAAATTTTGCCCACCTAGAGTGGTGGGCCATGTGGGTGTGACGTGAAAAGTTACAATCTATGAACAATATTTACAGTGTTACAAAAGCATTAAGTGGAAAATAATAAGCCTCGTGCCAAAACTAAATCAACTAATTTTGTGTTTTTTTTTCAGCTAAAATATCATAATTTGGTTTTAGTTTGGTTGTGCATTAGGCGGGCCAGATCGAAATACCAAACGAACCAGATTTGGCTCGCAAGCCGCAGTTTGCCAATGTCAGGTTTAGAGTCAAGGATCTTACGATAGTGTGCCAAGCCTGCTGCTATTACTGTTGACTTTTGAACATAATGATATCTCATTCAGATTCACCTTCTTTGAGATGACAACTATTTATATCCAATTTCTTTACTCACAAAAATTCCTGAGTAAAACTCTGAGATATCATAAAATATTAAGGGCAAAAAACAATACAATCTGTAGGTTTGCAAGCAGCACTTCAACTTCTATATCAGATCAAGGCGAAATTCAGTCAGACTAATAACTCTATGATACTCAACAAATTAAAATATAAACCATACAAAAAATATGACATCAGTTGACTTACCAAGACCAGACAGTACTTCAGAGCAACCTTCCATTCGCCAAGTGTTTTGTTGAATAATTAACGTCATTTGAGGAGCATTTTCATACCCATTGCTGTCATTTCTTTTTTCTGTGTATTCATCCAAGCAATTGGAAATGGACTCTTTCAGTATATAACCAACAGAAGGTGAAAGAAATAACCGGTTTATTCCGGTTATTACTGGTACAGGCGGCAGTTGAAGATAAGAAATCAATTCTGATTTGATGTTCTAAAAATAAAAGAGATGGATGATTTCAAAAAGCTGTTTTTTCATCTCGGAGAAAATGAAAATAAATGTTATGGTTTAATACGATTGAAGCAATAACCACAAATGGTCTGAAAACCTGCTTTTTGAGACACAACTAGTTTCTTCTCCAACTGGACAGTTTTGTACCCAAATGTAGGGATACATCTAGGGCAGGGCTAATCCAAGTCTTTTTTAAACCACAAGAGGCCGCTGTCTGAGATTAGAATATTCTCTATTTTGAACTGTCTTTTTTGTTTATTTAATAATTTTCTTAGAATTGCAATTTTGTTAGTTTTGTTAGTGCTCAAGACACGATCATGCACACTAATTAAGGATATTCCTATCTCCGAGCAACATTACAGGTAACCACTGAAACATCATGATATAAACTATGAACTTAACACTCAAATTACCGGTATATAGATTTATTGCAATGCACTACAACCCAGTAAATTCCGGTTTAAACAAGATAAATCCAGATAATACTCACCAACACATCTTGTTTTATATCAGCCTTTGGAAAGAAGACAGCTTCAGGTATTCCACTAGTACATTGTGTCAACTCAAAACCAACAGCTGAGAAAAGTTCTCTCCACCCAGTAACATTGTGGACTTTCTTACTGATGCTGGCCTGAAGATAAAAATGAACCAAGTTTAGGTGAGAGTTAGAGCAGGAGTGAGCAAGTTTTTTAGACGCCAGAAATATTGCCCATTTAAACAGGCGGGCCATGTCAGTGTGACGCAAAACTTACATTACTACTTACAAGTAGAAAACAATAAGCCTCGTGACGAAACTAAATTTAATCGCAATCTTAACAAATTCCTTGACCTAGGTATTTTTAGCTAAAATATCAACATTTGGTTTTAGTTTGGTTGTAGAAGAATCAGGCGAGCCAGATTGAATTACCCAACGGGTCGGATTTGGCCACGGGCGTAGTTTGCTTATCAGGCCTAGAGGAATTTAATTGCAAGCAAAATCTATATTCCAGTCCCACCCACATTAAGGAAATGGGCTAAGAATACTTAACCAGAAGAATACAGTTTTCCCAAATGAATAACTCCCTTCCCATGGCTATGACTGCTGAGTTGTGTATGGAAAATATGTGAAAATATCTTAAACAAGACTGATGGAATCAATGGAAAAGGGCAAAACAGTGAAAAAATGAGTCTATCAATAGTACCTTCATGAACGTGAAAAAAAATCTGGCTTTTATTATATATATACATGATAGATAAGCATTTGCAGTCAAATCAGCGCATAAATGCCGTGAAGGCAGAGGACTTCCAATGATCAAATCTGACAGTAATTTTTTGAAGGGACGCTTACCTTTTCAGTAAAAATAAAGTCCTAATATACAAGTTTTCAATACTTACTTAAACCATTAGGACACTCACTAGTCGAAACACATATTTAGGAATTTTCATTTAACAATATTATAAAAGACAATTTCTATGCTTTTGAATAGAGTGCAAAAAATCACTCTTTATAAATAAACAATTCTCATAAAATCTGAAAATAGTATAGTACCTGTGCTGCATACATTGGTACTGAAGTATTCGATCCAGAATCCATTCTCTCCAGAGATTTATCGATCAGATGTAGCACAAGTTTGAGTGCATCGTGGAAGCGACCAGGATCAGATTTTATTAGGAGACCAAGAGAGTAGAAGAGTGGTAAATTGTTGGGGTCAAGGGTCACATCTCGTCCAATCAAAACAAATCCTGCCCAATAAGAAGGATGTTCGAATTGTTTATTCATCCGTATAAGATCCAGAGATTGGGTGAGCGCAACGGACGCTGGTAATCCAGACATTAAACGACTGTAAAACGATTGTGTTAGGATTTTACAAACAGTTTCTGGAACTGGCCATAGAGGGAGCAAAAGAGTTTGTACTCCAGAACATAATAAACTTCGAACCATTGTCAAGATTCGTATAAGTTTGGAGTCTGCAGAAAATGAGCTTCCGTTCTCCGTAATGATTTCTGAATCTTGTAAATGAGCTGATCCAAAAACTGCTAATTTCACATGAGAAAGATCAAATTTGATGAAATCACCGAGTGTCAATGACCTTTGTGCAATTTCCTCAGAAGTCAAGGTCATTTGTGGTTTCTCAAGGTCAAATACATCCTTTTGCTCAATTCCAACAGTTTCTCTACCAATACCGCTATCGGCATTACTGACGTCACTCGGCACATTCTCAGCTTTTGTTACTTTTTCATCAACCGAACTTAAATATATTCCATAAGGTGGCGCCATAGAAAAGCTACAAGCTAGATGAAAAAGTTCAGAGCTCCGCAGGTTATCTAAAACTCTTTCTTTTATTGCATATTTCCCAGTTAGTGGCTCGATCTTTAGAAGCGAACCAACCATGGTTGCTTCATCCTCAGATGCTTGTGATTGCGTAACGTCCACGATGTCATTGATAATTGGGTTTCCAATAACAACGGCCCTTGTTAACTGACCTGTGACGATTGACCCCTTTCTGAAATCTTCTGCTAAAAGATCAGCCGCGGAAGTCACGACACGTAAATTGAATTGTTGAGATAAATATGACTCAGTGGAGCGTTTTTTCAACAAGGCAAAAGGTACAGAGACCAATTCTCCTTCTAAAACCAGAATAAGGTTCTTGATTGGTTCTTGGGAAGCGTATTTTTGAATTTTCTGTTGCATACCGCCGATTAAAAGCTCATGAAGTGCAAAAATAGGAGGTTTCTTAGACAGGGAAGATTTTTCCTGACCAAGTAGATTTAGAGAACTCAAGTTTTCGGTATAATGCATTGAAGCTTGTGATGAAATCAGTCTGTGATACATTTTAAATGTTTCATCCTCGCTGTTCCCCAACTCAAAATCTTTTTTAGAACTATCTTCTTCATTTACATTATTTGATGACCTATGAACTCCATTTTCTCCACTAGAGGGATCCTCAGGCTCTACAGAAGGTGATTCTAAGCCAAGAGAATCTCTAAGTTCTGATATAAGATGACTAAGCAAATTCAAAGTACGACTAAGGGAATTTTCGTCACTTTCGTTAACTTCATGATGATGAAAAAAGATTGGCTGTTGCATGAACCCACAGAGGCCCTCTTGTGGTGTTACTACCCAAGTTAAAATATTTCCCGCGTTGATAGCGTAATACAAAATAACAGAATCTTCTTTTGCAGAATACTGTACAAGTTTTTCTGTCAGATTTTCTGGTTGAATGATTTCCTGTTTTTCTTGTCTTTTTTGAGCGACAATTTCAGGAAATTTGTGCAATTTTTCCGCAGACTCTAACGCCATCGAGTGTTGGTTCGTCTTGATGAACATGCATGTCATAGCAGATTGGCAAGTGACCAATTCTTCAAAAATATCAATGCATTGGTTTGGATGGATGGAAATGTTGACTGTATTTCCTGGAAAAAAAAAAGTTTGTTTCTTAGAACTTTAAGATGGGGTCGTATTTGGACATGATGGCCTAGTGCAGTGGTTTTTGAACTTTTTGAGCCGCGCCCCCCTTTGAAAAATTTTACAAACTTTGCCCCCCCCTCTTTTTGCTTTGAAAAAATGCTTTTGTCATGGGCAGGTTGTTATATATTAAGAAGACGATTGAAATTAATTTTTTGTTCTCGAATGAAACCATGGCACCTCTGAGGAAAACGAGTTAGTTTTTATTATAATCATCAGCGACGGGATGCTAAAGATAGAATCAAGAAGTGAATCCGTAGCTGAAAATTTCTTTATTGTAAAATTGGCATTATAAAATACTAAAAATAAAACAGAAAACGCCATGAGTTTTGTTTTGGGGTGAACCGCGACAGATTAAAAACACTTTCTTAGACATTGAAAATCCCATAAATTCCTTGTGCGTGCGGCACACCAGTAGTGTTTTAAAACTGACTTGATATAAATTTTACTCCATGGAATCGCAGACTTAGGAATATCTGTAACGGTGATATCTTAAAATAATCGAGTGGCGGCATTGCGATAGAGCGGAGTAAGAGTTACAGGGACAGCTCATATTGGTGAAATTGGCAAGAATGCAAATCAAAACAATATGTAATCGACATCATTATGGTTGCGGATTACCGTGTTATTTTGGAGTACCGGTGCTTTTATTTTATCGACGCAATTTACCACAATTAAATGAATAAAGCAACTATTTTAAATAAGTATATCGATCATGGATAAAATATTTTATTCAACAGAAAAACCATTACATATCCGTTGAAAAAGTCGGCTCTTTTAACGACTGGCGTAATCTCGAGGACTGACTCAGAAGCCGTACCGCTGGGATTTCGCTTCGATAAATATGTATTTTCCATCTACTAATATACTTTACATGTATTTTAATTGTACTAAATTGAATATACTTTATGGGATATTATACCAGATCTTTCTAATGACAACAACGAGTGCAATATATATAAAAACTAAATATAATCGGGCAGTTGATCACACTTTATTATGTCCGCGGATTGGCGTGGTATTTTAGATAAGTAATGAGTTTATTTTGTCGTGAGTCGCCGCAACCGCGAGTTACCTTGAACACAAATGAATTAAAATCGAGAGATATTTTGAATTATTGTAGTTATTACGAGACAGAAAAATTTATAACACGAAAAAGCCGGTATTTTTAACGAACGCGGAGACCGTTTCAGGAGCCGTTACATGTAAATTTTGTGACCTCTTGCGCCCCCCTGTGAGCATCTCGCGCCCCCCAGTTTAAGAACCACTGGCCTAGTGGAAAAAATAACTGTGTTAGCATTGCAAGTGCACTTCTTTCCCAGAGTTTAAAAAATTAAGTAGACAATGCTACACCAGAAAGATTCTGGTCCTTTGAAAAATAGAAGCTCTGCACATATCAGCAGCCTTTTGTTAACTGACCTGTGACGTTTGACCCCTTTCTCGAATCTTCTGTTAAAAGGTCAGTTGCGAAAGTCATGACTCGCAAATTGAATTGTTGAGTAGAATGCTTTATTATTACCTTATATTTTTTATATTTCCAATCCTCAAAGCTGGGAATACCCTGGCTTCGGACTGGCTACCAATATTCCGATTATCATTGATTTAATTATAATGCGACATTTCAGATGATACGCGATTCGAATCTACTTCCATCATTCTATTTACCTAAAACTCCAGAGTTCCAGAATTCCTTCATCAATATATTCATTGCTTCCTCAAGATGAATCTGACAGTTGTTCAAATCTCCACAAACATACTCTGCCAATGCTAAATCAAGTATGACGCGACCTTCATCCTCCTGGTAAAAATTGATAGAATATAAAGAATATAAAATATAAGAGAAATGAGTATTTGTGTTGGAAGTGTGGAATTAAGGGTTAAAGCACGGGTGAGCAAGGTTTTTGAACTCGTGGTCAAAAATGTTGCCTACCTAGACCTGGCGGGCCATGTGAGTGTAACGTAAAAAGTTACATTGTATGAACAATATTTACAGTGTTACAGAAGCAAAAGTGAAAAACAATAAGACGTGTGCCATTGGTTGTGGCAGCATCAGATAGGCCAGTGGCTACTTCCGCAGAGTCTTGTTCAGAGCAACTAGCATAGAATGTCGTTTAAAAACTATTTTGATATGAAATGCCTCACCTATCCTTTTCCATGGTTGGGAATGAAATCATATATTTATGGGCCTTCTAGAAGTGTGTGTACCAACATACTAACTAATTTTGTTTGCCTATTTTACATTAACTCGTGTAAATGGACTGAAACCTATAGAAAGGGGGTACATTTACTTGGCTAACACAGACAGTCCCCGAACTTGTATTAAAACTAAAATAAGGAAAATCGGAATAAAGTTATGGCCGAACTCTAACTTGGTACACATACTACGGGAGTACCTTCTTATGTGATATGATATTATAAGGCAGGATACAAAGGACAGGAATATCAGTCTTTCTTCAGAGCAGACAATGTGAATAAGGATTAACTTCAGGTGGAAGATGCAAATTAATATGAGCAAATTTTTGGTGTAAAAATCAACACACCTTCATTCCCAATTCTCTGGCAAGCAGTAATGCCTGTTGAAGAAGCAGTGTAGCTCTTTGGTGGTTTGAGCCAAGTCTTAACACGTTTCGTGCGACCCCTCGCAGTGCGGTTAACTTTGCCAGCGGGTCGTTTAAGTTATCAGCAATGAAAAGGTGTTGTTCTTGGTGCTTTATTGCCATCAGGTGGTCATGTACTGCTTCATATACTGCACCGAGATTACCATGTGCTCGACCTTGGCATGGAACGCTGTTGGCATCAAGGGCGATTTGAAGATCAAGTTGATGAAATACAAGAGACCTGAAAGAGAGATTGATACAGTATTTCAAAGTAAGGCTGAGAATTGAAAGTTGATCATTCTAAGTTGAGAGTCATCCAATATATCAAGTCCATGTATTTGAAACAAAAAACTGGCTAAGACTGGCACAAACCGGACTGGTAACCGAACGAGATGGTGACCGTACATTTGAACCCACGTACATTTGAACCCATGTCTATATCCGCGGGTCCAATCAATATGCGGGTGCTGAAACCCATGGGTCAGGGTTAGTATGGGTTCAACTATCCGTACAACAAAAAAATTTCCAAAGGTGCAATAGTATGCAGGTGCAATTGTCATGGGTTCAAATGTACGTGGGTTCAAATGTAATGGAACCGAACGAGATACCTTATCTTATTGTCTTTCGTCCCTCTGCATAAAATATTAAGATCATATCGAAGTTAATGTATGGATTTAGAGATATGCTTGCCCGTGTTGGCTCTCAGGGGCTAGCTATTTAATCCTATACCCGACATGAACTGCTAGCCAGACAAGGTGTAGTGGTTCGGCAGATGATCAAGCTGATTTTCAAACATTACTCTCACCAAGGACACATTCTATTCTATATTACATAGATCCACAGGAGCCCAATGCTAGAACCCCAAGCCAACTCATATGGTAACAAAACATCCAAAAGAATCAGGCTCTATATTTCGAAATGCTGAATATTCTTTTCACAGGCTTCAATGAGACATGGACTATCAGGAAAATAACTCAAAACTATAAGAGGAACAAAGATTAAATAGATATGACTTAGACATCCTGTTAGCTCTCCCAGAAGATAAATTTAAATCTTGTTCAATCCAATACTTACTTTTTATATTGCTTTAACATCAAGTAAACACTTCCTAGTCCACATGCAGCGTCGCCTCGAATATGAGCAAATTTTTCTGAGAATTTCATTTGAAGTTTCAAGCAAGAAAGAGCGTTTTCGAAATCAGCCAGAATTGTGAAAATATATCCCATTTCGCCATAAGATTCTGCCAGTAATTCCACATTGCCGAGATCTTGGCAAGATTTAATTCGAAGTTGACAATATTTAAACGCCTCTTGCGGATTGTTAGTAAGTTTATGGGCACTACATAGTCCACGATAGACTCGTTCTAACAGGGCTGATTGTTTCAACTCCACAGCACACTCTAGTGATTCTTCGAAGAGTGTGATTGCCTCATTATAGTTCCCCAAAGCTTCGTAACAGTCCGCAATGTTACACAAGACTCTGCCTTTTTCAGAATTCGGGCTTTCCATCTTTTCAACGACTAAAAGTTGGCGCTCGAAAAAGTCTATAGCTTTTTCATAATCTTGCATATTTATCGATGTGATGCCAATGTTCCCAAGCGCAGTTGATTGTAAATTCAAATCGTTCATTTGTTTCGCAACGTAACACTGATTTTCGTAACACTTGGAAGCGCCAGAGAACTCTCCAAGTGAGGTTAATACTGTCCCCAAGTGTCCGTGAGCTCGAAATTCACTTTTCGCATCCTTTGATTGTTGATAAATTTGTAATTCCTCAGAATGTAACTCGAGTGCTTTTTGGAAATCTCCCATGGCACGGTACGCAGAACCTAAAGCAGCACAAGCCTGCGCTCGCAGGAGCGTATCATCTCCTTGTTGCGCAAGCTCATATTGCTGCTGATAATATTTTAAGGCTTCTACAGGCTGTTTGGAGCTGACGAAAATATCTCCCAGATTTCCAAGAGCTTTGAAGACACCCCTCGCACTTTGCAGTTGATTGGAGAGCGCTAAAAACGAGTTCTGACACTCGAGGGCTTTTGTAGTATCTCCGTAAGATTTCCAAGCGAGGCCTAAATTGCAGTATGCTCTTGCAGCACTTATCATATCTTCAATATCCAGCGATATCTTGAGACTTTTTTCGTATGAGTTGATGGCATTAGCATAATCTCGCAATGAAAAATATGCAAAACCGACATTGTAAAATGCCTTTGCAACTCCGACTGGTTTATCAATTCCGTTATTTTCCGTTATAAAAAGGTATTTGTTGTAAATATCGATTGCTGATCTGTATTCTTTCCTCGAGCTGTGGAAGTTGGCGAGATTCATGTAAGCTCGACTTTCATTTGTGATGTCCCCAATATCAGATGAGAGTTTGGCCTGACAACTGTGAAAAGAAAAATTCAAGTTTTTGTGCGATGCTTGCTTGAAATGAGATTTGGACAAGTAGACTTAAAACATCCAACATTAATGTGTGGAGAATCTGATAAATTATAACAACAAACATATTGATTTCTCGGCGCTCTCGGCTTTGGCGCTTCTGGAGCGCCAAAAATTTTAATTACAAAGACTTCAGCATACGAAAGCCTTCTTTAACCTTCTTTAGGGTCGCTTGGTTAATTAACCTAATTATTGAACCCTTCTACCGAGAATTCGAAATTTTGATTCTAATTCGGGTTAGTTTAAAAATACGATTCCAGCTTTGACTCCAATGAAAGCATGCTGAATGGCTTTAAAACTTTCATTAAGACAATAAACTTCAGCAATTCCTTAAATGTCACGGAGTGACATTTCACACATTCAATCAATTTAACTGTATCAAGGTCTTGGTGGTTTGCTATTTTTAGAATGCCAATTGGTAGCAGTATCACTGATGTATTTACCATATTTCACTTTTCACTTTCAACCAAATATTTTTTAAACGACGAGACAAAACAAGTGATGTCACGGAGTGACAAAAAGTTGAATGCATAAAATGACTGCGATTTATCAACCAAATTTCGTCAAAAGCTTCATGACATATCAATTATAATAACTTGTCTCTGTATTCTAGAGATATTAATCTCTACATTTATGCAAAATTTATTGTACAACAAACATTTTTCAGGAAGCAGCCCAATTATACGGCCCAACTAGTAGCATGTCACTTCGTGACGTCACGGAGTGACAAAAATTCCTTATCAATAAAATGGTATTAAGAATGTTGAACAATTAGTTGTATTAGGTCAAAATTGGTTATTTGTTTGAAATTACAAAACATTTGAACAAAAAATTGGGAAACATGATATTTTTTTGTCGTTCTGCTTGTGTCTCCCTCATATTAATATGCTAAGCGAGTGCACTAACTTTAATAATTTATTGTTAAGTAAAAAGCTATGTTGCACAGACAACATGAAACAGACATGACTACTCCACTCCTATATATCTGGAATCTTATTGCAGTGACTTGACAAAGAATGGACAATTCAAAATACAGAATCTGGAGGATCCGTTAATGCAATTCAGTTTAAGAATCTTTGCACCATGCGACGATTTTTGTTATTTGGATATCTAATTTATTAACCATAGAAAAGTATTTTCTTCTGCGTAGTACTTGCATCTGCTTGCAAAGCACACATAGAAGCAGTAGGCCCCAAACACAGTATTCTTAGTCTGCATCAAGAAGACAGTGATAAATATGTTCTTGCGAAAACTCGTTATTGCATCATTTTTGCTTTTTCCAGCTTTATGATATAATTGTCACGTAAAAATAATCATTGCTGACAATGAGTGACGCACTGGCGTTTTCTAATTGGAAGTATCTTCAATTTTTGACAAAACGCATCATATTTCTTTTACATTTCACGATATTTTTAGCATCCTATGAGTTAACCCGATAAAAGGATATAAACCAAAATCCAGATGTCGATATTAAAACTTGAGATTTAATATTGTTTGTGAATTTTTTGAATTCACGTACGCCTTTTACAAAATGTCGAATTATATTGCAAAACAATGCATTTTGCCATATTTTCTCTGCCATTCCAACAGATTCTATATTTTTTCAACTGTAGTCCACAATAAGTTCGTTCATATTGTTCAAAACCGGCACATGTTAGGTCAAATATTTTGGTCATCGATAGTTTTAAAAAAGTTGCCATTGCCATTCAATCATGTCATTCAAGTTTCATTGTGGGTAAGATCCAAAGTAAGTAGAGGGCAAAGCTAAAGAATTTGCAGTCCAAACCCAATATTATGGTACTTCGCGTACAGAAAAATAATATTTTCAAAAAATGGCTACTTATGTCACTCCGTGACGTCACGGAGTTGCGAGATCTCTTGCAGTGCTGCGAAAGAACAACAAGCAACTATCAACTGCCAAATTGGTAAATTATTGGGCCCTACCCCCAAAGTGACGCCTCAGTTTTTGAGGCAAATAGTTATTGAAAATATATCAGATAATTAAAATAAAGTTGAAAAATTGTCAACGGAGTGACGCGTCACAAAGTGACAACACAAGGCAAATTCCCATCAGCTCTGTTTAGCCCAGTGTTGCCAATAGTGCACAGTGCAATAATTTATATTAAGCCAGATAATCAGAGGTAAAACTTAACAACAATACTTGGGTTTGAACAAATACATTTTAAGGTAACATAAATAGCAATGAGAGTTTATGTTACAAAACTGAAGAAAATTAGGCAGAAATCAATCAATTATCCCGCTGAAGAAAAACAATTATTTTGAGCCGTAAATGTACCTTCTCATGCGATTTTAAAAACTTCAAGATATGTCCTACAGTTTCTGCAGTTTAATATTTCAATTAGGCAAGATATAATTTTTATCAAATTTTCAACTAATTTATGGAATTGCTGCTGAACATACCTGTGGTGATAGAAAGCTTGGTAGCCATTAGTATTATTGGTATTATTACAACTCATTTGGTATTATATCATATTTATTACTTATCAGTGCCAAGCCCCTCAAAATAATGAAAACTAAATACTGGGCACCCCAGAAGTTTGTGTACCAATATGGAGGTAACTAGTTTTGTTTGCCTACTTTACATCAAGTTGTATAAAGGGACTGAAACCTATTGGCAGTGTGTATATTCACTTTTTTAACACAGACAGTCCCCGAACTTGAAATGGAACTAAAATGAGAAAAATCGGAATAAAATTATGCCTTAACCCTAACCTGGTACACACACTACAAGAGTACCAAATACTGAATACTATATTACTAAATATACCTGTAATGAGAAAATGCTTTTTCATCATTATTCAATGCTTGGTATGCGACAGCAAGATTCCCATGTGTTGTACATTCTGATGATTTATCTTTCGATGAACTGGAGATTTCTAATTCCTTGAGATGATGTTGGATTGCCTGTTGATGAGGAAATAAGGTTGGATACAACAATTATGAAAAAGGAAAATAAGATCTGCACTGCAGTACAGATTAGACGAGGTAACAGCTTGTGAACTCGTTTGCTAAAAAAACTTATACAAACTGTTAAAATGCTCTGAAAGGTGACGTAGTGTGCTCTTCAGCAAACATAATATATTCTTTTTATCTCGCTTGTTTTTACTACAGCGCTCATAGTTAAGCACATAGTTTTTTTCACGCCCTATGATAAGAACAAAACACACACCAAGTATATCTTGCGACAATTAACGGTTGCGGCCAAAATTAGAGGTTTAAAGTGTCTTGATATATATATAACCCCCCATGCATGCAGAGCTCTATCTGAAACCCAAATTGAGAAGCATTGAAATTTAACTACTGTTTGTGTATGATTGTACCCAAAAGTTCCAAGGACACTTTGTATAAAAGCTATGTTTTCTCTGGAATATGTTCCGTGTGATATCGGTCATTATGGTCACCCTGAAAATTGCCGGAACAAGCAATATTGGACTCACAGCAAAGCCTTACAAAATAGCAAATTTTTGTTAAATCACTTTCCATTAAAAAACATGATGGCGACATGATTATGCCAGGGACAAACTATTAGTTATTGCATGTGAATAACACCACGAATCTCAATGAATGCAAAGAGGTTAAAAAAAATCCGAATTTTATTCCTAAAAATTACCTGTTCATACATTCCCATAGCACTGTATGCATTTCCTATATTTCCATGTGCACGACCCTGTGACGAAAGGTCACGAAATTCAAGACTTAACTCAAGATTGCGAGCCTGAAGTTTCAGAGCCATTTCGTAATCCCCAATCTGGAATAATATTCAATGTTAACTCATACATAGTCAAGATTTTAACAATCTGTTGCATGAACTGCATTCTCAACAGCCAATGTGGATATGGGATTAGCCAGTTTTTTTTTTTTTTTTCCAAGCAGGACTTGATGGTGGAGGAAGCTGTAACCAACCTGTGATTACGTGAAACACCCTACGGTGGCGAGGAGTCCAGCAATCCTCTTGCTCATAACTATTCTTGCATGGGATTCGAACCTGCGAACCCGAGCAAGGTAATCTAGAAGGTTCCATTACATTTGAACCCACGTACATTTGAACCCATGACAATTGCACCTGTATGCTATTGCACCTATGGAATTTTTTTTGTTTCACGGATAGTTAAACCCATACTAACCCTAACCCATGGGTTTTAGCACCCGCATATAGATTGAACCCGTGGATATACGCATTGGTTCAAATGTACGTGGGTTCAAATGTACGGTCACCAATCTAGAAGCATGTGGCGAGCGTATTTTTAGTGCTCAGCACGTTGTGCCAAAGTTTTTGTAGTCCAGATTCAAGTAGAGAACTGGAGTCCAGTTTTGTTCGAACCTAAATGAGGGAGCCAACCTTTTTCTAAACTATCTGGAGTTCGTACTTAGATATAATTTTGTACGACTCCACAGCTTAAGGCTACAGGTAAAAAAAACTGAAATTGTGCATGCCTATATAAAAACGAAGAAACTATTTTCCAAGTATAGATTTAAAATTTTGCTACAGCTTGTTTGATAAGGAAGTGCTACCTGATGGTGTATGACTCCCAGATTGGCACAAGCCTTTGCTTCCATAGACTGGTTATTACCGGATAAAGCCAGTTCCAACAGCCTTTCATAGGATAATTGAGCTTTCTGCAGATCACCTAAAATATAGAAAGAGATTTATAGGAAAAATTAAGAACAAAAATCATATTAATATAGAAATTATAATTAAGTGTTATTTCTTGGTAGCAAAATGAGAGCCAAATTCCACAAAACTTGCCATAGCATATCTCACTATGGGGAAACTGTGTGAACGTGCTGTGTGAGACTCAAATCAAAAGTCTGTAATAAATATGTGTAAAAGGTGGCAGTTTAGAGTTCACATTACTGCTGCTTGGTTACAACTTCCAGGAAAAAGCATGAGTAACAGTATATTTTGTATCTCATCAGTCTACTATTGGAGTAATGCGTGTCCCAATTTACCTTATATTAGTATTGAGGGATCAGATCACATAAATTTTAATAAACAGTTCAAGGCAGAACAATTATTGTTGCAATTTTTAAATTTTATCGTCCTGAAAATGTCTGTTTGATATCAAATAAAATAAAATTCTCAAGGCATTTCTAATTACGGTAAATACAGATACAGTAATACATTCACAATTCTAGCCCAGCAGCAATGTGTTGGGAGAATTCTCATATTTGAATAACAATAAAAACAGAATAGGATTCTGGATTCAATTTAAATATACCAGAATAGTGCACTAGATGTACAGGTTGTCACTAAAGTCTCTTTACAATTTCAATTTTGTTAAAAAGTCAGTTCTCATTAGGCCTGATTACATGTCCATCAAAACCAGTCCAGCGAACCGGTTCGGTCAACGTGGTCTCGGAGACTACTTAGTGGCCTCGATTACATGTCCAAACCGATAAGCTGAAAACAGTTTTGGAGTTGCCGGATTAAATCAAATAAGTCATGATTTGCAAACACTGCATATATTTTATTTTCAATTAATTCAATACAAATGTTAATTAAAGCATCAAAATTAAATGCACGTTCTTGAAATTCTTTGAAGTTATTTGCAGAATATGATGAGGGAGGGGTCGCTTTCCCGTTGAAATTTGCCCACTATCTGAGAACAAAACGACAAATTTATTGAGGGCATAAAAGATAGACGATTTAGATAATTTTTGGCCGACCATCCAGCGTTCAACGCTGCAGACTACTGGCACCTTACGCCACACGATCCATTCAAAAATCACAGTAGTCCTACAGTTACCAGTAGTCTACTGATAGACTGGCAACCAAATTAAAACAATTACATTTTATCAACCAAACACTTGTGTGAAGTGGGCTCATCATATGTAAACAGAAGCACTTTCATTATTTAATATCGTCCTACTACTGCAACTTTACCGACACTGAAGCTTTGTATTCATGCTGGTATCGGTATGTACAGTAAGGGTACCGGTACCAGGTAGGATGCGGTATGGCTGTATAGTGCAATTCCAAAAGAATTCTCAATGCAAACTGAAGTCGTACTGCGCTCAGTTTATACCAATAAATCTTAAGACATCAAGATTTAATTCTCTGTTTCAAAACAACAACCTATCATGCCAATATGCCGCACCGAGATCCCACCAGTACCGGTATTTTAAATTTGTGTTCAGCAGCGACACAATAGATGCGGAAGATGTTTAAATTAAACTTGCCCTATCTAGCTGAATTTTTATTAGTTTAAAAAAGCAACTCACTTACCAGAGATCAAAAAGAAAACAACTCTCGTACCTCCTTCGATCACGGTGATTCACGATTTCTCGAGTAGCACGGCGAAGCAACTGAGCAAGACCGTTTAGCTCACTTCCAGACCTCCTAAATAGGAGGTCTGATATTCTGGACCGATAGCACGGATTTGAATCGCAGACGAACCACTGAAGCGTGAATATGTGGTCTGCTAGACCGGTTCCAGCGGACATGTAATCAGGCCTAATATATGTTAACCAAAAACCAGGTTTGTAATTTTTAATCAATAATTGTTCAAGTATTTTTACTTCATTTAATACAATTGTGAGGGCTAAAACAATATATGGTATCGATGAATTCCCTTTTGTAATTTTAGAAATTTCCAAGACTATATATAAGAAACTCCTCATACTTATTAATTACCCTTCTCATGAAATAAATAAGAAAAGCCTATCAGGACAGTAAACCTTATGTATCAAACAATGCTGTTCAGCACAATCAAATTCTTTAGAAATTTGGAAGAGAGTAATATATAACATAACGTTCACCTGTATGTCTTGCAATATAACCAAGAGATGAAAGTGTTTGTGATTCAGATTCTTTATCACCAATACTTCGACTTATTTCAATGGATTTTTGAAGACAAGAAATCTCTTCAGGATATCTATAAAAATATGGATTTCATTGAAAAATTTAACTTCATTGTTAAGGAGAGGATTTTCATTGGAAGAGTTTATCTAGTTATTTTTTTAGTTCTGTAACGTTTTGTACCGACATATACCCCATCAGACAAGTTACAAGTAGGAATAAAGGGTCAGATGTCAAATAGGAGTTCGGCATGTTTTCATTGAGGTTTGAGACAGAGTCATATTTTCAAATCCTCCAAAGGCTACTTTAAACAGAGTATTGTTTTTAGGATAGAATTCACATATTCTCTCGAGGAGAGGAAAGTCGAAAACAAGGCTTAATCATAAAACGGACCACAGCCTCTCATCTGGTTACCAGTCAAAGTCGGGTATGGAATTAGTTAGTCAGTTATTGGGTTTTCCAAAGCATGGACTTTATGGTGAAGGAAGCCATGAACGACCAACAGATTATTGAAAAATACGAAAAGTTAAGTTAATTACACTACGGTAATTTAAACATACTTCTGCATTTTATGATATACAGTTGCAAGATCAACCCTGGCTTTTGCCTCCTCTCTTGCTCCATCTTGTGAATCTGAATCAAATTCATCTGTTGTCACTCCCAAACACTCCAATTGCCACTGGAGGGCACTATCAAGGTCACCCAAAGTCAAATATGCAGTAGCAATAAGACCAAGCTGTCGACACCACCCAGTGATGTCCTTCAAGTTGCGTAGAATAGCCGCACTTTGTTTGTGACTCTCTACTGCCAATTGGTGGTCACCTACAGCAGTGTGAACATGTCCGAGTGAACTGAACGCGGATGCCATTGCTCTATCATCCTGAAAAAAAAGAGGCGGATTGCTATGATTGCGTTTATATAAAACATAGCGAACAACAAGTATAATGCATAACCAGGAGAAACCGCTCAAAAATCAACCACATACTTTTTACAAATTGTATATTTCCTGAGTGAATTTATTTATGTGTGGGGGAGATCGTTCCATTCAGCAGATATGTACTGTGTGAAATCTGATTGGGAAATCTGGAACAAAGATGCAAAACAATGATTTGATGAATAAAATAACTCATCGTCAACTGACCACAACCTAATTCATTGAGTCATAAATTCCATTCAAGACTGGACTTGACTCGTGGTTTACGGACTTAGGACAATAATTTCTTTCATGAGCGAATAAGAGGATTGAACAAGACAGATTAAGACAAGACAAGAATTTGTCACATTCAAAAGACACACACCAGCCCCATTCCATTTTTTATTCCATTTACTGTGGTTACCATGGTTACCCCGCCAATCGAGCATAGAGTCGTTCTCTTCCATTACCACAAACGACACAGGAAACACCAGGTCGCCCAAACGTCGTTAAAAGACGGGCTTCTGTTAGTAAATATTGTTCAAAGTTTTTTTCATTATTATATAATTCAATGCTAGACTCCCTCATAGGTGACGCTGCTAGAAAACCGTTACTGGTTTATTGCATCTCCTTTCACGCTGAAATAGAGTATTTTTATTTTACCTCACTGTTTGTACACTTTCGTATTTTTGGTATGTGAGAAAATAAACTACTGACTGACACATACACATGATAATAAAAGCATGTTTTTTATGTGGTTGCAATTGGAACGAACATTCAATCTAGACCAGTGTTTCCCAAACTTTATTCTGCCAGCGCCCCCTTGGACGACGTTTTAACTAGAAAACGCCCCCGTAACAAAAAAGTCGAAGCAACTTTATTCTCTATTTATCATTAGTATAATGTGAAGGTAGTGTCTAGTGAAATGCCACCAGCTTGATAATATCTGACTTTTTTCAGTCAAAAACAGTCCGGAGTCTCCTCTTCTGACACTGTCGAGGAAATCTCTCTTGATATGTAAAAGCGCGGTCACTGCACTAAATACTCGTTCTACCAAGAATGAGCTGGCGAGAGCAATAAAAAAACCTTTTAACCCGATCTCACTCGTGAGGATATTTCAATTTGATTCTGTTCCCAAAAAGATGGAACACTGAACATGAGTTTGGAAGTATAAACCCAATGATAGGGGTGATGAAAAACAAAAATTTCTTTACTTTCTCCAAAAAAAGTATAGAATCTTATCTGTGCTTGAACTTCTGTTCGCGTATGACTATACTCAATAATTTTGCAAAATTTCCAGCCACTCGCTTAGTTTTCTGCTGAAGCGCGCCTTCTGCAATCAGGACAGGGAAATGGAAGAGTTCAAACGATGAATACAGAACAATACGTGTTTGTGCCAAGAAAAATTTGGACATTACTTGAGGGATTGATAGAGGTGACCAGCAGTGGTTCAAGCATGACGGGGCGACATCCCATACATCAAATCAGACGCTTGCTTTCCTGAGAGAGAAGTTAGCAGTGACATCCAGTAAGCACCTTTAATTATCGGACTGAAACTTCTCAGATTTTAATACGTAGGGAGTTCGAAGGACAATTTGTATCAGAACAATCCTCAAACGATTGGTGAACTCAAGGCTGTGATTTCAGAAATAGAATGGAGAAATACTCAATGAAGAGTGATTGACAATGCTGCAAAAAAAATGCAAATGCCGAGTAGGGCATTTGGAAAATATTCTAGGAACAAAATAATTTTTGTGCAAAACGTCCTAGATTTTCCGACACTTTTTACAATCATAATCAAACAGAAGTTCAAGTTTAAACAAAATTGAATAATTCACTCCATTTTCGTATAAATAATCGAGAAATTGATGGTCTCGTTTTTTAGGGACCACGCTGTATAAAACTGTTTCTAATATAAATCGGTTAAATATGCTGCTTAAATCACTGTATTCGA